>WNGS01001312.1:18926838-18948388 GCA_020271785.1 Procambarus virginalis | reverse complement strand
TTCTATTCTGCATTTTCTTCCATGTCGTTCACTCCAGTACGTTGTTATTTTACTGTGCAGATTTGGGACCTGTCCCTCCAGTATTTTCCATGTGTATATTATTTGGTATCTCTCTCGTCTCCTTTCTAGTGAGTACATTTGGAGAGCTTTGAGACGATCCCAATAATTTAGGTGCTTTATCTCGTCTATGCGTGCCGTATATGTTCTCTGTATTCCCTCAATTTCAGCAATCTCTCCTGCTCTGAAGGGGGAAGTGAGTACTGAGCAGTACTCAAGACGGGACAACACAAGTGATTTGAAGAGTACAACCATTGTGATGGGATCTCTGGACTTGAAGGTTCTCGTAATCCATCCTATCATTTTTCTGGCTGACGCAATACTTGCTTGGTTATGCTCCCTAAACGTTAGGTCGTCGGACATCATATTCCCAAATCCTTGACATGCTGTTTTCCTACTATGGGCAGATTCGATTGTGTTTTGTACCCTGTATTATGTTTAAGATCCTCATTTTTGCCGTATCTGAGTACCTGGAATTTATCACCGTTAAACATCATGTTATTTTCTGCTGCCCAATCGAAAACTTTGTTAATATCTGTTTGTAGTTTATCAATGTCTTCAGCAGAGGTAATTTTCATGCTGATTTTTGTATCATCTGCAAAGGATGACACGAAGCTGTGACTTGTTTTTTTGTCTATATCTGATATGAGAATAAGGAACAGCAGTGGTGCAAGGACTGTACCTTGAGGTACAGAGCTTTTAACTGCGCTCGGACTCGATTTTACTTGATTGACTGTTACTCTTTGTGTTCTGTTCGACAGGAAATTGAGTATCCAGCGTCCTACTTTACCAGTTATACCCATTGACCTCATTTTGTGTGCAATCACTCCATGGTCACATTTGTCGAATGCCTTTGCAAAATCTGTGTATACGACATCTGCATTATGTTTTTCCTCTAATGCCTCAGTGATTTTGTCATAGTGGTCAAGTAGCTGTGAGAGGCATGATCTCCTGCTCTAAATCCATGTTGGCCTGGATTGTGGAGGTCATTGGTTTCCATGAATCTAGTGACCTGACTCCTGATCACTCTCAAATACTTTTATTATGTGGGACGTTAGTGCAATTTGTCTGTAATTCTTTGCCAATGCTTTGCTACCACCCTTGTGTAGAGTGGCAATGTCTGCTGCTTTAAGCGCATCTGGTATCTCCCCTGTGTCCAAGCTCTTCCTCCACACTATACTGAGTGCCTGTGCTACTGGCACTTTGCATTTCTTTATAAATATTGAATTCCATGAGTCTGGACCAGGGCTGAGTGCATGGGCATATTGTCAATTTCTCTTTCAAAATCTGCCACGCTCGTGTTGATATCAGTTATATTTACAGGTGTTTGAGTATCATTCATAAAGAAATTGTCCGAATCTTCAACTTTCATGCGGAGTATTGGAGTACTAAACATGTCCTCATACTGCTTTTTTAGGATTTCACTAATTTCTTTGTCATACTCAGTGTATGAACCTTCACTAATACGAATAGGTCCAATACTGGCAGTGGTTTTCGCTTTTGATTTAGCATATGTGAAGAAATATTTTGGGTTTTTCTTTATTTCCTGAATTGCTTTCTGTTCTAGTTGCCTTTCTTCAGTCTGATAGGAATGCTTCAGTCTCTGTTCGATTTCTTCAATCTCCCTGTTTAAATTATTTCTTCTTTGTATGGAGAGTCGTGTCTGCTTAAGCATTTCCGTTAATTTCTTCCTCCTTTTGTAATGTCGTCTGCGTTCTCTTTCTACATTGGACCTCTTTCTCGCTTTCCTCAAAGGAACATGTTTCAGACAGACTTCATATGCTTCAGAAGTCGGTTTTTCTATTCCTTGTGTAGGGTTTTTATTTCTTAGAACAATTTCCTATTGAATGTTTGTAAGTTCCCTGTTTATTTTCTCCCAGTCTATCCTCTTATTATTAAAATTGAATTTATTGAATAGCCCTTCTCGCTTGTTGTTTCTCTTGGGCCTACTACCGTTATTAATGTTTGCACTTCAATGAGTTTGTGGTCCGAGTACGTAGTGTCTGAGACAGTAATGTCTCTGATTAGCTCCTCATTGTTCGTGAATATCAGGTCCAGCGTGTTTTCGTTCCTAGTTGGTTCTGTAATCTGCTGACTGAGCGAGAATTTGTCACAGAATCTCAGTAGTTCTCTGACATGTGGTTGGTTATTTCCAGGTTGACTTCCTACTATGATGTTATTGTTTACTATTCTCCATTTTAACCCTTAAACTGCGCATGGCGTACATATACGTCATCGGGTGCCAGGCACGATTCAAATGGCCCGCGGCTACACGGGGTTCACATTAGCTTCCTCAGAGCTCTTGTAAACAGATGCCATTTTTTTTTTAAATTGTGGGCAATATTCTCAGGTGTGAGAGGCACAGTACTGTTGGAGCAACCAAGGTTGGTGCACGCAGCATGACTGAACAGCATTGCTGTTCAGCTTGTGACCACAGCATCGCCGAAAAATGTCAAAATAAATATATAATTGCTATTATTTAGTGATGACAATATTACAGATGACCCCTGAATGTGATATAAATAACCAGGGTTGTGATAATAGCAGGATTGTTGTGATAATTAGCGCTGTGGGACGGGGGGAGATTGCATCGTTTACTGACTGTGTGGTCACCTGTTATTGTCTGCATTCACCATACCAGCTCAGTGGTTCTCTATGGTGAACACAAATGTAGATACTTATATATAATGTGTGTGTTAGTGTAATAACAGCAAAAAGATTATGCTGGGAGGAGCCATTTGGGTGACGGTGACGTCGTCTGCATGATTTGTCTGGTTGTGTAGAGGGTGGCCACTATGCTCTTTGGGCACTCTACAAGCCTAGGTGTACAGTTACGGTGCATACAACATGTAGATACTTATATATAATATGTGTATATAGTGTAATAACACTGCAAACAGTATTGTTGGTGGGAGAAAGGTCAGTGCGTGTGACCTTGAATGAGTGAGGGAGCCGCCAGCTGACTGTATGTATAGCGAAGATTCTTAGTGCCTGAACGAACTATATCAGCTTAGCTGTACAGTTATGGTGAAAAAAACATATACATACTTATATATAACATCTGTATATAGTGTCATAACATCACAAACAGTATTGTTGGGGGAGAAAGTGTAGTGCATGTGGCCTTGAGTGAGGCAGCCGCCAGCTGACTGTGTGTATAGCGACGGCTCTTAGTGCCTGAACTAACTATATCTGCTTAGTTGTACACTTGTGGTGAACAAAACATGTAGTTTCTTATATATAACGTCTGTATATTGTGAATAAAATATAAAACAGGATGGTGGGAGGAAAAAGTGGACGAGTGAGGCGTTGTTGAGGGAGTGGCAATGAGTGGTTGCTGGTGTGTGGTGATAACTCCTCGTTGCTTTTCGACTCTCAATACCAACTTAGTGGTTCGTTATGGTGAACAAAACATGCAGATACTTATATATAACCTGTGTATAGAGTGTAATAACAGCAAAACTGTTTGTTTATTGTTTTATGAACATAATAATTGAATCACTAATGTGCACACCATACTTTTGAGTATAGCGATTATTCACCACTTTTATTATATAAATATATTACAATACACACTATTGAATAATATTACTGCAAAAAACTAAGAAAGAATCAATCAGAGACATAGAAATAATTAAGTGATAATATCTTTGTGGCCAATCCCATCTGTCAGCGCATGACGCTGACCAGCTCTGACGACCGCTCTGTCGACGCCCACTTTTTGCGAGACTTCCTCGGTCAATTGCGCCCAAAATATGTCGCCTACGATTTTCTTCCCGTGCTCATCGAACACAAATTAACATTTTAAGAAGACTAAATAATTTTTTAGAATTTTTTTTTTCTTGCGCACAGGGGTGTAAATGTCCTCAGTACCTCTGAGCAGTGGAAGGGTTAAACTGGGTAGATTGAAGTCTCCAAGGAAGATGATATCTGGTACTGGGTTTGCTAAGTTATCAAGGATATTCTCTATTTTGTGGATCTGTTCAGTGAATTCCTTAACTGTTGCATCTGGCAGTTTGTATATTAAAATAATAAGTAGATTCATATTTTCTACCTTGATTCCATGTACCTCTACCACTTCATTGGACGAGTTCAGGAGCTCTGTGCATGCCAGCTCCTCTTTTACAGACCTACTCCTCCACTTGACCTAATTACTCTTTCACGTCTATATAGATTATAATTCGGAATCCAGATTTCACTATCCATGTGGTCTTTTGTGTGGGTTTCTGTAAATGCACCAAATATTGAGTTCGATTCTATTAGGAGGCCATTTATGAACTTAACTTTATTTCTTGATCTTGGTTTCAAGCCTTGTATGTTTGCAAATATGAATGATTTCCCACATTGGGTGTCACTTTTGGTGGGCTTTGGTAGTTCTCCCCCCACTCTACCCAGGTCCAGGGTGTGTTGTTTTGGAAGTGATTCGTCCAGTTTTGGTAGTAGGACGGGTGTTGTGTGGTGTAATACCTGTGTGCTTGTTGATAATTTGTATTCCAGTCTTGTAGGTATCTCCCTTCACCTCTGTAATCCTGTAGTGGTTCCATCTGACTGTTCCTCTCTCTTATATTTTCTACTCTGTTTCTGTCTTCCTCTAAAAAATTTCCAGTAGTGTCATATTGATCTTCCCGTCTATAATGCTGTGTACCTCTCACGTGGAATTCCGGACACTGAAGATTGTAGCATTTTTTGTCCTTAATTGAAAATTGACATAATTTAGGGTGAAAGTATCTACACCCTGTTCCAAAACGGCATGTACCCCTCGCCAACATGTTCCTGCATTTTCGAGGATGCAGAAAATTGCATTTTGCTCCTAATTTTCCATATTTGCATATTCCTTTAGCGTAGAATTTGCAAATATGTATAGCCCTATCAAATAATAAAATTTTTGATGAACTGATTACTCTGGTCTCCCTGCACCACCAGGTAGAGATCAGACATGACCTATAATCTGGCAAGAACTCCAGACCTTTTGCCATAGCTCTAGGGCATTTTACGTTGTTGATAATTACTGTAGGTGGCTAGTATGCCAGTCCTAGCCTAGTTGCACACAGTAGTGGTCAAACCTTAAAGTAATCTCGGACATTATACTTGAAAAAAAAATCGGGAGCTAGAAGCAGCATTGTCTGCAACCAGCTACACTGTAAATTATAATGAGTACATGGGCCCTGCTCCAATCTTAAGACAGCTCTACCACCACATCACCTGTGAAGTTCAGAGAAAAATGCCCTTCAAATAGTGTAAAAATATAAATTGTAAGCAGTTAAACCACAAGTGAAATAAGTTAGAAACAGCAATGATACTGCTATGCTGAACAAAACATCAACCAGCTCTGAACTTGGAGGATCATAACCATTCTGCCTGCAAAGTTCAGAGAAGAACACTACTCAAAACACAGGAATATAAGTACAGTAATTACCTAAGTGTAATTACCTAAGTGTAGTTACAGGATGAGAGCCACGCTCGTGGTGTCCCGTCTTCCCAGCACTCTTTGTCATATAACGCTTTGAAACTACTGACGGTCTTGGCCTCCACCACCTTCTCCCCCAACTTGTTCCAACCGTCTACCACTCTGTTTGCGAAAGTGAATTTTCTTATATTTCTTCGGCATCTGTGTTTAGCCAGTTTATATCTATGACCTCTTGTTCTTGAAGTTCCAGGTCTCAGGAAATCTTTCCTGTCGATTTTATCAATTCCTGTTACTATTTTGTATGTAGTGATCATATCACCTCTTTTTCTTCTGTCTTCTAGTTTTGGCATATTTAATGCTTCTAACCTTTCCTCGTAGCTCTTACCCTTCAGTTCTGGGAGCCACTTAGTAGCATGTCTTTGCACCTTTTCCAGTTTGTTGATGTGCTTCTTAAGATATGGGCACCAAACAACAGCTGCATATTCTAGCTTTGGCCTAACAAACGTCATGAACAATTTCTTTAGTATATCGCCATCCATGTATTTAAAAGCAATTCTGAAGTTAGAAAGCATAGTACATTGCACAGTACATTGTGCAATATGCATATGCAGTAGACAAGCATAAGGGAAGGGAAGGGAAGGGAACTATCAAGAGAGAGCACCAAGCCATAATGACTATATAGCACTTGGAAGGATTCAGAATAAGGATTTGGGATGGAGCAAGGGAAAGGAATGGTGCACAACACGTGGATGGTCGGGAATTGAACGCCAACCTACATGAAGTGAAAACGTTGCTCAACCATCCAGCCCAAGTGGTTGGCCTGCCACTTGGAAAACAGAACCCCAGTCATAAGTGCTGAGCCCAACACCTGAACAAGTACCATAAATACAATACTGAACTACTAACTACATCACACCCTTCTGCAGATCTCACCTGGCAGCCAAGTCCCAAGGTACCACCCGAGATACGTGGAAAGACTTAAGAGGTGTCTATCCCAGAAAGTCTGAAGCAGAAAGGAATAGTGTGCTTCAGTGAAGATTCTATTCATGCAGGATCTTCACTAAACAGCATGCTAGAGAAAATAATCTTCAAACATAGCTGGAACCGGTTAAAAACATTACACACAAGGTGTCTGATGAATATATGCTCATGAAGATCATAAAAATAGCAGAAACCCCCATCACTAAATTATACAAAATCCAATCGCTTAACAAATTTCATATGATCTCAGGAGACAGCAGCAAGAGGTGAGGGCACCAAGTGAGAGTGAAGGGATGGGTGACACTGGACTCCTGGCTGACTGGTGGTGACACTGATTCTTTTTTCTACAAAGTGTCAGGGACTGGAAAGCTTGTGAAATGGTACATAAAAACAAAGCAATAAGATCAGTAGTGGAAGGGGGAGTAAAGAGCATAGGGAAAGGGAACATGTTCCTGAAAATTGTATTTACCAACATAGAGTGAGGTCAAAAACTTTGGTATTGCCAGATATAATTCACCTTAGGGTCCCAGATATTGTCGCATTATCAGAGACGAAACTTGAAGGAAATATATTAAATGAAGTCATTCCCAAGGGGCTATTCAGTTTGGAGACGTGACAGCAAAACTAGGAATGGGGGAGGAGTGGCTGTGCTGGTAAAAAAACACCTGAAGGTAAGAGAGTTAATATTTGAAAACCCTCAAGATATTGACATAATGGCATTGTAGGTCTGGAATCAGGATGATAAGCTGATAATTTTAAATGCCTACAGCCCACCAGCAAGCACCACATGGACAAAGGAAGAACTGGATAACAAACAAGAGGGCCTCATAATGGTCATGAGAGATATTATTGTGCAAGCAGATAAAGATAAATCACGACTGTTGATACTGGGGGACTTCAACTTTAACCCTCAAACCGCTAGGGGCCCAAATGGAATTAACACCCACAGGCGTAACAAAAAAAATCCAAATTTTTTTTTCGTCTTATAGAAGTGTTCATTTTTGTTCCTTGATCACGGAAAAAAATAACAAAAAATTCGTAGGTGGCATATTTTAGCCGCAATAGGGTAGGGAAGTCTGGAAAAAAAACACCGTTGAAGGTAATGAAACATCATTTTCTGGGTTAGTCCCCCCTCGCCATCCGGCCCGTTGGCGTCATGAGGGGGCTTCGTAGACAGCTGCCGGAGTGTGATGCTCCGTGGGACAGTCCTCTGTTCTTTTGTGGCCTTGCACTCCTGCTGCTGTCTTCTCTAATTGTGCCGGATCGCTTTTCCTTTTCATTATGTTTCGTTTTTCTCCCCCCTCTTCTCCTATCTGCTAGTCGTTTTCCTGCCGACCTTTTGCTTGTTTTGGATTATTCCTTTGGACTTCTTCTATTTTGACGCCCGGGTGCTTGGGGAGGCATACTCTTGCACCCATAGGACTGTAGTACCCAACGTCTCATGCGAGGGGAACCTTTTATTGTCAATCCCCCTTTCGTCGCTGAACCCGATCTCGACGGACTGACGGTTCTTAAGGTGGCGTTTGTGGGGCGTATACTCACGACGCACCCCTAGGGGGGCCCCGGCATGATCGGCGATAGCTTCCTGTTGGGTGTCTTGCCTCTAATTGTGTCTCCATGGTGGGTATGGGGCACATTCGTGGATGAATTTATCACTCTTCGTCCATATGTCGTTGAATGTTTCTGTTGTACCCTCTCGGGCTCGTGGGGTGGGCGACCAAGCCCCCGAGTCGGCCTGTCTTGGAAGACTGGGCTCTGTAGCCTCCGCTGCGTTGGGCCCCAATCTTGCTCCTCCTTTGACCATCCTGACTTCTTCCCCCAGCTCCCCTCCCTCCTCTGTGGTTGGGTTGAACCTCAAGCCCCCAGTGGTGACCACTTCGTCCCCTGGTGCGGCTAAGTCTCTCGTTGTGACTACTGCGCCTTTTGTCCCCTCTCTCTCTCTCTGGGGGTTCTCAACGCTGTCAGCGCCACGACCACACTCGCTCGTCTCCTTCCTGTACTGATGCGTATCAGGCCTTGTTTGGTCCTGCTTCATGGGCCAAATACTTTGATCTCCTCCCTCTTGATTCCACGTCTCCTGACAATTTCTCCCTCCATCAGCATCTCATTGATTCCGTGGATGCGTCTGTCACCTTCAACCCCACTCGTCTCGGTACACGTGTCATTGCTGCTCCTTCTCAGGATGCAGCTTCCCGCTTGGCTGTCTTATTCTGCCTTGGTGAGATCCCTGTCCGGGTCTCTAAGAACGCTCGGTTGAATGCCAGTGTTGGCAGTATTCTCCTCCCGCCCCATGTTGCAACCGGTGTTCGGAATCTGCAGGACTGCCACGATGACATTCGGCATATCCTTGATGCCCAAGGCCATTCTGTCCTCCAGGTTGACTTGTTAACTTGTCCCCCTCGTGGTCGCCGCCGTCAACCCCTTCGAGTTGTGAAGATCACCTTTGATGGTAGGACCCTTCCATCCTCTGTCATTCTTGCTGGTGCCCAGTGCTCTGTCCAGGAGTATATTCCTTCTCCTCGACTTTGTAACAAGTGCTGGAGGTTTGAGCATGGTGCCCTCCGCTGCTCTGGGACTGTACCGAGGTACGTGTACTATACACACTCGCCACATCTTCCAATTCCGTCTCTTCCTCACTCGTATCAGATCTCTGAGTAAGGTCTTTCTCTGGATCATAGTCTAGGTCATCATCCAGAGCACTGTCAACATACAAAATATCGCATATTTCCTCCTCAGAATCGTTTTCCATGACCGCGGGTCACCGTAGAGCGGGAGCTCGTAGAGGATGCGTCAGACATGGTTGCTGCTGTGAAACTGAGGCTCCCCACGGCCGCAGGACATGCTGGGAATTTTTTTAAGATGGCGGATGATCACTGGGGCCCCCACCCACCCATACCATACCTGCATCACCGCGCGCCAGTTTTGAATGGAACGTGAAAAATAAAATACCCAGAGGCGCGTTGCCCAAACCAGACGCGGGCCTGCAGGCGCGTTGCGAAGTTTAAGGGTTAAATACATGGATGGCACTATACTAAAGAAATTGTTCACGACTTTTATTAGGCCAAAGATAGAATATGCAGCGGTTGTGAGGTGCCCATATCTTAAAAAGCACATCAACAAACTGGAAAAGGTGCAAAGACATGCTACTAAGTGACTCCCAGAACTGAAGGGCAAGAGGTACGAGGAGAGGATAGAGGCATTAAATATGCCAACACTAGAAGACAGAGGAAAAAGAGGCGATATGATCACTACGTACAAAATTGTAACAGGAATTGATAAAATCGATACGTAAGATTTTATGAGACCTGGAACTTTAAGAACAAGAGATCATAGATTTAAACTAGCTAAACACAGATGCCGAAGAAATATGAGAAAATTCACTTTCACAAATAGTGGTAGACCGTTGGAACAAGTTAGGTGAGAAGGTGGTGGAGGCCAAGACCGTCAGCAGTTTCAAAGCGTTATATGATAAAGAGTGCTGGGAAGACGGGACACCACGAGTGTAGCTCTCATCCTGTAACTACACTTAGGTAACTATTGGAGTCCTGGCTGACTGGTGGTGACACAGGACTCGTGGCTGACTGGTGGTGACACAGGACACTTGGCTGACTGGTGGTGACACTGAACTCCTGGCTGACTGGTGGTGACACAGGAGTCCTGGCTGACTGGTGGTGACACAGGACACTTGGCTGACTGGTGGTGACACAGGACTCCTGGCTGACTGGTGGTGACACAGGACTCGTGGCTGACTGGTGGTGACACAGGACTCCTGGCTGACTGGTGGTGACACAGGACTCCTGGCTGACTGGTGGTGACACTGGACTCCTGGCTGACTGGTGGTGACACAGGACTCCTGGCTGACTGGTGGTGACACAGGACTCGTGGCTGACTGGTGGTGACACTGGACTCCTGGCTGACTGGTGGTGACACTGGACTCCTGGCTGACTGGTGGTGACACTGGACTCCTGGCTGACTGGTGGTGACACTGGACTCCTGGCTGACTGGTGGTGACACAGGACTCCTGGCTGACTGGTGGTGACACTGGACTCCTGGCTGACTGGTGGTGACACTGGACTCCTGGCTGACTGGTGGTGACACAGGACTCCTGGCTGACTGGTGGTGACACAGGACTCGTGGCTGACTGGTGGTGACACTGAACTCCTGGCTGACTGGTGGTGACACAGGACTCCTGGCTGACTGGTGGTGACACAGGAGTCCTGGCTGACTGGTGGTGACACAGGACTCCTGGCTGACTGGTGGTGTGACACAGGACTCCTGGCTGACTGGTGGTGACACTGGACTCCTGGCTGACTGGTGGTGACACAGGACTCCTGGCTGACTGGTGGTGACACAGGAGTCCTGGCTGACTGGTGGTGACACAGGAGTCCTGGCTGACTGGTGGTGACACAGGACTCCTGGCTGACTGGTGGTGACACAGGACTCCTGGCTGACTGGTAGTGACACAGGACTCCTGGCTGACTGGTAGTGACACAGGACTCCTGGCTGACTGGTGGTGACACAGAACACTTGGCTGACTGGTGGTGACACTGAACTCCTGGCTGACTGGTGGTGACAGGAGTCCTGGCTGACTGGTGGTGACACAGGACACTTGGCTGACTGGTGGTGACACAGGACTCCTGGCTGACTGGTGGTGACACAGGAGTCCTGGCTGACTGGTGGTGACACTGGACTCCTGGCTGACTGGTGGTGACACAGGACTCCTGGCTGACTGGTGGTGACACAGGACTCGTGGCGACACAGGAGTCCTGGCTGACTGGTGGTGACACTGGACTCCTGGCTGACTGGTGGTGACACAGGACTCCTGGCTGACTGGTGGTGACACAGGACTCCTGGCTGACTGGTGGTGACACAGGACTCCTGGCTGACTGGTGGTGACACAGGACTCCTGGCTGACTGGTGGTGACACAGGACTCCTGGCTGACTGGTGGTGACACAGGACTCCTGGCTGACTGGTGGTGACACAGGACTCCTGGCTGACTGGTGGTGACACAGGACTCCTGGCTGACTGGTGGTGACACAGGACTCCTGGCTGACTGGTGGTGACACCTGGTGGGGGGGAGGAGAGAAGCAGTTGGGTGATTTGTTAGCTATTTGTGGGTAGTTTAGGACATTGGTATTTGTTTGTGCCAAACATTCCTTCATGAATGGTGGTTTCATGAATGAGTTTTGTGACCAACTTTCATGCTTTTTGAGAGACATTCCATCAGTGTGCAGTTGAAGCCCTCTGCTTCCCCAACTTGTGGTCCCTGGTGTTGGTAGTTGACCATATGAAAGTCAGAAATGCCTTGTAAGACAGTATTGACCCTGGGCTACCACGGTTTATAATTGTTAATAATTTAAAAAAAAGATGGAAGATGGTCTGAAAAGAAAATTATATAGAGGGAACAAGGCATTTCAGACTGTACAGAATCATCATATGTAAGATATATGCACTTGTCATGTTTTGTGTGAAAATCGTGCACGAATTATCAGCTCTACTATTTACAGAATGTGATGCGGATGGTACTGGTGGTAATGACCGGGTTGGTGGTGAATGCTGTACCCAACTTTGCCATTCTGATGAGTTTGATTGGTGCAACATGCTGCACTCTTTTGGCCTTTATCCTTCCAGCAGCTTTTCATCTCTCAATATTCAAACAGTAAGTTTATAGTGGAGAGAAGGAGTCATTCAAGTTACTACTGTACATGTTTACTGATGATCTCTAAATGTTTTCTTGTTCCACCAGTACTTCTTTAACCCTTAAACTGCGCATGGCGTATATATACGCCCTGAGTAACATGTCCCATGGTGCGCATGGCGTATATATACGCCATAGGGTGCCACGCCCGATTCAAATGGCCCACGGCTACACGGGGTTCACATTAGCTTCCTCAGGGCTCTTGTAAACAGACGCAATTGAAAAAAAAAATCGTGGGCAATATTCTCAGGTGTGAGAGGCACATTACTGTTGGAGCAACCAAGGCTGGCGCACGCAGCATGAGCGAGCAGCATAGCTGTTCAGCTTGTGACCACAGCATCGCCGAAAAATGTCAAAATAAATATATAATTGTTATTATTTAGTGATGACAATATTACAGATGACCCCTGACTGTGATATAAATAACCAGGGTTGTGATAATAGCAAGATTGTTGTAATAATTAGCGCTGTGGGAGGAGTGATGCTGAGGGACGGAGGGAGACAGCATCGTTTACTGACTGTGTGGCCACCTGTTATTGTTTACATTCACCATACCAGCTCAGTGGTTCTCTATGGTGAACACAAATGTAGATACTTATATATAATGTGTGTATTAGTGTAATAACAGCAAAAGGATTATGCTGGGAGGAGTCATTTGGGTGACGGAGGTGACATCGTCTGCACGATTTGTCTAGCTGTTTAGAGAGTGGCCACTATGCTCTTTGGGCGCACTACAAGCTTAGGTGTCCAGTTACGGTGCATAAAACATGTAGATATTTATATATAATATGTGTATATAGGGTAATAACACTGCAAACAGTATTGTTGGGAGAGAAAGTTTAGTGTGTGTGTGACCTTGAATGAGTGAGGGAGCCGCCAGCTGTGTATACCGACGACTCTTAGTGCCTGAACTAACTATATCAGCTTAGCTGTACAGTTGTGGTGAACAAAATATATACATACTTATATATAACGTCTGTATATAGTGTAATAACACCACAAATGGTATTGTTGGGGGAGAAAGTTTAGTGCGTGTGTTGAGGGAGTGGCAGCGAGTGGCTGGCTGGTGTGTGGCGGTAACTCTTCGTTGCTTTTCGACTTTCAATACCAACTTAGTGGTTCGTTATGGTGACCAAAATATGCAGATACTTATATATAACCTGTGTATAGAGTGTAATAGCAGCAAAACTATTTGTTTATTGTTTTATGAACATAATAATTGAATTACTAATATGCACACCATACGTTTGAGTATAGCGATTATTCACCACTTTTATTATATAAATATATTACAATACACACTATTGAATAATATTACTGCAAAAAAACTAAGAAAAAATCAATCGGAGACATTGAAACAATTAGGTAATAATATCTTTGTGGCAACTCCCATCTGTCAGCGCGGGTGACGCTGACCGGCCCTGACGACCGCTCTGTCAACGCCCACTTTTTGCCAGACTTCTTTGGTCAATTGCGCCCAAAATATGTCACCTACGATTTTTTTGCTATTTTTCCCGTGCTCAGGGGACACAAATTAACATGTTTAGAAGACGAAAAAAAATTGTTGAATTTTTTTTTTTTCTTGCGCACAGGGGTGTAAATGTCCCCAGGACCCCTGAGCAGTGTAAGGGTTAACACTTTCGCGTTTCCGGGAGTATGCTGACCTTGACCCCCAATTGAGCCTGGTCGTGTGGGCGTACTGCGCGTCAGCACTGAAATGTTTATAACCTTTTCGGGTTGCTGAGCTTAATTTTCGCGGTATGTTTTTAAATTTGGTATCAATGTGTTCGCCAGAGAATGCTCTAGAAGAATGTATACCTACATTTTCACCAAACCTGACATGAGAACCACACCAAATAAGAAACTATGGCGGTCGTTAGCCGTGAGCGTCAAACAGCGCTGGAATGTTTGTGATCTTTTCATGTTTGTCAATCCCAGAATTGTGCTATGTCGTTAATTTTGGTATCACTGTGACCGCAATAAAATTCCCTTCACGGACATATTCATATAAATGTAGAATCATGATCGCGGCCCACCAGCAAGAGTGTGGGAAGTGGCTGAAGTATTACCTCTACCCGACGGCAGATCGGCGAAACACCTTTTGAAAAGTCTTATTCTTTTCACTGTCCTGACCTCAATTTTCGATGTACGTACTTAATTTTTGTACCAATATGTTCGCAATAGAATGTTCTAGAAGAACATATGTATAAAATGTCACACAAGGATGCGTGTGACCGGCACCAAATAAAAAAACTTCGTCGATTACACTCGTCATGTCAACATTTTACAATAGTTTTACCACGAAGATACAAGCTAACTCCGTTCTCAATAATAGGCTATGTGACTATTAGAAAAAACGAAAATTTAATGGTAAACATGCTTAAATTATCCCCAAGTCAATTGGATAAGAATTGGATTTTATAGAAATATTTTTTTCCAATGCCACTTGAGGTGCATTCAAGAGATAAATATATGTCCTGCTCAAGTGACATATGGGTGCTAAATTGTGCGCAATTTAAAGGCGCTCATTTTAAAACCAATACCAGATTGGTCTGATAAAATTTAAATTTTTAACAAATATTTTAATGAGTGACTCAGCGCCGCGTCGTCGGTGAGGAATCGGGAGAATAATGAGTGACGAGATCTTCAGTCATTGGAACGCGGAAGTGTTAATTAATAGATGGGTCATATTTTAGTGAAAGACAGCGTTCGTTATTGTTGATGTCGCTACACTCGATACTCTATATGAGCTGCTCAAGTGTATTTGGGGTGCTCTATATGAGCTGCTCAAGTGTATTTGGGGTACTCTATATGAGCTACTCAAGTGTATTTGGGGTGCTCTATATGAGCTGCTCAAGTGTATTTGGGGTGCTCTATATGAGCTGCTCAAGTGTATTTGGGGTGCTCTATATGAGCTGCTCAAGTGTATTTGGGGTGCTCTATATGAGCTGCTCAAGTGTATTTAGGGTGCTCTATATGAGCTGCTCAAGTGTATTTAGGGTGCTCTATATGAGCTGCTCAAGTGTATTTGGGGTGCTCTATATGAGCTGCTCAAGTGTATTTGGGGTGCTCTATATGAGCTGCTCAAGTATATTTGGGGATGATCCAAAACTAGTAGGGAGTGTTTACCAAAGGTTCTCACTGTTAACATTAGCGTCTTATGCTGTGCCCCTTCAGTGATGAGTTTAAGTGCACTGTTTGGGGGAGGGGGAGGTAGAGGGTTGTGCAGGGAGGTGGGAATGGCTACATGTCTCAGGAGGAGGAGAGAGAACTTGCATGTTGCTCCCAAGCCTGACTAGGCTCCTGACATCAACATTGCAAAGTTTTCTATACAAACATGCATAATTTTCAGTCGTTTTCTATACAAACATGCATAATCAACAGTCGTCCTCAGGCTAGAGGAGAAGCAGGAAGGATGTATCCATCCTCCTGTTTGACATAGGCCTAGGCCTAAGGTCTAGTCTTCAGTGCACCAAGTAGGTCAGCTACAGCGGCACTAAGTGTGCACTGCCCCTCCTACCAACTGTGGTAGGCCGTGGATGTGTGGATTGGCCAGAAATTACGGCAGTAATTGTTAATGTGGCAATATCGAGGCACGCTGAGGGGAGAGTTGTGAGGTAGGTGGGCCGCCTCACGGTACCTGGTGCCCCAGGCATCACTCCTGTGAAAAATAGTCTTTGTGCCCTCCCTACCCAAGGTCGCGGTTTGTGTGTGCGACTAGTGTGTTTACACAAGAGACTGCCAGGACACCCCATATATTGCCCCTCCCTACACTACGTGTGAGTGTAAACCTTGTGCCTTGTAGGTGGCTATATGTGCATGTGTGTGTGTGTAGGGCAGAGTGCAGTGTTGAAGACATACCACCCGACAACACATGAAGTGAGCCGCAGAAAATAGATGGTTTATGACACGAGAAGTAAGACTTTGAGACAACGACGAGTGAACATGGCTGGTGTGCCCGAGAACCATCACGGCCCCCCCGGCGGGGGCTCCTGTCCCGCCAGGGGCCCCTGGATGCTGATCCACTCCCGGGGCCCTCCAGTGAGGATCCCCACCCGGGACCCCCCAACAGTAATGGTACAGGTGACTCAGCAACAGAGGATGATGATGATAACTACCAACTAATCCAAGGCAGAAATGCAAAGAAGCGGGACAAGTCACAGCGACAGGATGAGCAGCAGCAGCAACCTCAACAATAACAACGACGACAAGACGAAGACAGTGAGTGGCACACCCTAATCTTTCCTGCAACAGGATTGACAGCAGCAGATAAGTACAGATGGATTGTTGAGGCTGCCCGCGCCCACAGAGCAGAGTATCGCTTAGAGAGCAGGTGTGTAGGTGGCAATGTTAGTGCACGGGTGCAGGGTTACAGTGCCCTGAAGTATTTCACAGAGAGACCAGTCTCGAGTATAACGGTAAGAATGTTAAATTGTTGGAAGCAAACCCACAGACAAGACAAACTAAAATTATAATTAAGAACTATAGTATTCATGTTGACTTGGACTTTCTCAAGGACCATGAACAGATTGTTTGGGTCAAGCGCAACACTGGACCAGGGGGACTGGCCAAAAATCAAGCAATTGCTATGTGGAAGGGAGACCTGCCCCAAGACATTAAAATACCAGGCATGAGGCCGTGCAAAGTGGAGAGGTATATTGGCAGTCCGTCCTTATGTGGCAACTGTCAACGGGGATCACAGAACGTGGCAATGTGATCGCGCAATTAGGTGTGGGTGTTGCAGTGGCTCTCACGACACCAAGCAGTGTCTGGCCAAGCTAAAACGGGTGGGGGTGGCGGGGTAATACCTAGATGTGTCAACTGCAAGCAGTCCCATCATGCCTGGAACAGGTATTGCAGCAAGAGGCCTGGCTGGCAGGGCTTGAGAAGGACGCCGACGCAGACAGCAGGGGGGAATGGCTCCGTGAACAGTACCACAGCAAGTCAGGGTACAGCCTCCAGTAGGCAGACAACAGCCTGGGGTAGTGGTGGAGTGACCCACCACCACCCGCACAGGCCCAACCAGACCCATTTCTCTCACAAACCCACTTACCTCTACCCCACTCACTACCCCAACCTTACTCCCTCACTAACCCCAACCCTACCCCACCCAACAACCCCATTCCTGCCTCATCACCCATACCCCCTAACGCCTCCCAGTCAACCAGCCCTTCCGCCTCTCAGGCGACCCTCCCTTCCCCCCACCCTACCACTCCCCCTCACCACACACCAGCCAACACCTCACTGACTCCAGATAAAACAATGCCGCCCGATATGGAAGCAATGATTACCCACGTGATAATAAATCACCCACTCATGCAAGAACTAATGAGCAAGCAAAATAAACTTGAAACTACCCTATGTACAATCCAGAAGACCCAGGGGACATACTTCACATGCTGCACGGCGTGAACTTGCTTCTGGCGAGATCAGCAGGTTGCAACTGGATGCATGAGGATGCAACACGAGCCACGGCACATAACAGCAGACTCGGTGCTATCCCTGCCCTAGTGAACACCACCACCACCAGTGAACACACCACCACCAGTGAACACACCACAACACCAGTGAACACACCACCACCAGTGAAACACAACACCACCAACAGCACCAGCAGTGAACACAACGACACTAGTGTACACACACCATTGACACTGACACCCATACAAACAGTACCACCAGCACATGACGGTGGGGCAACACCACATACAACACCACCAGTGCACACACTCTCACCAGCAACAACACCGCACACAGCACATCTGATGACCAACACCTCCACGATGGATAACCACGGTGAAGAAAGTCTCACTATCCTACAATGGAACTGCAATGGCGTTCGTAATAGAATTAATGACATCATACAATACGCTCGTGAACACCAAACTGACGTCATAGTGCTACAGGAGACGATGGTAGGTGATGACTTCAACCCAAGGTTCAGCGGTTATCGCAAGTTCTCCCTGCCCTCTGGGGAAAGAAAACGGGGTCTCATCACTTTTGTAAATAACAACATTCCCGCACAGATTATTGATGACCTGCACATGGGGGATGAGTTTGAATCACTGGGAGTAACCCTTTACTTAAACAATAATGCCCTACATATAATCAACCTATATGTGCCACAGAGTAACTTGACCTTGACACACTGCCTGAATTTATTAATGAGAACCTACCCTGCTGGTCGGTGACCTGAATGCCAGACACCCACACTTTGGTGCCAACTGTCATCAGCCCAATGTCAATGGACGGAAACTGTCACTCTTTGTCAGGGGAAGTGAAAACCTTAGAGTCCTGGGTGATGAACAGCCAACTCACCTCAGAGGAGGAAGATTAGACTATGCTCTCCTGCTGAATGCACAGGACACGGATGCCAGTACACACATTGTGCACAGTTTATGTAGTGACCACTGGGCACTAATTACCACCGTCGACATGAGCAAGAGAAGGAAAGAGACAAATAAAAGAAAAAGGTTATCACTCGGACCAGATATGAGGCCGCACTTCATACAACAGGATGAGTGACTGGTTCACGGAATACCAAATCCCAGAAGACATTGACACATTTGTTGATGACCTTAATCACCAAATTGAGAGCTGTCTAAGAGTTCCGCGCCGTACACCTGGGCGAAGTAACCCTCAGAGGAAGAAAATAAAATGGTACGAGACTGATTACATAAAGATGCTTAACGCAAATGTGCGAGACATGAGTAGAGAGTACCGGAGACATCCCACTGAAAGTAACCAAGAGTTGTTTAAAACTGTGTGTCAAGTAGCCAGGGAAGAGAAGATTAAAGAGCGGGAAAACAATGGCTTGAGTTCACTAGCTCTATTGGACGGGAAACATCTGCAAGACAAGTGTGGGCAAAAATTCAGATAGCTAAGGGTGGCAGAGCCCGGCCTGCGGCTCACAAAGACCCCCAGGGTAAGGCTGAAGAACTAATTCACAAGTGGAGTGATGCAGCATCCTCCTCCTCCCTCCCTGCAGAAATCAGCAGGAACAGCTCCTGCGACATGATGACAGAAGGATTAGGATAACAAGAGCACTGTCTAGTGATGACGAATATGGGGAACCAATCACAGCCCAAGAAGTAAGGGGCGCTATGAAAAAGGGTAAAAGTACAGCACCTGGTGAAGATGGCGTCACCTACGACATACTCAATGCACTGTGTGAAGTGTCTGGGAATCCACTACTCCACCTGTTTAACAAGTCATTCCTAAGTGGAGTGTTGCCCACACAATGGAAACACGCAATAATTGTTCCCATACCGAAGCCTAATGACCCTGGTAATTACAGACCTATCAGTCTCGTGTCATGCACTTGCAAGATGCTTGAAAGGATCATCCTAAACCGACTGTTGCACAAAATAGGCAGGTTAGGGGAGGGGGTCAATGGATTTGTTAAAGGACGGAGCACAGCAAATTGTATAGTTAATTACTTGGCTAATGACACGGCTAGGTACTCTGTATTTGTTGACATCAAAGGAGCCTTCGACAAAGCACAGGGGATTGCGATCCTGGACGAGCTTGCATGCATGGGTGTCAAGGGAAGACTCATGAAATGGGTTGAAGACTACCTCACAGGAAGGAAAGCCAAGGTTTGCTTCAATGGAGCAGTCTCCAGAACAATGAATATGGAACTCGGGACCCCCAAGGCGGAGTCTTAAGCCCTACACTATTCAATGTACTTATGAACGCCATTGCAAATATTGATTTTCCGGAAGGAACACAACAAGTGGGATATGCAGATGATGTCCTAATACAAGCTCCCACCTTGGGAAAAATTGAACAGTCCATTGAACTCCTTGGAAGGAAATGTATTGAGCTCGGTTTCACTCTCTCACAAACAAGACGAAGGCATACTCCCATCACAAGCGGAGAGCAAATGAAGAACTGCAAATTAATGGTGTAACACTTGAATGGGTTGACCACTATCGGTACTTGGCGTCACTGTCGGCTCTAACAAGGGAAAGAAAGAGGAGCTCAATCAACTCATAGGAACATGCAAAAGTCGACTCAGGGCACTGAAAGCTATGACCTGGAATGGACATGGAGCCTCTATTGCCGTGCTTAAAATGATGTACACAGCCTATGTGCGCTCCGTCATAGACTATGCCGCACCAGTTCTGTGCACCTACTCCCAAAGCGATATAAAAAGGCTTGAAAGCATTCAAAATGAAGCCATGACAATCATTCTTGGAGTTCCAAGGACTGCCAAAACGTCCAATCTACGAGAGGAGTTGTCCTTCCCAGTGTTAAAAGCAGAATTCAGGAGCTGAATGCTAAGCTTGCAATTAGGATAGCCAGAGATCCCCATTACAATGATATTGCTAAGAAAAAACTGAGCTCTGTGCTACTTTCAGGGGGAAACAGGAGAAGCAAAAAATGGCATCACAGATCAGTCTGCTACCTCGAAGAGCTTCACCTGCTTGAGCAAGCCCGTGAGCTCCTGCCTGTAGAGAGGTTACCTCCCTGGGAGGATGACTCGTGCAAGATCATCATCAATGAAATGGCAACGAAAAAATCCAACATGATACCACAAGAAATGAGGCACAAGTATCTCGAGGAAATTATAAAGAAGCGGAGATGAACTAGATCAAATCTACACTGACGGGTCATCTAATCCTGTCAATGGCAGGGCTGGTGCAGCATACACGGTAATCAAGGATAATACTTTCCAACGCAGAAATGAAGAAAAAGCACGTATTGAGAACTATGCCTCTTCAACGCAAGCAGAGCTAACTGCCATTGTTATGGCGTTAAGGTTTCTTGAACGGAACACTAATGGTGCAGTGATTTGTACCGATTCAAAAGCAGCACTGCAAAGCCTAAGTAAAAATCGGGCAGAAAATCTTGCAATAGTCGCTGAAATTAAGAGAGCTGTGAGAGTACTTACCAATCAGGGAAGAGTCATCAAGTTTCTGTGGATCCCCTCCCATGTTGGAATATGTGGGAATGAACGAGCAGATGTGCTGGCTGCTGAAGGCGCTGAAGGAGACCATATTGAATATTCATACCCAAGACTCTCCTACAAATTAGAGGTATTGTCAGGCAACATCACCGTGACAAGGTAACTGAGGAAAGGAGGATAGAAGCACAAACCAGTGAATCTATACGATGGTACAACATGGTTGCAGCTGGCAATCCCAATCGTTATGGCCGAAGAGGAGGAGGACGAGTGAGAGAATCAGTGATACGAGAATCCGTCTTGGATACAAATATCCATGGAGATTGAATGGAAAACAACAGTGATCAGCGAAGTTGCAGAATCTGTGGTGAGAGTGATGGACACCGCCTTGACCACTATCTACGTGAATGTGAACACCTGAGAGACATTAGAAACATGTGTAGAATAATAAACCCCACATTGTTTGAGTTAGGAAAAACACTATTTGTCAATATTGAT
>WNGS01001312.1:18915012-18926738 GCA_020271785.1 Procambarus virginalis | reverse complement strand
TTGGGGATGATCCAAAACTAGTAGGGAGTGTTTACCAAAGGTTCTCACTGTTACATTAGCGTCTTATGCTGTGCCCCTTCAGTGATGAGTTTAATTGCACTGTTTGGGGGAGGGGGAGGTAGAGGGTTGTGTGGCATGGGTGGGAATGGCTACATGTCTCAGGAGGAGAGAGAGAACTTGCCATGTTGCTCCCACTCCTGCTAGGCTCCTTACATCAACATTGCAAAGTTTTCTATACAAACTGCATAATTTTCAGTCGTTTTCTCTACAAACATGCATAATCACAGTCGTCCCTCAGGCTAGAGGAGAGCAGAGGATGTATCCATCCTCCTGTTTGACATAGGCCTAGGCCTAAGGTCTAGTCTTCAGTGCACCAAGTAGGTCAGCTACAGCGGCACTAAGTGTGCACTGCCCCTCCTACCAACTGTGGTAGGCCGTGGATGTGTGGATTGGCCAGAAATTAAGGCAGTAATTGTTAATGTGGCAATATCGAGGCCCGCTGAGGGAGAGTTGTGAGGTAGTGGGCCGCCTCACGTACCTGGTGCCCCAGGCACACTCCTGTGAAAAATAGTCTTTGTGCCCTCCCTACCCAAGGTCGCGGTTTGTGTGTGCGACTAGTGTGTTTACACAAGAGACTGCCAGGACACCCCATATATTGCCCCTCCCTACACTACGTGTGAGTGTAAACCTGTGCCTTGTAGGTGGCTATATGTGCATGTGTGTGTGTGTAGGGCAGAGTGCAGTGTTGAAGACATACCACCCAACAACAATGAAGTGAGCCGCAGCAAATAGATGGTTTATGACACGAGAAGTAAGACTTTGAGACAACGATGAACATGGCTGGTGCCCGAGAACCATCACGGCCCCCCCGGCGGGGGCTCCTGTCCCCGCCAGGGGCCCCTGGATGCTGATCCACTCCGGGGCCCTCCAGTGAGGATCCCCACCCGGGACCCCCCAACAGTAGGTACAGGTGACTCAGCAACAGAGGATGATGATGATAACTACCAACTAATCCAAGGCAGAAACGCAAAGAAGCGGGACAAGTCACAGCGACAGGATGAGCAGCAGCAGCAACCTCAACAACAACAACGACGACAACGAAGACCGTGAGTGGCACACCCTAATCTTTCCTGCAATGGATTGACAGCAGCAGTAAGTATAGATGGATTGTTGAGGCCGCCCGCGCCACAGAGCAGAGTATCGCTTAGAGAGCAGGTGTGTAGTGGCAATGTTAGTGCACGGGTGCAGGGTTACAGTGCCCTGAAGTACTTCACAGAGACCAGTCTCGAGTATAACGGTAAGAATGTTAAATTGTTGGAAGCAAACCCACAGACAAGACAAACTAAAATTATAATTAAGAACTATAGTATTCATGTTGAGTGACTTCTTTCTCAAGGACCATGAACAGATTGTTTGGGTCAGCGCAACACTGGACCAGGGGGACTGGCCAAAAATCAAGCAATTGCTATGTGGAAGGGAGACCTGCCCCAAGACATTAAAATACCAGGCATGAGGCCGTGCAAAGTGGAGAGGTATATTGGCAGTCCGTCCTTATGTGGCAACTGTCAACGGTGGGATCACAGAACGTGGCAATGTGATCGCGCAATTAGGTGTGGGTGTTGCAGTGGCTCTCACGACACCAAGCAGTGTCTGGCCAAGCTTAAACCGGTGGGGTGGCGGGGTAATACCTAGATGTGTCAACTGCAAGCAGTCCCATCATGCCTGGAACAGGTATTGCAGCAAGAGGCCTGGCTGGCAGGGCTTGAGAAGGACGCCGACGCAGACAGCAGGTGGGAAGGCTCCGTGAACAGTACCACAGCAAGTCAGGGTACAGCCTCCAGTAGGCAGACAACAGCCTGGGGTAGTGGTGGAGTGACCCACCACCACCCCGCACAGCCCAACCAGACCCCATTTCTCTCACAAACCCACTTACCTCTACCCCACTCACTAACCCCAACCTTACCTCCCTCCCTAAACCCCAACCCTACCCCACCCACACCCCATTCCTGCCTCATCACCCATACCCCCTAACGCCCTCCAGTCAACCAGCCCTTCCGCCTCTCAGGCGACCCTCCCTTCCCCCCCACCCTACCACTCCCCTCACCACACCACACACCAGCCAACACCTCACTGACTCCAGATAAAACTGCCGCCCGATATGGAAGCAATGATTACCCACGTGATAATAAATCACCCACTCCTGCAAGAACTAATGAGCAGCAAAATAAACTTGAAACTACCCTATGTGCAATCCAGAAGACCCAGGGGACATACTTCACATGCTGCACGGCGTGAACTTCTTCTGGCGAGACCAGCAGGTTGCAACTGATGCATGAGGATGCAACACGAGCCACGGCACCACAGCAGACCGGTGCTATCCTGCCCTAGTGAACACAACCACCACCAGTGAACACAACCCACCCCGTGAACACACCACCACCACCAGTGAACACACCAACCACCAGTGAACACAACACCACCAACAGCACCAGCAGTGAACACAACGACACTAGTGTACACACCACCATTGACCACTGACACCCATACAAACAGTACCACCAGCACATGACGGTGGGGCAACACCACATACAACACCACCAGTGCACACACTCTCACCAGCAACAACACCGCACACAGCACATCTGATGACCAACACCTCCACGATGGATAACCACGGTGAAGAAAGTCTCACTATCCTACAATGGAACTGCAATGGCGTTCGTAATAGAATTAATGACATCATACAATACGCTCGTGAACACCAAACTGACGTCATAGTGCTACAGGAGACGATGGTAGGTGATGACTTCAACCCAAGGTTCAGCGGTTATCGCAAGTTCTCCCTGCCCTCTGGGGAAAGAAAACGGGGTCTCATCACTTTTGTAAATAACAACATTCCCGCACAGATTATTGATGACCTGCACATGGGGGATGAGTTTGAATCACTGGGAGTAACCCTTTACTTAAACAATAATGCCCTACATATAATCAACCTATATGTGCCACAGAGTAAACTTGACCTTGACACACTGCCTGAATTTATTAATGAAGAACCTACCCTGCTGGTCGGTGACCTGAATGCCAGACACCCACACTTTGGTGCCAACTGTCATCAGCCCAATGTCAATGGACGGAAACTGTCACTCTTTGTCAGGGGAAGTGAAAACCTTAGAGTCCTGGGTGATGAACAGCCAACTCACCTCAGAGGAGGAAGATTAGACTATGCTCTCCTGCTGAATGCACAGGACACGGATGCCAGTACACACATTGTGCACAGTTTATGTAGTGACCACTGGGCACTAATTACCACCGTCGACATGAGCAAGAGAAGGAAAGAGACAAATAAAAGAAAAAGGTTATCACTCGGACCAGATATGAGGCCGCACTTCATACACAGGATGAGTGACTGGTTCACGGAATACCAAATCCCAGAAGACATTGACACATTTGTTGATGACCTTAATCACCAAATTGAGAGCTGTCTAAGAGTTCCGCGCCGTACACCTGGGCGAAGTAACCCTCAGAGGAAGAAAATAAAATGGTACGAGACTGATTACATAAAGATGCTTAACGCAAATGTGCGAGACATGAGTAGAGAGTACCGGAGACATCCCACTGAAAGTAACCAAGAGTTGTTTAAAACTGTGTGTCAAGTAGCCAGGGAAGAGAAGATTAAAGAGCGGGAAAGACAATGGCTTGAGTTCACTAGCTCTATTGGACGGGAAACATCTGCAAGACAAGTGTGGGCAAAAATTCAGATAGCTAAGGGTGGCAGAGCCCGGCCTGCGGCTCACAAAGACCCCCAGGGTAAGGCTGAAGAACTAATTCACAAGTGGAGTGATGCAGCATCCTCCTCCTCCCTCCCTGCAGAAATCAGCAGGGAACAGCTCCTGCGACATGATGACAGAAGGATTAGGATAACAAGAGCACTGTCTAGTGATGACGAATATGGGGAACCAATCACAGCCCAAGAAGTAAGGGGCGCTATGAAAAAGGGTAAAAGTACAGCACCTGGTGAAGATGGCGTCACCTACGACATACTCAATGCACTGTGTGAAGTGTCTGGGAATCCACTACTCCACCTGTTTAACAAGTCATTCCTAAGTGGAGTGTTGCCCACACAATGGAAACACGCAATAATTGTTCCCATACCGAAGCCTAATGACCCTGGTAATTACAGACCTATCAGTCTCGTGTCATGCACTTGCAAGATGCTTGAAAGGATCATCCTAAACCGACTGTTGCACAAAATAGGCAGGTTAGGGGAGGGGGTCAATGGATTTGTTAAAGGACGGAGCACAGCAAATTGTATAGTTAATTACTTGGCTAATGACACGGCTAGGTACTCTGTATTTGTTGACATCAAAGGAGCCTTCGACAAAGCACAGGGGATTGCGATCCTGGACGAGCTTGCATGCATGGGTGTCAAGGGAGACTCATGAAATGGGTTGAAGACTACCTCACAGGAAGGAAAGCCAAGGTTTGCTTCAATGGAGCAGTCTCCAGAACAATGAATATGGAACTCGGGACCCCCCAAGGCGGAGTCTTAAGCCCTACACTATTCAATGTACTTATGAACGCCATTGCAAATATTGATTTTCCGGAAGGAACACAACAAGTGGGATATGCAGATGATGTCCTAATACAAGCTCCCACCTTGGGAAAAATTGAACAGTCCATTGAACTCCTTGGAAGGAAATGTATTGAGCTCGGTTTCACTCTCTCCACAAACAAGACGAAGGCATACTCCCATCACAAGCGGAGAGCAAATGAAGAACTGCAAATTAATGGTGTAACACTTGAATGGGTTGACCACTATCGGTACCTTGGCGTCACTGTCGGCTCTAACAAGGGAAGAAAGAGGAGCTCAATCAACTCATAGGAACATGCAAAAGTCGACTCAGGGCACTGAAAGCTATGACCTGGAATGGACATGGAGCCTCTATTGCCGTGCTTAAAATGATGTACACAGCCTATGTGCGCTCCGTCATAGACTATGCCGCACCAGTTCTGTGCACCTACTCCCAAAGCGATATAAAAGGCTTGAAAGCATTCAAAATGAAGCCATGACAATCATTCTTGGAGTTCCAAGGACTGCCAAAACGTCCAATCTACGAGAGGAGTTGTCCCTTCCCAGTGTTAAAAGCAGAATTCAGGAGCTGAATGCTAAGCTTGCAATTAGGATAGCCAGAGATCCCCATTACAATGATATTGCTAAGAAAAAACTGAGCTCTGTGCTACTTTCAGGGGAAACAGGAGAAGCAAAAAATGGCATCACAGATCAGTCTGCTACCTCGAAGAGCTTCACCTGCTTGAGCAAGCCCGTGAGCTCCTGCCTGTAGAGAGGTTACCTCCCTGGGAGGATGACTCGTGCAAGATCATCATCAATGAAATGGCAACGAAAAAATCCAACATGATACCACAAGAAATGAGGCACAAGTATCTCGAGGAAATTTATAAAGAAGCCGGAGATGAACTAGATCAAATCTACACTGACGGGTCATCTAATCCTGTCAATGGCAGGGCTGGTGCAGCATACACGGTAATCAAGGATAATACTTTCCAACGCAGAAATGAAGAAAAAGCACGTATTGAGAACTATGCCTCTTCAACGCAAGCAGAGCTAACTGCCATTGTTATGGCGTTAAGGTTTCTTGAACGGAACACTAATGGTGCAGTGATTTGCACCGATTCAAAAGCAGCACTGCAAAGCCTAAGTAAAAATCGGGCAGAAAATCTTGCAATAGTCGCTGAAATTAAGAGAGCTGTGAGAGTACTTACCAATCAGGGAAGAGTCATCAAGTTTCTGTGGATCCCCTCCCATGTTGGAATATGTGGGAATGAACGAGCAGATGTGCTGGCTGCTGAAGGCGCTGAAGGAGACCATATTGAATACTTCATACCCAAGACTCTCCTACAAATTAGAGGTATTGTCAGGCAACATCACCGTGACAAGGTAACTGAGGAAAGGAGGATAGAAGCACAAACCAGTGAATCTATACGATGGTACAACATGGTTGCAGCTGGCAATCCCAATCGTTATGGCCGAAGAGGAGGAGGACGAGGGAGAGAATCAGTAATAGCGAGAATCCGTCTTGGATACAAATATTCTTGGAGATATGGAATGGAAACAACAGTTGATCAGCGAAGTTGCAGAATCTGTGGTGAGAGTGATGGACACCGCCTTGACCACTATCTACGTGAATGTGAACACCTGAGAGACATTAGAAATATGTGTAGAATAATAAACCCCACATTGTTTGAGTTAGGAAAACACTATTTGTCAAATATTGATACTGTTCTTAAAAGATTTCCCCATTTTGCACCCGCAAGATAACGTAAGCTTTTAAGGGTTGATAGATGTTAATCTTCTTGTTTGAGGAGCTGTTCACTTGAGACAGTTAAGCAAGTCCCAGCTGTGTCTGGGTACAAGTGACAGGATGAACAGCCCAGCGGGTTTTCTTCCTATTGGGGAGTGTTGTACATGCTGCTATGGCGGTGTGTCCACTCACAAGATGAGTGGCGCTGCCCAATAAACTCGCCCCTTGGGGCAAAATTTAAAAAAATGCATAATTTTCTGGCGGGAACTCTGTCGGCTCCCCGGAGCTATCCCAGGCTGATATGCTAATGTCAGACTTTGGCATCAGTCATGTGTATGGAGTTCTTAGGCCTACCGGGGACCACAGCCAAAACCAGCCCCCCCCCCCCAGTGAGGCAAGGGGAGCAATGGCCTATAGAAACCCCCATGTGGTTGGAAGCATTCTATATCTGCCATCGACCGGATCAGGCACCCAGAAAGGTAAGCGCCCCAAAACAAACCCCTATTCTGGTTAAAATTGCTACCAAAAGCCGAACTAGTGGATAGAACTTCCCAACAGAAAACAAGCAAACTAGTATGATGTCACACGTCGCCGTGCCGCTGTCTGTGCAGCTCCCCCCCTCCCCGGGAGGGGGAAGGGGGAGCCCCAGACCCTTCACGCTGGCTACCCACACCTCAGTTCTTGAGGCTGATGCTATAGGCGAAGGTCGTGTGCTCTGGCTCCAGTGTCACTATAGCACTGTGCTTTGCGTGTGGTGTTTGTTTTCTGTGGGTACAAGAGCCAGGAGTTATCTTCAGTACTCGGGCTGCATGCGCCTAGGGCTGCCTTCCCTATGTGTCCTAAACGTACTGCCCTTGGGGCCGGCCTTCCACAGGCTCCACGGGACCTGCCTCTGCTGGTCCATTGTACCGTTCAGTTTTTCGGCCGCCTGTTGGGCTCTTGGGTGTTCTGTTCTCCCGTGTTACCTACAGGTAAAGGCAGTTTGCCCTGGTAGGGGCGCAGGGTGCTGCGCAGCTTTGTATTCCGACATAGCGACCGGCTCTGTTCCTTGGGGTTCGCTGTCCTCTTGCGGGGTTTTGTTTTTGCCTTGTGGGGGGGTTCTGCCCTATATTCCACTGGTGGTTTTGCCCTTCCACTGTTCTCGGTGGCGCGCCCTGCTAAGTCCCTGTGAGTGTACACGTCCCTGGGGTACAGCTATAAGGTTTGCTGGGTAATTTTGGGTGCCAGTTAGCTTCACCCCTGCCTGGGACTACCTGAGCGCAAGTCCTCTTAACCCTCAAACCGCTAGGGCCCAAATGGAATTCACACCCACAGGCGCAACAAAAAAAAAATCCAAAAAGTCTTTCGTCTTATAGAAGTGTTCATTTTTGTTCCCTGATCACGGAAAAAATAACAAAAAATCGTAGTTATCCTATTTACCTACGCTATATTTTAGCCGCATAGGGTAGGGAAGTGTGGCAAAAAAGGGGCGTTGGCAGAGCCTTCGCCAGACGAGGTCTACTCCGCCCGAGCTGTCAGACGGCAGTTGCCACAAATATATTATTACCTAATTATTTCAATGTCTCTGATTGATTTTTTCTTAGTTTTTTTTGCAGTAATATTATTCCATACAGTGAATTGTGGTATATTTATATTATAAATGTGTGAACCATCGCTGTACTCAAAATTATGGTGTGCATATAAGTGATTCAATTATTATGTTCATAAAACAATAAACAAATAGTTTTGCTGTTGTTACACTATATACACAGGTTATATATAAGTATCTGCATGTTTTGTTCACCATAACGAACTACTAAGTTGGTCTTGTGAGTCAAAAAGCAACGAGGAGTGGCCGCCACACACCAGCGAGCCACTCACTGCCACGCCCTCCCTCAACACCACCTCACTCACCCTCATTTACCTCCCACAATACTGTTTTTGCATTTATTCACTATACACAGACGTTATATATACGTATTTACATGTTTTGTTCACCATAACTGTACATCTAAGCTTGTATGGTGAGTAAACGCACAAAGACGTAGCTACTCCACAGTCAGCTGATCGGCGGCCACCCTCAAGGCCACACGCACTAATATTTCTCCTCCAACAATATTGGTTGTGGTGTTATTATGCTATATACACACATTATATATAAGTATCTACCTGTTTTATTCACCATACTTGTACAAATAAGCTGGTATGGTGCCCAAAGACCCTTTGTGGTCACCAGTAAACAACACGATAATTCCTGCAGACGACGCTCCTCTCACCAAAATGGCGGCTCCCAACCTACTCCTCTCGCTGTTATCTCACACTATACACACGTTATATGTAAGTATCTACATTTGTGTTCACCATAGCGAACCACTAAGCTGGTATGGTGAGTGAAATCAATAAATGGTGGCCACACACAGTCAGAAGACAACGCCACAATCCTCCCTCCACAGCCGTACTCCTCCCTCCATCGAGCACAGCGCTAAATATCTCCACAATCAAGCTGTTATCAGAATCCTGGTCAGTTTTATCAAATTCAGGGGGCTTCAGTAATACTATCACTGCTAAATAATAGCAGTATCACTTATATTTTGGCATTTGTAGGCGATGCCGATGCGATGTCACAAGCTGAACAGCGGTGCTGTGAGCTCGTGCTGCGTGCGCCAGCCTTGGTGGCTGGCGCAATACTGACGATCTCACTCCCAAGAATGTTGCGCTGGATTTTTTTTCTAGGTGGCATCTGGCAACTATCGGTCGTGGCTGTACTATAGCTGCCCCTATCCCAGGCGGGGTGTTTAAATGCTAGCGCTAGACACGAAATCATATATAAATGATGTGCGCGATTTCGGTTTTGTCACTGATATCATTTATATATGATATGCGCAGTTTGAGGGTTAAGGGTCTTGGGCTCCCCCTTCCCCTACCTGGGGAGGGGGGAGCTGCGCAGATAGCAGCGCAGCGACGTGTAACGTCACACTAGTTCGCTTGTTTTCTATTGGGGAGTTATATCCACTAGTTCGGCTTTTGGTAGCAATTTTAACCAGAATAGGGTTTTGTTTTGTGGCGCTTACCTTTCTGGGTGCCTGATCCGGTTGATGGCAGACATAGAATGCTTCCAACCACACGGGGGTTTCTATAGGCCATTGCTCCCCTTGCCTCTCTGAGGGGGCCCGGTTCTGGCCGTGGTCCCCGGTAGGCCTAAGAACTCCATACACATGACTGATGCCAAAGTCTGACATTAGCATATCAGCCTGGTATAGCTCCGGGGAGCCTCCGGGACTCGCCAAGAAAATGGCATTTCATTACATTCAACGCTGGTATTTTGCTGCTTTACCCTGCTCCCTGGAGGCTTTCATTATTTTGGTTAATAATGCCAAGGCACTTTAACAACATTCTTCTGACCACTCTGTAGTCCACTGCAACATTTGTTTCATGTTGCATAACCGTGTTTTGATTTGCTTCTCATATTTGTTTCGTGCAAGCTTTATTAAATTTGTCTGGTAACTATAAATTTAATTTGTTTCAGAAGATTAACCAGCGACAGAGGTACTTTGACATAATGCTGATTGTGCTGGGTTCTTTCGGATCTGTCGTTGGTCTGTGGGATGCCCTCAACCGCATGCATGAAGGGCACGAATCACTGCTTGATGTCAATGAATTCTCATCAGTAAAAAATGGAACCTTAAATAATATTCATGCAGCAGTCTCTGTTGCTCCAGTTGATTATATGAAAACTTTATCTACTTCAGTGTTGTCAAGTATTTCCACAGCAGAGGGCAAATTTAATGAGACTAATAAAACTGAAGGACTGACTAGGAAAAGCATTCAAACTAAAACTCAGTCACGTAATAATACAGCAATTGTAGCAACAGATAAAGCAAAACTGTTAGACACAAATGCCACATCGACATCAACTAGAGCAGCAGGTGTAAAAGTTTGGGTTAAGAGTAATACTGCTCCAACCAGTGCTTTATCCGAGCCATCTGATGTAGTCAATACATTAACTGCATCATTGAGTGCTCCAAAAGAGGCAAGTAGTGTACCAGTTTCTGACTCACAGATAAGTACAGGTGAAGATGATCAGGCAAAAAAGGCATCTGTACTGAAAACTACAGGTGCTGTCCTTCCTACTAGTGAGGTTGCTCTAGAACCCTCACATTTCATTCCAAATGACAGTAATACTTGAACAGTGCTTATGTATACAATGTTAATATGTTAATATTGTACATATGTTGTAAGATATCCATGCTATTATGTTTGTAATATGTGAAATATTTTTCTGGTTCGTTAAAATTTGCATACTTGAGTACACAATTGTTGTGGTCAAATTCTCAATTAGGTGTCAGGTTGAAGAAAATGTTGTGCAATACTAATATTGTGATATAAAGAAATCAACACTTTGTCTTTCCATAAAATTTAATTGATTGTACAATATAATTTAATTTAGATTTTTTTAAGATTATCCCTCTTTTTCTGGAGGAGCCTCTTCATCTCCCAGGAGCTATCTGGGCTGATATGAATGTATTAGACCATGGCATCAGTCAAAGAGAATGGAGTTCTTAGGCCTACCAGGGACGATGAGCCAGAACCTGGGCCTCCCGGAGAGGCACGAGGACGAATGGCCTATAGAAATCGCCCGTGTAGTTGGAAATCATTCTGTCTGCCATCGACCAGGTCAGGTGCCTCAAAACCAACCCTATCTGGTTACAAATTTGCTACTGAAAGCCGAACTGTTAGACAAGACTGCCCAAATTAAAATGAGCATACAAGCCTGATGTCACAACCATCACCACGCTGCTGTCTGTGCAGCTCCCTCCTCCCCGGGAGGGGGGAATGGGGAGCTCCAGACTTCCCGGACCGGCTATCCACCCCTAGTTGTGAGGCTCATGCGAGACCTGGCAGTCGTGCGACTCTGGTTCCAGACATTGTCCAGTGTTGTGTCTTGTGGTGTAGTCCAGTCCTGTGGTGGTGTGTGAGCCAGGAGTAATTTCACAAATACTCATGCTGCATGAACCTAGGGTTACCTTCCCTAGGTGCCCTGTAAGTACTGCCCTTGTGGCTTGGGGTGACCTTCCACAAGTCGCTTGGGACCTACCTCCACCATGGTCTTTTGCTGCTCGGTGATTGCCCGCCCTTGATGTCAGCTGGGGTGTTCTTGCACCACTGTTTGCCTCTGGGAAGGAAGTAGCTTCATCACTGGTAGGGGCACAAAAATACTGTGCAGCAAGTTTTCACCATAATACAGCGGCCGGCTCTGTTCAGCCTGTGACGTTGTACTCGTGAGAGGTTTTTCTTTTATTTTCGTTTTCTGCCTGGTGGAGGTCTGCCCCTTGGTGTTGTTGACCCTTATACATATATTCTTGGTGGTCTTCTCTAGGTCCCATGTGTGTACTCATTACAGGGGTTCAGCAATTTGTAGTTCGCTTG
>WNGS01001312.1:18893473-18914012 GCA_020271785.1 Procambarus virginalis | reverse complement strand
GAGAAGCTTGTGAATGGAGCAAGAAGTGGACATCCTTGCAAGGCATGCAGGCTCGGGCTCCCCAGCACCAACCGAAACGATGCGACAGTATCTGGCATAAGAAGAGACTGATCCTGAAAACTATCAAACAGAGAAAAGGACAATACCGACCGCGACCCAGAAATCAATACACACCAACCTAGTGAAAAGACAAGTGCCGAAAAGACTGGCCAGGAAATTTCATACTGTCGTCGAGAAGAAACTTGCAGGTTGGACACCAACTAAACCATCTGATCACCACAAAAAGTTGGTGATAAACCCGCATCAAAGAGACCAGACACGAGAAGCAGAGAAGATTCGATCCAGCCACGGTCCGGAAATGACTGTACTGCTGTGAAAGAGGTGGACGGCCAGCAGGAAGACCCTCGGATTCGGACATCGCGCAAAGAAGTGCCTGAAACCAAGGCTGGGGCCGGCCACCAAAGAGCCCACCAGGGACTACAGTATTCCACTCAATTTAACGGCCTCTTTTTATACCGATCTGCCAGTAATAACAACTGGTTTGGGAGACCGGTATTTAGAGCCTCTTATAACGGTCTGGCGGCCGATATTAATGAAGGTCAGTATTGGGTTTGTCTTGGCATCAGCGGGTCCTCACATGGCAAGCAGCGCCCGCCTCCCTTCTCTCACCCTCCCTCATCCCTCACTCACCCTACACCCACAACCTCACTTTCTGCCCCCCCCCCCCCCCCGAGCCCTTCTGGGAATATGACTCAGATAGACTGCCACCCAGCCAGAGACAGCCTGGAGACTCTCCATCTAATAAAGCATTCATGAAACACGTATTTTATAACTTTTTATATCCTCCTAATATTTACTAAAATCTAAATCTGCAAACAAAAATATAAATGATGATGTATATCCAGAATTTATTTAAGAAACATCTAGTTAACTGGGTCAGGTGTTAGGCTTATCTCTTCCCCTCCCCAACCGGACCCGACACACCTTCCCCAACCTCGCCCCCACCATACGTCCCATACACTCGCCTGTCTCGGCTTCACCTTAACAGACACAGTGACTCCTCCCTTCCTACTCTCACTCTCCGGCTCTTCTTCCCTCCCCTCACAGCTCCAAAAGCCATCCCGTACCTACCATCCAACACATCCCTCCCTTCCAGCCAGCTCAGGCCCCAGCTCCATCCACTACCCATCCAACCATCCCTCACCTTCACAGCTCCTCCGGCTCCCAGCTCCCGGAAGTCACTCAACCATACCTACCCTACATACACTTTATCTTCCTCCATACATTCTACCATCAACACCACATCCCTCCTTCCAGTTACCCTTCGTCATTCCTCCCTCCATTCTAAGACCTCACCTTCCCGTCTCATCCCCGTCTTTACCTCCATGCCCCTATTCTCCATACTATGCCCCTATACCCGCAATGCCACTCCCTCCCAGCCTACTCTACTCAATGGCCTACTCCGCCATGCCTACCCTCCCTCACATGCCACTTCCTCAATCCTATTCCCTCCCGTCCTCCATCCCTACCCCATGCCCAGCCTACTAATTCCCACGCTCCCTACCTCTAGCTCATACTCTACCTCCCATCCTTCCTCCATCCTTCAACACCCTCCTTCCCGCGTTCGCTTTCTCGTTGCCTGCCTTTTATTGCCGTGGCCATCATCATCGCTCCCTCCCTGACATAGTACCCGTCCCTCCTATCACCCTCTCCCTGCCCCCCTCCCTCCATCCTCCCTCCTACCTCCCTCCTCTTCATTCCATCCAAACATCTGGTTAACTGGGTCAGGTGTTAGGCTTATCTCTTACCTTCAACACACGACACACACACACCTGCCACCCCTCCCCCAATTAACTGCCCATACACCGCGGTAGCTCTCACATCATATATCCATTGCTCCTATTCACTCTCCTCTATTCTCCCTCCTATCATCCTGCGTCCATATCTTCTCCTCCTATCCTCTCCTTCCTCCACCCGCCCTCCCTTCGATCACTCCTGGTCCATCATCCTCCCTCCTTCCAGCTCATACCTCCATTCCACCATCCCTCCCTTCCTCCTCCCTCTATCCCTCCTCTCCCTCCTTCATCCTCCCTTCCCTCCCTCCTTACCTTCCTTACTTCCCTTCCTCCCTACTCCTTCCTTCCATCTCAACATCGGTCGCGAACTTGAGAGTCCCTCTCCCCACAACGAACTCCACCCATCACACCCACAAAACGTTTCCTACACACGCTCTCTCTGGTTCACCTCAACAACCATAGCGCCATCCCTCCCTCCCTCCCTCCCTCCATCCATCCATCCTACCATCCATTTCCATCCACTCCCTCCCTATCTACCACCCAGCCTCTGCCTTCCTGCCTCCCTCCATGACTACCACCCAGCCTCTGCCTTCCTGCCTCCCTCCATGACTACCACCCAGCCTCTGCTGCCTCCCTCCCTCCCTCCCTGCCTACCACCCAGCCTCTGCCTGCCTGCCTGCCTCCCTCCCTCCCTCCATGCCTACCACCCAGCCTCTGCCTGCCTGCCTCCCTCCCTGCCTCTGCCTGCCTGCTTGCCTTCCCCCCTGCCTCTGCCTGCCTGCCTCCCTCCCAAGCTCTGCCTGTCTGCCTCCCTCCCTGCCTACCACCCAGCCTCTGCCTGCCTCCCTCCCAAGCTCTGCCTTCCTCCTTGCCTCTCCCTCCCTGCCTACCTCCCAGCCTCTCCCTGCCTGCTTGCCTACATTTCAGCCTCTTCATCCCTGCCTGCCTGCCCATCCACCCACCAGTCAGCCATCACTGACACGAGTGCATTTGGAGCCAACATGGTGCACGGATGTTCCTTGATTGTGCAGATATGTCCAACAAAGTCACGGAATGAATACTTCAGCCTCATGACAAATCAAAACAATGTGCCATGAATCTGTGACATCACAGGGTAGAAGGCACTAGTGGTGGACCCAGTGGCTGTCTGTATAAAATATATCTTACCTGAACGTTACTTGAAAAATTACCGACACTTTACTTCGGAAATACCGGAGCTCCGGAAATAACGACCAGGGTACAGCCCCATATAGGCAAGGAAATGACTTTTGATAAGGAGAAAATGACTTTTGACAAGGAAATGACATGATAAGCATCGTAAGTCGAGGCCCCATTGTATTTCAATAAGTCTGATTGATTTTTCGTAGTTTTTTTGCTGTAATATTATTCAATAGTGGGTAGTGTGATATATTTATATAATAAAATGTGTGAATCATCGCTGTACTCAAAATTATGGTGTGCATATTGTTGATTCAATTATTATGTTCATCAAACAGTGAACAAATACTTTGTCGGTTATTACACTACATACACAGGTTATATATAAGTATCTGCATGTTTTGCTCACCATAACGAACCACTAAGTTGGTATTATGAGTCAAAAAGCAGCGAGGAATGACCACCACACACCAGCCAGCCACTTGCTGCCACTCACTCCCTCAACACCTCACTCACCCACATTCTCCTCCCACCATACTGTTTTTGCTTTTATTCACTATATACAGACGTTATATATAAGTATCTACATGTTTTGTTCACTACAACTGTACAACTAAGCTGATATAGTTAGTTCAGGCAATAAGAGACGTCGCTACACACAGTCAGCTGGCGGCTGCCTCCCTCACACATTCAAGGTCAGACGCACTAAAATTTCACCCCAACAATACTGTTTGTGGTATTATTACCCTATATACACACATTATATATAAGTATCTACATGTTTTGTTCACCATAACTGTTAAACTAAGTGGGTATAGTGCCCAAAGAGCATAGTGGCCACCCCTACCAACATGATAAATCATGCAGATGTTGCCACCCCATCACCAAAATGGCTTCTTCCCCACACTCCTTTTGCTGTTATCTATAACGTGTATAAACAGTATAATAAGTATCTACATTCGTGTTAACCATAACGAACCACTAAGTTGGTATGCCACTCAGCATACCAACCTCCCACTTCCTCCTCCCTCACCTCACCTGACGCGCCACCATTCTCCTCCCACAATACTGTGTTTGCTTTTATTCACTATATACAGACATTATATTTAAGTATCTGCATGTTTTGTTCACCATAGCAAACAACTAAGCTGGTATAGTGAGTCCAGACAGTAAAAGGTGGTTGCACAGAGTCAGCAGACAACACTACCTTCCTTCCCACCAAGATTACTCCTCCCACTACAGCGCTAATTATCACAACAATCCTGCTATTATCAGAATTCTGGTCATTTTTGTCACAGTCAGGGGGGGGGTCTTCTGTAATACTATCATCACTAAATAATAGCATGAACATGTATATTATGGCATTTTTAAGCGATGCTGTGGTCACAAGGTGAACAGCAGTGCTGTGAGCTCATTCTGAATGTGTCAGGCTTGGCGGCTCACTCAATACTGAGGCCCTCACACTCGGGAATTTGGCCCACGATATAAAAAAAGATGGCATCTGTTTACAAGAGTCCTGATGAAGGAGAGGTGAACCCTGTGTATCTGCAGTTGGTTCTCGCAAATTCTTGGACACCTCCAACGATGCAAATAATTTTTGTTTTGTTTTAACCCTTCCACTGCTCAGGGGTCCTGAGGACATTTACACTACTGTGCGCAAGAAAAAAAATCCAAATTTTTTTTCGTCTTCTAAACATGTTAATTTGTGTCCCCTGAGCACGGGAAAAATAAAAAAAAAATCGTAGGTGACATATTTGGGGCAAAATTGATTGAGGAAGTCTGGCAAAAAGTGGACGTGGACAGAGCGGTCGTCAGAGCTGGTCAGCGTCACCCACATTGACAGATGGGAGTTGCCACAAAGATATTATCACTTAATTATTTCTATGTCTCTGATTGATTTTTTCTTAGTTTTTTTGCAGTAATATTATTCAATAGTGTGTATTGTAATATATGTATATAATAAAAGTGGTGAATAATCGCTATATTCAAAAGTATAGTGTGCATATTAGTGATTCAATTATTATGTTTATAAAACAATAAACAAATAGTTTTGCTGCTATTACACTCTATACACAGGTTATATATAAGTATCTGCATGTTTTGTTCACCATAACAAACCACTAAGTTGATATTGAGAGTCGAAAAGCAACGAGGAGTTGCCGCCACACACCAGCAACCACACATTGCCACTCCCTCAACAACGCCTCACTCGCCCACCTTTTCCTCCCACCATCCTGTTTTATATTTTATTCACAATATACAGACGTTATATATAAGAAACTACATGTTTTGTTCACCACAACTGTACAACTAAGCAGATATAGTTAGTTTAGGCACTAAGAGTCGTCGCTATACACACAGTCAGCTGGCAGCTGCCTCACTCACTCAAGGCCACACGCACTAAACTTTCCCCCCAACAATACCGATTGTGGTGTTATGACACTATATACAGACGTTATATATAAGTATGTATATGTTTTGTTCATCACAACTGTACAGCTAAGCTGATATAGTTAGTTCAGGCACTAAGAATCGTCGCTATACACGCAGTCAGCTGGCGGCTCCCTCACTCATTCAAGGTCACACGCACTAAACTTTCTCCCCCAACAATACTGTTTGCAGTGTTATTACCCTATATACAAATATTATATATAAGTATCTATATGTTGTATGCACCGTAACTGTACACCTAAGCTTGTAGAGTGCCCAAAGAGCATAGTGGCCACCCTCGGCACAGCTAGACAAATCATGCAGACGACGTCACCTCCGTCACCCAAATGGCTCCTCCCAGCATAATCCTTTTGCTGTTATTAACTAATACATACATTATATATAAGTATCTACATTTGTGTTCACCATAGAGAACCACTGAGCTGGTATGGTGAATGCAGACAATAACAGGTGGCCACACAGTCAGTAAACGATGCTATCTCCCTCCGTCTCTCAGCATCACTCGTCCCACAGCACTAATTATTACAACAATCCTGCTATTATCACAACCCTGGTTATTTATATCACAGTCAGGGGTCATCTGTAATATTGGCAAAAAGGTTTGATCAGTGAATTTCAGGTAGGCTGCTACATTTTCTAAAAAAAAAAAAAAAATGAAAAAGCATGAAAAAAAAAAAGTCATAAAGGTTCATTCAGTGATTGTCAGGTAGGCAGCTCAATTTGTATTAAAAAAAAAAAAAAAAAATGAACAATTTGAAAAAAGGAAAAATGTCATAAAGGTTCGTTCAGTTTGTGCCAGGTAGGCTGCTCCATTATTAATAAAAAAATTAAAAATACAAACCAAATTGAACAAATAAGAAAAATAGAAAAAATGTCATAATGTAGCAGCCTACCTGAGAAACACTGAACAAACCTTTATGACATTTTTCCTTTTTTCAAATTTGTTCATTTTTTATTTTTCCTTTTTTTATATTTTTTTATACAAAACGGAGCAGCCTACTGACATCCACTGAATGAACATTTTTCTATAAAAAAAAAATGGAAAATTAACAAAAATTTAACAAATCTGAAAAAAGAAAAATGTCATAAATGTTTGTTCGGTGTATGTCAGGTAGGCTGCACCATTATTTAAAAAATGAATATCATACTGATGTTTTTCGTCGGTAGAACGGATTCATTTTATTTCCATTACAGGTATTTAATTAAATGAGGAAAGTTGTTTCAAAAGACGAGCATTTCACATGACAAGCTCGATGCCAGAACGGATTAAATTCGTTAATCGAGGTTCCACTGTCTATGTTGCTTTCCTCAATATCCCCCTCCCCTCCCCCAAATTTTTGGGGGATTTTTTTTTTTAAAGAATTTAATTTTCTTTTCTCCTTTGTTTATTATCTGATTTGTTGTAATCTTTACATCCTGGAGAATGCATATGTTTCCTTACCTATGTGAAGATAGAATTAAATTGGTCAACAAATAAATCAGTCACAACTCGCAAAACTTGGGACTTTTAATTTTTTTTTTGGATGATTTTTTTTTTCTCTGATTTCAAACTATATTTTCTTTGTTTCTTTAGGTTGTTTTGATGATTAGGGACCACATTAGTACTTTTTCACTTATATGAAGTATGCCCTAAATATGTCCCCTATATCATTAACATTATCCTTATATTTTGTGTTTTTTTAGGGTTATTTTTTTTCTTGAATTCATTTCAACACATATTGACCTACAACTTTCACATATTCGAGTACGAATGCTAAATTTGTTTTATTAAAACTTATAATTAAATTAACAAATTAAAACTACCTTTATTCATTGTTGATAGCTTCGACTTCAATTATCCCTGAAACTAGAGTTTCAACTTTGAGTGGCTTCTAAAATTCCAGTTTTGACCGATTCTCACTATTTTGACATAATGTGTGCTCAGCTGTCAGTTTACAATCCTTTCAGAATGGATTTTTTATAAACTTTATACATTTGGAGTTATATTTTTTTTGGTGTAAATTTGCCGCATACTGCAAATGCCTTATTGACGATTTTTTACAGTAAACTATACTGAAAACCTATATTCTAATTTTATGAAAATGTAGATCATATGCTATTATGAGAGACTAATAACATTAAATGAATAATTGGTGATAGTTCATATTTTATTCCGAATTGAAAATTCTCCCAAAGCTGAAGGAAAAGAGCTACGAGGAGAGGTGAGAGGCATTAACACTTTTGTCGGTGGTGACGCAGTTTGCGTCAATAAATAATTTGGCGGTTGTACGCTGGTGACGCATGTTGCATCAAAAATTTAAATATTTGTTTAAATTCTATTTATTATGTGATTATTATGCGACTAGTTTTAACATGTGTGCTTTTAGATTGCAAACAATTTGATACCAAAATGAATGACGTAGCACGACAATTGAGGTCAGAACATTCGAAATATTGTTAATACTTGTGTGGTGATGAGCTTATAAAATTAAAATATTTGTTAAAATGCCATTTACTGTTTGATTATTATGGTACTAGTTTTAAAATGCATGCCTTTAGATTGTGAACAATTTGATACCAAAATCAATGACACAGCACAACAACTGAGGTCAGAACAATGAAAAGAATACGTATGTTAGTGTGAGTGCGTGCTCCTGGGAAACGCCAGGTCCACCTTGGGGTGGGTTGGGGCGCGCACACCGGGTGTGTGAAAGTTTTAAATGTCAAAACTGGAAGATAGAAGAAAAAGAGGCAATATTATTACTACCTACAAAATAGTAACAGGAATCAATAAAATTGATAAGGAAGAATTCCCAAAACCTGGAACTTTAAGAACAAGAGGTCATAGATTTAAGCTAACTAAATAAAGATGCCGAAGAAATGTAAGAAAATTCACTTTAGCAAATAGAGTGGTAGAAGGTTGGAACAAGTTAGATGAGAAGGTGGTGGAGAGCAAAACCATTAGTAATTTCAAAGCATTATATGACAGAGTGCTGGGAAGATGGGACACCACGAATGTAGCTCTAATCCTGTAACAAGAATCAAATAAGAAACAAAGGAAGGAAGGGGAAAAAATGCAGGACATAAGAAATATTGGCATTGGGTAATGTATTTATATGATATAAAATAACATACAGAAAAGTAACATACTTAATCATTATTATTTGTGTGAAATTTTGCCCTCAAGATGGCAATCAGCAATCCTAGAAGGCACCAGCTGCATATCCACTTTCTGAACCCTACTTACTACTACTATTCTTCTTTGTGTATCAGACAGGTGCTTGCATCTCTCTATCAGTGCAGTATTCATGAGTTTCTCTAACTAGGTGGTGTTATTGTTATTACAAGTACCGGTTGCGCACAATTTTTTTTTATAAATTTGTACAAAATCCATTTCTTAACATATTAGGATAAAATTTCATGACGCTGATGCCAAATAACTTGAGATTTGTTTAACAGTTTTCACTATACAATATAACCTTGATTCAATATACCATGATTCACCGCATTCCTCGGCTAGGTCGCACTGACTTTAGGAGAGGACATTATGGCAACCTTAGAAAATTTTTTAGTGAGTATAATTGGACAGACTTGTTGCTAGGCAAGGAAGTGAATGAGATGTATGTCAAGTTTTGTGAAATATATGATAAAGGCACAAAAAAATTTATACCAAAACAGACAAGCAGAACTAGGAAACAGGATTGGTTCAACAGAAAGTGCGAGAGGGCCAGAGACCAAAATACACAAAAATGGAATCAATACAGGAAGAGGCCGAACCCCCAAACATACCAGCGATACAAAGATGCGAGAAACAACTACACGGCAGTGAGGAGAGAGGCAGAAAGAAATTTTGAAAAAGGGATTGCAGACAAATGTAAAACAGAACCGGGTCTATTCTATAAATTCATAAACAACAAATTGCAGGTAAAAGATAATATTCAGAGGATGAAAATGGGAAATAGATTCACAGAAAATGAAAAGGAAATGTGTGAAACATTAAACGAAAAGTTCCAAAGTGTGTTTGTACAAAATGAAATCTTCAGGGAACCAGATACAATAGGAATTCTAGAGAACAACATAGAGCACATAGAGGTGTCTAGAGACGAAGTGGAAAAAATGCTCAAGGAGCTAAATAAGAACAAAGCAGTTGGTCCAGATGGAGTTTCACCATGGGTTCTGAGAAAATGTGCACCTGAGCTCAGCATTCCTCTTCAACTGATTTTTCAGGTATCCCTGTTTTTAGGAGTTGTAGCTGATGTGTGGAAAAAGGCCAACATAGTTCCAATCTACAAAAGTGGAAGCAGGGAAGACCCCCTTAACACTTTCGCGCGCCCATCCCGTACATATACGATGGTTATATTTCTATCGGTTGTGCGGTCGCGTCGTACATTTACGGTCCGTATTAAAATAATTGTAAAAAATCCAGCTTAAATCCGATTTACTTGGGGTTTGTTTCAAACTGTGCGCCATGAAATTCCCGTTCTCTCGGGTAGGCCGAATGTCACGTCGGCCTACTGGGTCACGTGACAGGCCCATTTTGTTGTCACGTGGAGCGATCGCATCTCTCTCCCCACGCGCGCCAAACTCGCATGGTTTCAAGGATTTTTACCCGTTTCTGTGTGCTTGTAACCAACTACATTCATCAATAATGGATCCAGCACCAGGCCCAAGCGGTGTTTCGGCTACAGGAGCCTCTGATTCATCTGGAAAAGGCAAGATTACCGACATCTATAGGATGTTCTCTGGATTGAGGCTCACTCATACCAAGATTCCCAATCTCTTGGATGCCTTTGATCAAGTGGATTTGGATGGAAGTGAGGCAGAAGGTGAGGATTTAGAAGAAGAAGAATGTGAATTTGGGGGGCCTGGAGGCCATGGGGCTGAATCGACGGAGGAGGACACTGAAGGCCTAACTGATGTGGATACCACAGTCTACCGCCGCAAGGACAACACCTTCATTCTGCTGTGGAAAGACAAGCGAGTTGTCTCTATGATTACCAACCTCCACAATGCAGACACAAACAGAGTTCAAAAACGCAAACGAGTTCGTAGGCCAGATGGAACAACAGGACTACAGCAGGTTGTGGTGAACAAACCAAAGGCAATTATTGACTACAATAAGTTCTTGAAGGGTGTTGACCACTTTGATCAAATGGTAAAGTATTACCATTTCGCCAGGAAATGTCACAAGTGGACAAAGAAAATAACCTTTTATTTTCTGCAAATGGCTTTGCAAAACGCTTATGCATTGTACAAGGCCAACACAGATGACCGAAAGAAACTAACTCTGCTCCAGTTTCATGAGGTTGCTATTTGGGCTTTATTGAAATTTGACAAGGAAGAGTGGCCTGCAACAACAACACCATCTCATTTAGTTCATGCTCCAGACATAAATGATGACACTGGTCCTGTGTATCCTGCTGCTAACCCGTCAACACCTGGCCCGTCGGGTGTGAGGCGCCCTCTCTTCACGTCTACACCTCGTGCTGAAGCCGACCATGAATCTGATGAAGATATTTCATCTGCTACACTGTTGTTTGAAGACAATGGTGAGAGCGACGATTCAGACTGTAGTGTACAACCAACACAGAGACAACAGGGGCGTGTTGTTTTATCAGAGACTCGCCTGAACTACAAATTGAAGCATGAACTTGTAAAACTCCCCAAACGTCGCATGTGTCAAGTGTGTTCAAAGTCGGGTATTAGGAAGGAAACTGGTAAGGCATGCAAGACATGCGATGTTCCACTTTGTGTCATACCGTGTTACACCAGTTATCACAGGAAAAGGGTGTATTGGGTGGAGAAGAAGTAACCACCCGCACCAGCTTCACTCCACCTACGAACATCTGTTGAACAACTTCAGGAATCGGTACTTGAAGGAGGTGGAGTGGAGAGAAAATGCTCAACTTATTTTTCTACAATCGTCTTTCCTTTGATAAGTACACATAATTGTCCTAGGTTGTTGTAGTATTGTAGTCTATTTTCTTAGGAATATTTTGATACCTAAATGACAACTGTAGCACGAAAACTAAAGTAAGTATACACGAAACACCAGAAACTTTTTTTGTGGGTGTTGCGGGTGTGAGTTTGAGTGTCCCGAGCGGGTTCCGGTTGTGTGTGTTTGGCCGTCTCTACAGCTGCGAATTCCCAAGAATTGTATTTGATAGGCATATGTCTGTGTAGGGAATTTTATTCCGAACACTATACAAAAAAAAAAACGGTGTGAAACAAGTATAAACTTGAAAAACATCAACAAAGTAAAAACTTTTTACGCTCACGGGTACAAACACGCGTAAGATTTTATTCGCCACAAATTTATTTGACGCTCTGTTGACCAATGCTACCCATGTTCTTATAGAACTTTCAATTGCGAACACATTGCTATAAAAATGAAATACGTAGCTCGAGAAATAATGTCAGGACAGTGAAATAAGTATAAACTTTCAAAGCGCTGCATCACAACAGTGTCGTCGCTGCTGAAATCACGGCTAACGCTTCGGCCACTTCCCACACTCGTGCGGGTCACCCCGTATCATAATTATACATTGATAGGCATATGTCTGGGTGGGGAATTTTATTGCGAGTTCAGTGATATCAAAATCAACACTGTAGGATCACTGTGGAGCTGGCAACAAACGAAAGAGTATGAACATTTACTTCGTGTTTGGGTGTCACGGTGAGTCATCTTCGTGTTTATTTATTTCGTGGTGGGATAGCAAATGCTTTGGTGACATTTTATGCATATGATCTTGTAGAGAATTTTATTGCCAACACATTGATACCAAAATGAAATACGTAGCTCGAGAATTGATGTTAGGAGCATGAAAGGTTTATACACTTTTTTGTCTATACACTTGAGCGCCCAGAATGCCGCGCGCACAATGCGCTTTTTTTTTCTCGGAGTGCCGCGCGCGCGAAAGTGTTAATTGTAGACCAGTATCATTGACAAGTGTAGTAGTCAAAATATTGGAAAAATAATTATATCTAAATGGGTAGAACACCTGGAGATAAATTATATAATATCAGACAGACAGTATAGTTTTCGATCTGGAAGATCCTGTGTATCGAATTTATTCAGTTTCTATGATCGAGCAACAGAGATATTACAGGAAAGAGATGGTTGGGCTGACTGCATCTATCTGGACCTAAAAAAGGCTTTCGACAGAGTTCCACATAAGAGGTTGTTCTGGAAACTGGAAAATATTGGAGGAGTGACAGGTACGCTTCTAACATGGATGAAAAACTTTCTGACTGATAGAAAAATGAGGGCTGTGATCAGAGGCAATGTATCGGACTGGAGAAATGTCACAAGTGGAGTACCACAGGGTTCAGTTCTTGCACCAGTGATGTTTATTGTCTACATAAATGATCTACCAGTTGGTATACAGAATTATATGAACATGTTTGCTGATGATGCTAAGATAATAGGAAGGATAAGAAATTTAGATGATTGTCATGCCCTTCAAGAAGACCTGGATAAAATAAGTATATGGAGCACCACTTGGCAAATGGAATTTAATGTTAATAAATGTCATGTTATGGAATGTGGAATAGGAGAACATAGACCCCACACAACCTATATATTATGTGAGAAATCTTTAAAGAACTCTGATAAAGAAAGAGATCTAGGGGTGGTTCTAGATAGAAAACTATCACCTGAAGACCACATAAAGAATATTGTGCAAGGAGCCTATGCTATGCTTTCTAACTTCAGAATTGCTTTTAAATACATGGATGGGGATATACTAAAGAAATTGTTCATGACGTTTGTTAGGCCAAAGCTAGAATATGCAGCTGTTGTTTGGTGCCCATATCTTAAGAAGCACATCAACAAACTGGAAAAGGTGCAAAGACATGCTACTAAGTGGCTCCCAGAACTGAAGGGTAAGAGCTACGAGGAAAGGTTAGAAGCATTAAATATGCCAAAACTAGAAGACAGAAGAAAAAGAGGCGATATGATCACTACATACAAAATAGTAACAGGAATTGATAAAATCGACAGGAAAGATTTCCTGAGACCTGGAACTTCAAGAACAAGAGGTCATAGATATAAACTGGCTAAACACAGATGCCGAAGAAATATAAGAAAATTCACTTTCGCAAACAGAGTGGTAGACGGTTGGAACAAGTTGGGGGAGAAGGTGGTGGAGGCCAAGACCGTCAGTAGTTTCAAAGCGTTATATGACAAAGAGTGCTGGGAAGACGGGACACCACGAGCGTAGCTCTCATCCTGTAACTACACTTAGGTAATTACACTTAGGTAATAATTACATGTTACAATTAATATTTCCTTCATATGACAAGTTGGATCACACAAGTGGACCACACAACAAGTGAACCATATAGACCAAATACCAGCCAGAGTGGTCCACACAAGCGAACGACTGTGTTTCCATGATTTTTGTTCACTGATTTGTGGCACATGTATCTTTGTAGATTAATTTAAAGGCTGAAGCGTGAATAGCTAGCTAATGTTCAAAAATTTTCTTATATGCATTTTCTGTGATGAAACAAGATGAGTGAGGGTGGACAGATAAGGGAATACTGTACTGTAAACATCACTTTACAGTGAGGTTTCATTCACTTTCATATGTGTCGTTATAGTTCAGTGACCCATGACTTTGAAAGTTTCAGATTAATAAATCATTTCTAAAACCGGTGTTTTAATAGTTCTTTATTATCCTAATTAAACTAAACTAAATAAAACCATAAATATACTGTAATATGATAGACATCTGCTATTTGAGAAATTATTCACATTATTGGCACTACTACTTCAGTGTGAGTGGATGCATCTAATCCACATGCACACAGCACCATGTGTGTTTTGTTCAATTTCATTGCCACAGTTCAGTGACCTACGGCTTTGAAATAATAAAATTAATGCTGATGAAAAGTCACAATAACGTTGCTTAAAAACGGTGAATAAACCACACACTAGGAATTGAAGAGACGACAACGTTTTGGTCCATCCTGGACCATTATCCCATTATCGAGCCAATTGTCGACTTCGTAATGGTCCAGGACGGACCGAATTGTCGTTGTCTCTTCAATTTTTAGTGTGTGGTTTGGTCAATAAAACTAATAAATCAGTTCTAAAATAAGTATTTTTTATAGCTCATAATATCGTAACAATGTTGCTAAACTAAATACATAACCCAAAAATTTATCATTTAATGTAAATCCAATATCTGAGAGAAATTTATGTTACTGGATCTGGCTTAACCCTTAAACCATGCAATACATATACGATGGGAGTAACTTTCCCGAAACCGCACAATACATAGGGGGCCTTCAATTACGATTATATTCCATTTCCAGAGACGGGTTGCAAGTTGAAACATCTTAAGTCGTAACGAATTTTCCCATAAGAAATAATGGGAATTGAATTAATCAAGTTCTATACCCCCAAAAATATTTATTTAAAAATACATTTTATACTGAATACAGTTTTTCTCTAACTACAATACAGTACAGTGTGTCCTCACTTGAGTGAACTGTATGGGGCGAGGCCAATTCGTTTCACCGCGGAATTCGTTCCACCCCGACGACCCCAGGCTGTCTGTCCCTCCCCTCCATGTGAAAATAACAGAGGTCTACAGACACTATCAACAAAACAAAAAATCACAGAAAAACTATTTATTATGTATTTATCATTTTGAACATGGCACATGATAGAACAATCATTGGTAAAAAATTCCTTATCAAAATCATAACTGTGACTGTTATTGGTGGCTGCAAATATGATCTAATGGCCAGGATTTCCATAACCCATCTGTATCAGTCCCTATAAATATTCATACAAAATTAATTTATTAAGAATTCTTCATTTTCACTATGGCATTTGATAGAACAATCCCTATTCCAATTTGGAATAAAAAGGCTACATATATGAGCTTATTGAATCCAATCAAGTGAAATCACTTAATTTCCTCAACAAACTGACAAGAGGAGGGGGGCAGTTGGCGGGCCACCGGTGGTAGGGGGGGGGGTTGGGGCCAGCTGCTGGTAGTCTGCTGCAGGAAGGGGGGGGAGGGGGGTTGTAGCATGTCGGCAGTAGAGGGGTAGTGGTGGTGGCCAGACTGGCAGGCCTTGGGCTAGATCAAGCCTCGGGCCAGACCTCAGACCACGCCAAACCTCGGGCTAGACCTCGGACCAAGCCAGGCTAGGTAAGGCCTCAGACCATGCCAGACCTCAGACCAGACCTCAGATCAGGCCTCAGGCCAGACCTCAGATCAGGTCTCAGATCAGGCCTAAGATCAGGCCTCAGGCCAGGCCTCAGATCAGACCTCAGGCCAGACCTCAGGCCAGACCTCAGGCCAGACCTCAGGCCAGACCTCAGGCCAGACCTCAGGCCAGACCTCAGGCCAGGCCAGACTCAAGACAATGTGGCGGTAGGCCTTGACTGCGTAGAGGATAGCTGCCTCCTTAACCCTCAAACCACTAGCAGTCCAAATGCCTTTAACACCCACAAGTGCAACAAAAAAAAAATTCCCCCATTTTTTTTTAATCTCTTTATTTGTGTTCCCTGAGCACGGGAAAAATAACAATAAAATTTAATTGCACTTACCAGTGACGTAAATGAGCCGAGAAGATGGGCAATGACATCACGCCTCATCTTCGCTGGACCACTGTGTGCCTGGGGTGAGTCAGGCGTGACAGAGGAGGAGCCAGAGTTACCGCAAATTTATTTTCGCGTTATTATTTACAGTATCTCTGATGTATTTTACACCCATTTTTTTCACTGGCGTGGTTCAATATGTTCTCACATGAAGATTTATTATCATAAAACTGTTGTCAATATATATTGTATCCACATATTAGTGTCACAAGTATTTGCACAAAAATGTCTTATTTCTCAATATACAATTTCTTATGATTTATTTTCACTATATATACCCACTTATTCTGTATTTACATGTTTTTGCACCAGTCTTAGACATTTAGAAGTCATCAAAACTGTGATACTCGTTAAAACATTTGACATGGCACAGAGGGACATGACACGCATCACCATTTTTTTGTTTCTGTTCCCTCTTGGTTGTTGACCAGCATACAACACACGCACACTGGCCTACTGCACGCTTTCCAGTTGGTGGTAAAAAACTTAGATTGTGTGTCATAAAGGCATCCCTGAAAGCGAGCCTGGGTGCTGGAGCATGGTGCAATAACGGGTTCAGAATGGGCCTCTGTATGCCAGGAATTACTTTGCCAAACTTCTATAGTAGTTGTGTTACTACAGTAAAATTGAATGCACGGAAATTACATTTACCATCTGTTTTGACAAGATACATATTGTAACGGTTTAGCATTGTTACATCAACATGGTGGAAAAACATTTTCTTGGTCCACTTCACTGTTTTCTGTACACACTCTACTGCCCCCACCATCATATCACATTTATCCACCTAACGCATGTTGATGTTATAGTCCAAGACACAATCTGGCTTATAGATTATTTCTCTTACGGTTCTGTTCACCTTGCCACTGTCCAGCATTGTTCCAGCGTGAATGGTGGTCAACATATTCACTTCACGCCTGTCTTTCCACCGCACTGAAAGTATTCCACCTGTTTTTCTGAGCTCGCAGTCACCAACCTGCATAGCACCTGGAAACACTGGCATTTCCCTTCGTTTTGCCTTCACTGTGACACACACTCCAGTTCTATTATGAAGCAAGAACCTAGTTAGCAAGGAACTGGTATAATAGTTATCTGTGCATAATATGTGGCCCTTGTTCAGATATGGCGCAAGCAGTGACTTCACCACACTACCTGAGAAGCCATGTTGGTCATTAGCAGGAATGTCTACATTTGTACCCATATACATTATCATGTGTAACACAATTCCTGTTTCACAGTCACACAGTAAAAAGAATTTCAATACAAATCGGTGGCGTTTGGAGGGAATATACTGCTTGAAGGCAAGACGTCCTTTGAAAAGCACAAGGGATTCGTCAATCACCAGCTTCTGAGCTGGTACGTAGAAATCCCTGTACTTTCCAATAAGTTCATTCAGGACATGCCTTACCTTCCAAAGCCTATCATCATCATTCTGGTCTTCATCATTTGCGAAGTGAAGACACCTGAGGCTTATCACAAATCGGTCTCAAGACATATATTTGCCGAACATCGGTGATGGAACAGTATGGTCTTTGCTCCAATAATGGTCGATTACGTGTTTGACACAATGTTTCATCAACATACACAGTGCCAAAAATTTAAAAAACACGTACATTTCATTCACAGTCGTATCTTTCTATCGCTGTAAACATGAAAAAATTGATAACGCCTCCTCATCAATGATATCAGCTGCATATTTGTTCGTTTCCTGAACAATATATTCCATCAGGGCTCATCAAAATATAGTGGCATCTCGGAATATGAGTGTCCCTGTATGCGAGTTTTTCGGAATACGAGCAGGATTTCCTCGGAAAATGTGTCTTGGAAGGCAAGAGTTACCTCGGAACGCGAGTTTGTTGATATGCGTTCAGGCCAACCTAGCGCGTGGTTCGTCGCCCCTCCACCCCTCAGTTTACCATTGTCTCGCGCCCAGTGACTATACCACATCAATTCTTCACCCGGATTTTCAATGTTTTGTTGAATTTTTGGTCATTTGACTATACAATTTGTTAGTATTTATCTCACCATGGGTCCCAAGAAAGCCAGTGGTAAGGATCAAGGCCAGAAAGCCCATGTGAGAATGACAATAGAGGAGAAACAAGAGATCATTCGGAAGCATGAGAATGGTACACGTGTTGTTGAACTTTGTAGGCAGTACAACAAAGCCACATCAACAATATGCACTATACTTAAGAAGAAAAATGAGAGTATGAGTGCTAAAGTGGCAAAAGGAGTAAGAACAATGACGAAACAAAGACCACAAATACTTGAAGAAGTGGAAAAGTTGTTATTAATTTGGATACACGACAAGGAATTAAGGGGTGATAGTGTTTCGGAGGCCATCATTTGCGAGAAAGCCAGGGTATTGCACGAAGACCTTCTAAAGAAAACCCTTGCAACGAGTGATGCAGATACGAAAGAGTTTAAGGCAAGCAGGGGCTGGTTTGAAAAATTTAGAAAAAGAAGTGGTATCCATAGTGTTACAAGGAATGGGGAAGCAGCCAGCTCAGACAAACCAGCCGCTGGACGATTTATTGAGGAATTTAAAGAGTTTGCAGAGGCTGAGGGATACCTACCACAACAAGTGTTTAATTGTGACGAAACAGGACTGCTTTGGAAAAGAATGCCTAAGAGGACATACATTACCAAGGAGGAAAAATCCTTGCCTGGACACAAGCCTATGAAAGATAGGTTTACGCTTGTGCTGTGTTCAAATGCGAGTGGTGATTTGAAAATTAAACCCTTGCTAGTGTATCATTCTGAAAATCCAAGGGTTTCCAAACAGCATAAAGTGCAGAAAACCCATTTGTGTGTGATGTGGAAGGCTAATAAAAAAGCATGGGTGACTAGGCTTATTTTTTCGGAGTGGGTGAATGAAGTGGTGTGCCCTGCCATAGAAAAATATCTGCAGGAGAAACATTTGCCACGCAAAGCCGTGCTTCTCCTCGACAATGCTCCTGCTCATCCTCCAGGCTTGGAAGATGATTTGTTGCCCAGATACAATAAATTCCTCACAGTTAAATTCTTTCCTCCTAACACCACTCCTCTAATTCAGCCTATGGACCAGAAAATCAGCGAATTTTAAGAAACTTTATGAAAGGGCACTTTTCCGGATATGTTTTGAAGTGACTGAAGCCACAAACCTCACCCTCAAAGAGTTCTGGAAACACCATTTTAACATTTGTAGTGCTTTAAAACTCGTTGACAAAGCCTGGCAAGAAGTGACTCAAAGAACCCTGATCTCTGGCTGGAGAAAATTGTGGCCTGAATGTGTGAGAGAACTAGACTTTGAGGGGTTTGAGCCTGTAAATGATGCGCCTATTGTTGAGGAAATTGTTACTCTGGGCCGCAAATGGGCTTGGAATTGGATGATGATGATGTGGAGGAGTGGTGTGGAAGAACACAACGAAGAACTGACCACCGAAGAACTCCAAGCCCTTCAACAGGAACAGCAAGACAACGCAGCTGATGATTTTACAGTGGAGGAGGATGAGGCAGTAGCGAATGTCCCTTCTGCAGAAATTAGAAGGTGTGTCAGATGTGGGAAGAGATTCAAACAATTATTGAAAAGACTCACCCAGAGAAAGCTGTAGTAGGCCGTTGCCTTAATCTTTTCAATGACAATGTGATGCCTTACTACAGAGACAGCTTGCGAAGAAGGGAAAAGCAAGCTTCCATGGACAGATTTGTGGTGAGAAAATCGAGCAGTGAGCCACAACCAGGACCTAGTGGCACTCAGATAAAACGTGCCAGGGAGTGCACACCAGAAAGGTCCTCACTGCCTGATGTGATAATGGAAGGGACTCCCCTCCAAACAGTAACTCCTCTCCTCCTCCCCCCTCCTCACCATCTTCCATACGCCTACAGCATTCAACAGCAAGGTAAGTAATAACTTGAACATAGTTTTGTAGGTTTATTTAGATGAATTAGGTATAAAAATTTAGTTTGTGGGGTTTTTGGGGTAGTCAGGAACGGATTAATTTCCCATTATTTCTTATGGGGAAATTAGCTTCGGAATACGAGCCGTCTCCAGGAACGGATTAAACTCTTAAACCGAGGTACCCCTGTATGCTGTAAAATAGTCCATTTCACACATATCTGAACATTTATCAGGGAAAAGGTCTGTAATCCCAACATCTGAATTATCAAAGACAGGAATTTGTGGAACAAAATCTGTCCCATCGCTCCACACAAAAACACCTGGTGTCTTTCGAGAGCCAATAGCGGCACCATGGCAAGGAAACCATTGATCAGGAGCTGAAGCAGGTCTAGGAACAGTAGGGGCGGGCAGGGACGGTGACGGAAAATTACTTGATATTGAGGGTCTTGTTTAAGGTCCCCATGTGGGCCATGCTGTGCCGCATGGCTGGGCCAGCTGCTGACGCGACAAAATGTCGCTGGGCAACACCACGCACTCCACTGGCACCAGCGCCGAAACTATTTTCCGATTCCAAGTCACTAAAACCGGCAAATGATTCACCTTCCTCAGAGTTGTCGAACAAAACATCAATATCCTGCAAGATAGCACATGAAC
>WNGS01001312.1:18878132-18892473 GCA_020271785.1 Procambarus virginalis | reverse complement strand
GGCATGGCAATCATCTAGGTTTCTTATTTTCCTATTATCTTGGCATCATCACAAACACATTCATACAATTTTGTATTCCATCTGGTAGATCTTTTATGTAGACAATGATCATCAACGGTGTAAAAACTGAATCCTGTGGTACTCCACTTGTGACATTTCTCCAGTCCGATACATTGCCTCTGATTACTGCCCTCATTTTTCTATCAAAATTTTTCATCCATGTTAGAAGCATACCTGTCACCCCTGCAATATTTTCCAGTTTCCAGAACAACCTCTTATGTGGAACTCTGTCGAAAGCTTTTTCTAGGTCTAGATAGATGCAGTCTACCCACCATCTCTTTCCTGTAATATCTCTGTGCCTGATCATAGAAACCGAGTAAATTCGGTTACACAGGATCTTCCAGATCAAAAACCATACAGTCTGTCTGATCATATATCATTTCTCTCAGGTGTTCTACCCTCTTTGCTCTCTTTCAACCCTCCGTCTCCCCTCCATTCCTCCCCTCCCCCTTCTCCCTTTTCCTCCCTTTCATCCTCCTTTCACCCTCTTCTCCCCATTTTCCTCCCTTCTCACCATTGCCCTGCCTGGCCTCCAACCTCGAACACGCATTTATTTAATGTAACAAGTGGTTGCTGTCGTCGGCCCGTCCTCCAGACACAGACCCAAAGTACCATTTATAGTACTTTGTATACCCATAGTATCCATCTACCCATTTAGTTATTATTTTTTCCAAAATTTTGACTATTACACTTGTCAATGATACAGGTCTATAATTAAGGGGGTCTTCCTTGCTACCACTTTTGTAGAGTGGAACTATGTTAGCCTTTTTCCACACATCTGCTATGACTTCTGTAAACAGGGATGTCTGAAAAATCAGCTGAAGTGGAATGCTGTGCTCAGGTGCACATTCTCTCAGAACCCATGGTGAAACTACATATCGGATCCACTGCTTTGATCTTACTTAGCTCCAAGAGCATTTGTTTCACTTCGTCTCTAGACACCTTATGTGCTCTATGCTGTTCTCAGGAATTCTTATTGTGCCTGGTTCTCTGAAGATCTCATTTTGTACAAACACACTTTGGAACTTTTCGTTTAATGTTCACACATTCCTTTTCATTTTCCATGAACTGTCCCCCATTTTCAACCTCTGAATATTATCCTTTACCTGCAGCTTGCTTTAATGAATTTATAGAAAAGACCAGGATCTGATTTACATTTGTCTGCTATTACCATTCTCAAAGTTCCTCTCTGCCTCTACTTACTGACGTGTAGTTGTTTCTTGCATCTTTGTATCGCTGGTATGTTTGGGGGTTTGGCGCTCTTTCTATAATGATTCCATGCTTGTGTCTTTTGATCTCTGGCCCTTTCGCAATTTCTGTTGAACCAACCCTGTTTCCTAGGTCTGCATCTCTGTTTTGGTATGAATGTTTGTGTGCCTTCATCGTATATTTCGCAAAATTTGTCATACATCTCATTTACTTCCTTACCTATCAACAAGTCTGTCCAATTATACCCATGAAAAAAATTTCTAAGTTCCCTATAGCGTCCTCTCTTGAAATCGAGTTAACAACTGTTTCACTGTCTCCATCTCTACTAGACTATATCGCATAGCGTATTTAATGTCCAAGAGGACGTGATCACTCTTTCCAAGGGAGGAAGGTACTGGAGTCAAATACCTCTTCTTTCCTCGTACTGGTGATCCAGTACTGACGGAACATCTCCTTCCCTCATTCTTGTGGCCTGCTTGACGTGTTGATACATGAATGTCTCCAAGATGAGGTTTACAAATCTTCATGTCCAAATGTCCTCCGTTCTTGCCTCGTAGGCCTCCCAGTCTATTGTCTTAAAGTTGAAGTCCCCCAGTTAAAACAATTGGGATTTATCTTTCTCAGCTCTTACCATAATCTCTCTCATGACTATAATGAGGTCCTCTCGTTTGTCATCCAGTTCTTCCTTTGTCCATGTGTTGCTTGCTGGTGGGCTGTAGGCATTTACAATCATCAGTTTATCATCTTGATTCCAGACCTGCAATACCATTATGTCAAAATCTCGAAGGTTTTCAATTAATAACTCTCTTACCGTCAGGTGTTCTTTCACCAGCACAGCCACTCCTCCCCCTTCTAGTTTTCCTGTCACGTCTCCAAATGAGTAGCCCCTTGGGAATACGCCCTCATTTAAAAACTTTCTTCAATTTCGTCTCTGTTAATGTGACAATATCGAGGACTTGAGCTGAATTATATCCTTCAACTCCAATATTTTCGAGTCATTCCATGTATGTTTTTATATACTATTTTCAGGAACAGGTTCCCCTTTCCTTTGTTCTTTACTCCTCCTTCCTTTAATGATTTTGTTGCTTTGTCTTTATGTACCATTTCACAAGCTTTCCAGTCCTGAACTTTGTAGAAAAAAGATTCCTTTCTTCTTCATTTCTATCCTCATTTAGACATTTCGCTTCAATGAGGTTCATTTTCAGCTTTTCTCTGTCCTCTTTTGAGAGGTCTTGTCTTATTGACCAAAGTTTGCCAGCCTAGTCACATTGCAATTTTCTGTTATTCCGAAGCACTTCTGTCATATACTTCACTCCATTAAACGTCACCCTTAAGGGGCGGTTCTTGTCTTTCTCATATTTGCCTATCCTCCTAAAATCACTGACATGTTCCTTTGAATTTAGGCCTTCTCATAATCTTACTATTTTCTCTATGATTTCATCGCTTCTGCTGCTCGGTCCACCCTAGATGAACTTTCCTTCTCTTAACATCCAAAATTATTATGGACGTACTTCTATCTACAGTGTTTTGTTCTAGTTTACTGTTGGTAACCAGTTCTTTCCTAATTGCTTGCATAAGATCGACTTCTTGTTTGTCATTTCTGGTTTTGACCTCCAAACACATTTCCTTGATTGTCTCTCTCTTTTACAACTTGCGCATACGTCTCTTTTTATTTCGTCTTTATACTTTTCTAGTTCTTTATTAACCTCCTCTATGTGAGTTGCCAATGAAGTTTCTTGTTGCATCTCCTTACCTAACTACATGTTAGCCCTTAGGCTCCCTTGGAGTTTTTCACCATATGAGTATTTTCTTGTTAATTTCTTCAAATTCCCTACTCTTCACTTTCCATGCCTCATTATCCTTTACTAGTTCCTTGATGTGTTCCTCCTTGTATCCTTACCTAATCAGTCAAGCTGGTAATCTCCTTACCTTGCTGAAAAATACTTCCTTTTAAATTACAAAACTCAATCTTGAGACCTTCATTTTCTTGTTCTAATTTAAGTAAGTAATTATCAAAATTAGGCACCAAACCGGGAAGGATATGTAGCACCACCAAATGTGAGGAATAATCAGAGGGTGTTAAATATGATAAAGGATGCCAATATAAGAACAGAAGTAAGTAAGTAATTATCAAAAGAAGGCACCAAACCGGTAAGGCTATGTAGCACCATCAAAGTGCGAAATAATCAGAGCGCGCTAAATATCACCAAGAATGCCAATACGAGAACAGAAACGTATAAGGCAAACGATATCAAAAGTATCCGATTCACCAAGAATTCTATCGAGGGACAAGTGACAGCGAGGGACGGTCGAAAAGCAAGACACACGCTCGTCCTGGAAGTCAGGACATTCAACAAGGATATGCACAACTGTAAGAGGGACAATGCAATTTAGACAATAAGGAGCAGGGCGGCGCTCCACTAAGTGACCGTGAGTTAAGCGAGTATGGCCAATCCGCAACCTTGCTAGAGCAGTTTCCCACCGTCAGTTACGGTGGCAGGAGGAAGGCCACGGGGACAAACTTCGTTTGAGAGTATGCAGCTTGTTACCAACTACAGAAGACCAACAACCCTGCCAACGGGCAAGGATGGAGGAATGAATGACTGGATAAAAGTCGGAATAAAGAATACCTTTACAGGAGATGGGATAAGAACGGATAGCTTCTCTAACGGCAGTATCAGCACGCTCATTTAAATTAACACCAATATGGTTTAAATTTACAAGAAATAAGAAACAGCCAATGTTAAATCTCGATGACCACCGGATGGACAGGATTAAAGGACCCTAGAGCCATGAGGGCACTACGAGAGTCAACTACAACCACAAAGGAAGATTGACAATGAGAAAGCAAGAGACGGAGAGCACAGAGAATAGCATAAAGTTCTGCTGTGAAGATGCTAGCCTCCGAAGAGAGGCGACACATATAAGTGCGGTCAGGAAAAACAACAGAGTAGCCCACACCGTTCGCAGACTAAGACCCATCGGTGAAGATGGAAACAGAGTGGGAGTGCAAAGAAAAGTGCTCAAGAAAAAGGTGCTTCAGAACCGTAAGAGGGGTAAAAGCTTTAGTGATACGGTCAAGGATGTACAAAAGTTTGGAAGGGGGGACCTTTCACGGGGGCAAGGAAGGAACAATACGAGGGAGGTGATGAAGAGGAACAGGAACCACAGGAAGAGTAAAAGTTAAAGCACGACAGAGGCGAGAGGAAAAATGTTGTAAGGACCGCACAAGATAGTGAAGACAGTAGCGATCACGGCAGTCCTAGAGAGAGAGAGGAAGCCAGTGTCAACATACAAGCTGAGGGCGGGAGTTGAATGAAAGACACCAGAGCTGAGACACAACCCAGTATGGTGCAAAGCAACAAGACGGCAAAGAGTAGAAGGAGAAGCAGAAGAGTATGCAGGGTACCCATAATCGAGTTTAGACAGGACAAGAGAGGAGTGCAAATAGAGGAGCGTGCGCCTATCCGCTCCCTCAAGAAGTATGGGACAAAACCTTAAGTAGGTTAAGGGCCTCAGAGCATTCAACTCAGAGGTAAGAGATATGGGGCGACCAAGACAAACGAGTGTCAAAGATTAACCCCAAAAGCTTAGCGGAATCCCTGTACACAAGGGGAGGACCATAAAGTGACGAAGAGGGACGAAGAATGACATGCTTCTGAGTAAAAGTCATAGCACAAGTCTTAGACGCAGAGAACTTGAAGCCATGATCGGTGGCCCAAGACGACACGGCATCAATTGCAAGTTGAAGCAGCCGTTGAAGGAGAGGCGAATCATCACCCTGACAGCAAAGGGTAAAATCGTCAGCATAGAGAACGGAAAAGACGCCAGAAGGAAGAGATGAAAGAAGACCATTGAGGGCAACTAGAAAAAAGAGTAGTGCTCAGAACACTACCCTGCACTTGCGAAAACCAAATTGAGAAGGGGAGAGGTGGTGATAGTGTTTTAAGAACCACATTAAACGAACGTTAACCATACGTTCAAGATACTTGCAGACACAACTCGTGAAGACAATAGGGCGGAAGTCTGTGGGGGATGACCCGAGAGACCCTGGTTTCCGAACAGGGAGGACAACAGCATCGAGCCAGTCCTCAGGGACTGACGACGACTCCCAGACCCGATTGTACAGACTCAGTAAATACTGAGACGTGCACGGAGGGAGATGGTGAAGCATCTCATAATGAATGCTATCGGAGCCTGCCGCTGTAGAATCGCAGAGGGACTGAAGCTCAGAGAGAGAGAGAAGGGATCATTATAGGGAAGGCGAAGGTGGGTACAGAAATCTAAAGGACGAGATTCAAGAATAGGCTTACGAAGAAGGAAGGATTGGAGAAGACGAGAACCAGAGCTAACAGTAGAGAAGTGGGAACCCAGTTCGGTCGCGACCAGCACTGGGTCCGAAACAAGATTACCACGGAGGTGGAGAACCGTCGAGACATTGGGAACGAACTTACCCACAATCTTGCGGATCTTCTTCCAGATCTGCGGCAGAGGAGTATCGGACGTAATGGTAGAAACATAAGATTTCCAACTCTCATGTTTAGCTGTATGGATGGTTCTACGGGCCATCGCACTAGCCTTCTGAAACAAAATAAAAGAATCTGTCGGCGTCAGTGTTTCTTCCAGGCTGCACACTTACAGTGGACAGCCCGATCACAGTCCGTATTCCACCAGGGAATGCACTTCCGCGTGCCTCGGGAGGTAGAGCAAGGAATAGAGCGAAGGGCAGCGTCGAAGACGGTATCATGAAAACGGAGGAGGGCGCAAGGAAGAGGCAAAGAGAAGAGGTCAGAGAGAGTATCACGGAGGGTGAATAGGTTCCAGTCAGCCTTGGCAAACTGCCACCTAGGGAAGGAGAAGGGAGGGTGGAAAGAGAAAAAGGAAACGAGGTTGGGGAAATGATCACTGTTATGGAGGTCATCAAGAACCCGCCACGTGAAACCCAAGTAAAGGGACGACGAGCAGAGAGTAAGATCATGACAGGAAAGGGTGCGAGTCTGAGAGTCCACATGAGTGAATTCACCAGAATTCAGAAAAGATATAGAAGAAGCGAGGACTAACGGTTCGAGAAGGTGGCCTCGGGTGTTTGTCAGAACATCACTCCAGCGGGTATGTCAACAGTTGAAATCACCTAACAGGAGCACCGGCTCTGGCAAGGAGTCCAGGAGGTGCTTAAGATCATGAAGGGAAAGCGGGACATTTGGGGGGAAGATAAATGGAACAGACTGTATACCATTTACTCACAAAAACATGGGCAGCAGAACAATGGATAGGTGACGGAAGAAGTAGGGGGACGAAAGGAATATCAAAACGAATCAAGAGAGCAGGAGAGTTAGGGGCCCCAGCAAGAGTTATAGGGGGGGGGGGAGAGAGAAAGAAAGGAAAGGAATAACTACGCAAGTGACCAGGACGAGCACCAAGCATTGGTTCCTGGAGACAAACAGAAAGTGGCGAAAACTGTGTAAATAGAAGTTGGAGTTCATGGAAGTTGGCATAGAATCCACGAATATTCCACTGAAGAATAGACATTATCAAAGAAAAAGGACAGTAACAGAAAACAATGAAGAAACAAAGGTAAAGAAGAACACAGTACAGTGGTACCTCGGAATACGAGTGTCCCTGAATACGAGTTTTTCGGAATACGAGCAGGATTTGCTCGGAAAATGTGCCTCGGAAAGCGAGGGTTACCTCGAAACACGAGTTCGTTGATACGTTTTCGTGAATTTTCGTGATGCCGAAGAAATATAAGAAAATTCACTTTCGCAAACAGAGTGGTAGACGGATGGAATAAGTTAGGGGAGAAGGTGGTGGAGGCCAAGACCGTCAGTAGTTTCAAAGCGTTATATGACAAAGAGTGCTGGGAAGACGGGACACCACGAGCGTAGCTCTCATCCTGTAACTACACTTAGGTAATTATTACGTGTACAGGCCGACCTAGTGCGTGGTGGTACGGCGATCGTCGCCCCTCCGCCCCTCAGTTTACCAGTGCCTCGCGCCCAGTGCCTATCCCACGTCAATTCTTCACCCGGATTTTCAGTGTTTTGTTGGATTTTTGGTCATTTGACCATAAAAGTTGTTATTATATATCTCACCATGGGTCCCAAGAAAGCAAGTGGTAAGGATCAAGGCAAGAAAGCCCATGTAAGGATGACAATAAAGGAGAAACAAGAGATCTTTCGGAAGCATGAAAATGGTACACGTGTTATTTAACTTTGCAGGCAGTACAACAAAGCCAGGTCAACAATATACACTATACTTAAGAATAAAAAGGACATTATGAGTGCTAAAGTGGCAAAAGGCATAAGAACAATGACGAAACAAAGACCACAAATACTTGAAGAAGCGGAAAAGTTGTTATTAATTTGGATACACGACAAGGAATTAAGGGGTGATAGTGTTTCGGAGGCCATCATTTGCGAGAAAGCCAGGGTATTGCACGAAGACCTTTTAAAGAAAACCCCTGGAACGAGTGATGCAGATACAAAAGAGTTTAAGGCAAGCAGGGGCTGGTTTGAAAAATTTAGAAAAAGAAGTGGTATCCATAGTGTTACAAGGCATGGGGAGGCAGCCAGCTCAGACAAACCAGCCGCTGGAAGATTTATTGAGGAATTTAAAAGAGTTTGCAGAGGCTGAGGGATACCTACCGCAACAATTGTTTAATTGTGACGAAACAGGACTGTTCTGGAAACGATTGCCTAAGAGGACATACATTACCAAGGAGGAAAAATCCTTGCCCGGACACAAGCCTATGAAAGATAGGTTTACGCTTGTGCTGTGTTCAAATGCGAGTGGCGATTTGAAAATTAAACCCTTGCTAGTGTATCATTCTGAAAATCCAAGGGTTTTCAAACAGTATAAAGTGCAGAAAACCCAAATGTGTGTGATGTGGAAGGCTAATAAAAAGGCATGGGTGACTAGGATTTTTTTTCTGAGTGGGTGAATGAAGTGGTGTGCCCTGCCATAGAAAAATATCTGCAGGAGAAACATTTGCCACTCAAGGCCTTGCTTCTCCTCGAGAATGCTCCTGCTCATCCTCCAGGATTGGAAGATGAATTGATGCACAGATACAGTAAATTTCTCACAATAAAGTTCCTTCCTCCTAACACCACTCATCTAATTCAGCCTATGGACCAGAAAATCATAGTGAATTTTAAGAAACTGTATGAAAGGGCATTTTCCAGAAATGTTTTGAAGTGACTGAAGCCACAAACCTCACTATCAAAGAGTTCTGGAAAGACCATTTTAACATTTGTAGTGCTTTAAAACTCATTGATAAAGCCTGGCAAGTAGTGACTCAAAGAAACCTGATCTCTGGCTGGAGAAAATTGTGGCCTGAATGTGTGACAGAATTAGACTTTGAGGGGTTTGAGCCTGTAAATGATGCGCCTATTGTTGAGTAAATTGTTACTCTGGGCTGGCAAATGGGCTTGGAATTGGATGGTGATGATGTGGAGGAGATGGTGGAAGAACACAACGAACTGACCACTGAAGAACTCCAAGCCCTTCAAAAGGAACAGCAAGACGACCCAGCTGATGATTCTCCAATGGAGGAGGATGAGGCAGTAGCGAATGTCCCTTCTGCAGAAATTAAGAAGGTGTGTCAGATGTGGGAAAAGATTAAACTTTTATTGAAAAGACTCACCCAGAGAAAGCTGTAGTAGCCGTTGCCTTAATCTTTTCAATGACAATGTGATGCTTTACTACAGAGACAGCTTGCAAAGAAGGGAAAAACAAGCTTCCATGGACAGATTTGTTGTGAGAAAATCGAGCAGTGAGCCACAACCAAGACCTAGTGGTACTCAGGCAAAACGTGCCAGGGAGTGCACGCCAGAAAGGTCCTCACTGCCTAATGTTATAATGTAAGGGGACTCCCCTTCCAAACAGTAACACCTCTCCTCCTCCCCCCTCCTCACCATCTTCCATATGCCTACAGCATTCAACAACAAGGGTAAGTAATAACTTGAACACAGTTTTGTAGGTTTATTTAGATGAATTAGGTATAAAATTTAGTTTGAAGTGGGGTTTTTGGGGTAGTCAGGAACGGATTAATTCATTTCCCATTATTTCTTATGGGGAAATTAGCTTTGGAATACGAGCTATCTCCAGGAACGGATTAAACTCTTAAACCGAGGTACTACTGTATGTTAAAGAATCTCCGGATCAGATCAGGATCAGGAGCAGGGTCAGCAAAACCAGGGTTAGGGGGCATGGGTAAACTTAGTAAGGATGGAGGGAAGGGAGCGGGAGGACAGACCAGAAGCGGACTGATGGGGTCCGGAGGAGGAGGAGGCAACCGAGAGGGGCAGTCAAGGACAGCAGGAGGAGGGGGGGGGGGTAGAAATCAGGGAGTGCACCTCAGCAAGGGCAGCAACCGAGAGGGAACTGGGGGCAAAAGAAACCTCCATATCTGGGACAGGGGGGCCCGACCACTGAAATGGGAGGGGACGTAGTGACAGAGGGAGGGGGGCGTGGAAGAAAGCGATACCTTCTTACCCGCTGGGGAGGAAGAAGGAGAGGAGCCAGGCTTACGTTTCTGACTCGAAGAGACAGGCATTTCAGTAACAACGTACTGGGCGACAGACTCAATGGTCTCAGCAGAAGAGGAATGGGAGCGAACAACATGAAGATTGCTGGGAGGAGGATGATGGACATCAGCCTGGACAGACAGGCGGCGTGAAGGGTCAAGAAACTGGGGGGAGGGTTGGGAGGAAAGAATGGGGGGAAGATGGGAAAGAAGACATAGGAGACATGGTGGACTGGGTAGGAAGGGGGAAAACTCCAGATGGAGAACCAGGAGGGAGACCTTTCGGGACAGGATGTAAAAGAATAGGAGAGGAGGTGGTGAGTGTGTTTAGGTCTAAGGCCTGGAAACGGATGTGAGACTGAGAAAGGTGGGAAGGACAAGGAGAGGTAGAACGCAACACCTGAGTGTAGGATATGCCCGCGAAAGGGGTGAGACAACGAACTTGGCGTCTCGCTTCAGGAAATGACAGACAATCACAGTGTTTCAAGTTGAGAATGGCTTCCTCAAGTTAGTTATGTATAAACGAGCGTGAGAAGGTAGGGTGGGCCTCACCGCAATTGAGGCAGCGAGCCTGGGGAGAAGTGCACTCGGACTTAGAATGATCATCGTCCCCCATACACGGGGCATAGATACACAGTACTGTACTTGTGCATTTGAGGACACCGTGCCCAAACTTCCAACACTTATTGCAAAGTCTAGGAGAGGGAATGTACTCCTGAACGGAGCATCTGGCGCCGGCAAGAATAATAGAGAGCGGAAGGGCCCTACTATCAAAGGTGATTTTTACAACTCGAGGGGGCAGACGGCGTCGACCACAAGGGGGTCGAGTGAACGTTTCCACCTGGAGGACATAATTAGACTATTAGACTAGACTATTAGACTATTTTACAGGAACTTCTTTTCGACGGCTCATAAAATGGAGGAAAAGGTCCTGAAAGATATTGTTGATAGGAACGTTATCCCTACAGACAAAAATCAGAAAATACAATTGACGATTTACTATAAAACAAAAAAAACGGCCAACCTACTCATGAAATACTCTCCAGACACCGAGCAGAATGCCTTGAAGGAAACCAACGTCATCTATACCTTCAAATGCCCACTTGGGGACTGTAAGCCCCAAAGAACTCAGTATATAGGCAAGACAACAATGTCTCCTTCCAGGCGATTAACAATGCATAAACAACAGGGCTCCATCAAGGAACATATAATCTCTTCTCACAACCAGACCATCACCAAAAGCAAAAGTAGTAGATAAAATTGTTGGCCTCGTGGAAGGTCTTACAACCAAAGAGAATGTGTGCGACTACAGGAGAATAGGCAGATATGTAAAAGGGAAAGATCGACCTTTGAGGATCACCCTAAACGGTGCCAAGCAGATGGAAGAAGTACTAAGGAATGCTAGAAAGTTACAAAGTGATGAGGATGGGAAAATGTGGTCATTAAGACGAGATCTTTCAAGAGAAGACAGAGAGAAGCTGAAACTGAACCTCGCTGAGGCAAAACGTTTAAATGAGAGCAGGAATGAAGAAGAAATCAAATCTTTTTTCTACAAAGTGTTAGGGGTAGGCAGACCAGTAAAGTGGTACATAAAGGCAAACCAACACAATCAATAGAGAGAGGGGGAGTGAAGAATAAGGAGAGGGGGAACAAGTTCCTGAAGATTGCATACACCAACATAGATGGAGTAAGATCGAAGATATTGGAGTTAAGTGATGTAATACAGATGCAGACACCAGACATTGTTGCACTCACGGAGACAAAACTTGAAGATGATATTTTAAATGAGGTCATATTCCCAAGGGGCTACTCAATTTGGAGAAGGGACAGAAAAATTAGGAAAGGCGGTGGCGTTGCTGTGCTGGTGAAAGAACACATAAAGGTGAAGGAAATAATGACTGCCAATCCACAAGAGGTTGACATAATAGCACTAGAGATCTGCCATGAAGATGATAAACTAATGGTCATAAATGCATATAGTCCACCACCAAGCAGCACATGGTCAAAGGAGGAGCTAGATAGTAAACGAGAAGGTCTTATAACAATAATGAGAGAGATTATAGCGAGAGCGGATAACAATAGGTCACGACTGTTGATAGTTGGTGACTTCAACTTGAAATCCATAGACTGGGAAGCATATGAAGCTAAAACAGAAGATTTTTGGACCTGTAAATTTGTAGACCTCATCCTGGAAACATTCTTGTATCAACATGTTAAACAAGCTACGAGGATGAGGGAAGGGGACGTTCCCTCCATGCTAGATTTGATATTTACCAGGAAGGAGGAAGAAGTATTTGACATTCAGTACCTTCCTCCCTTGGGTAAAAGTGACCATGTCTTTTGGGAATAAAGTATGCAATGTGTTATAATCTGGAAGAAAATAAGGAGGATGAGGCAGTTGAAAAACCTGACTTCAAGAGAGGACATTATGGCAACCTTAGAAATTTTTTAGTGAGTATAATTGGACAGACTTGTTGCTAGGCAAGGAAGTGAATGAGATGTATGTCAAGTTTTGTGAAATATATGATAAAGGCACAAACAAATTTATACCAAAACAGAGATGCAGAACTAGGAAACAGGATTGGTTCAATAGGAATTGCGAGAGGGCCAGAGACCAAAAGACACAAAAATGGAATCAATACAGGAAGAGGCCAAACCCCCAAACATACAAACGATACAAAGATGCAAGAAACAACTACACAGCAGTGAGGAGAGAGGCAGAAAGAAATTTTGAAAAAGGGATTGCAGACAAATGTAAAACAGAACCAGGTCTATTCTACAAATTCATAAACAACAAATTGCAGGTAAAGGATAATATTCAGAGGTTGATAATGGGAAATAGATTCACGGAAAATGAAAAGGAAATGTGTGAAACACTAAACGAAAAGTTCCAAAGTGTGTTTGTACAAAATGAAATCTTTAGGGAACCAGACACAATAAGAATTCCAGAGAACAACATAGAGCACATAGAGGTGACTAGAGACGAAGTGGAAAAAATGCTCAAGGAGCTAAGTAAGAACAAGGCAGTTGGTCCAGATGGAGTTTCACCATGGGTTCTGAGAGAGTGTGCACCTGAGCTCAGCATTCCACTTCAGCTGATTTTTCAGGCATCCCTGTTTACAGGAGTTGTAGCTGATGTGTGGAAAAAGGCTAACATAGTTCCAATCTACAAAAGTGGAAGCAGGGAAGACCCCCTTAATTATAGACCTGTATCATTGACAAGTGTAATAGTCAAAATATTGGAAAAAATAATTAAAACTAAATGGGTAGAACACCTGGAGAGAAATGATATAATATCAGACCGACAGTATGGTTTTCGATCTGGAAGATCCTGTGTAACGAACTTACTCAGTTTTTATGATCGAGCAACAGAGATTTTACAGGAAAGAGATGGTTGGGTTGACTGCATCTATCTGGACCTAAAAAAGGCTTTCGACAGAGTTCCCCATAAGAGGTTGTTCTGGAAACTGGAACATATTGGAGGGGTGACGGGTAAGCTACTAACATGGATGAAAAATTTCCTAACTGACAGAAAAATGAGGGCCGTAATCAGAGGCAAGGTATCGGATTGGAGGAATGTCACGAGTGGAGTACCACAGGGTTCAGTTCTTGCACCGGTAATGTTCATTGTCTACATAAACGATCTACCAGAGGGATTACAGAATTACATGAACATGTTTGCTGATGATGCTAAGTTAATAGGGAAGATAAGAAACCTAGATGATTGTCATGCCCTTCAAGAAGACCTGGACAAAATAAGTATTTGGAGCAACACTTGGCAAATGGAATTTAATGTGAATAAATGCCATGTTATGGAATGTGGAATTGGTGAACATAGACCCCACACAACCTATAAATTATGTGAGAAATCTTTAAAGAATTCTGATAAAGAAAGGGATCTAGGGGTGGTTTTAGATAGAAAACTGTCACCTGAGGACCACATCAAGAACATTGTGCGAGGAGCCTATGCTACACTTTCTAACCTAAGAATTGCTTTTAAATACATGGATGGAGAAATACTAAAGAAATTGTTCACGACTTTTATTAGACCAAAGCTGGAATATGCAGCGGTTGTATGGTGCCCTTATCTTAAGAAGCACATCAACAAACTGGAAAAGGTGCAACGACATGCCACTAAGTGGCTCCCAGAAATGAAGGACAAGAGCTATGAGGAGAGGTTAGAGGCATTAAATATGCAAAAACTAGAAGATAGAAGAAAAAGAGGCGATATGATCACTACGTACAAAATAGTAACAGGAATTGATAAAATCGACAGGGAAGATTTCCTGAGACCTGGAACTTCAAGAACAAGAGGTCATAGATTTAAACTAGCTAAACACAGATGCCGAAGAAACGTAAGAAAATTCACCTTCGCAAATAGAGTGGTAGACGGTTGGAACAAGTTAAGTGAGAAGGTGGTGGAGGCCAAAACCGTCAGTAGTTTCAAAGCGTTATATGACAAAGAGTGCTGGGAAGACGGGACACCACGAGCGTAGCTCTCATCCTGTAACTACACTTAGGTAATTACACTTAGGTAATTACCAGCAG
>WNGS01001312.1:18856837-18868866 GCA_020271785.1 Procambarus virginalis | reverse complement strand
AAACCACACCAGAGAAATCTTAACAAACACACAGAAATCATTGATAGATACAGCGTACAGCAGGCGCTTGACATCTTGAGGCACTACACATCAAGAAGTCAACACCAGCAATCAACAGCCAATTAACGCACAACTATATTCTACCCACTTCAAGACTCCGCTCCATATAGAAACATCAAGAAATATGGGCCAATAGGCCTTCTGCAGTTCTATTTGGACCCGACTTCTACAAATCTATACCCTTTTCCATGTTCTGTGTTTCACCCCACTAATGTATTACATCACCTCACCCAAATGCAGGTATAAGAGCAATGTTTGTTTCATAAGCATAGTTGTGTGTAGATAAACTAAAGTCTTTGAAAATGTAATAAGTTATTACGAAACGCGTCAAGTGTCGCGTCAGACTAGAAATAAAATTAATTTTGGAGAATTGATTTTTCATTTACCTCACCAGTAAAAGAAACATAAGAAAATAGAGAAAATTGTGTTAGAATTATTAATCTTACTTTTTCGGTCATATTTAATAATATATGTCTCAGAAAGATGCTACCAAAATATATATATATATATATATATATATATTATAATATTATTATATATATTATATATATATATATATTATATTATATATTATGTTTTGGAAATTTTATGTTCAATATTATATATAGAACCATTAATAGACGCCTAATACTTATATATATTATTATATAATATATATATAGATTATATGATCATATATATATTAATGATATATATATTGATATATATGTACTATATAGTATAGTATAATCATATAGTAGATATATATATATATATACATATATATACTATATATAAAATAAATATATTCATATATATATATATATATAGTATTATACTATACTATATTATATTTTAGTCCGAAACATATTAGGATAGATAATATATATATTATCATATATATATTATAATAATATTTGGATACTATGAGAATTATGTTATAATAATATTTAAGGCTGGATATGCATTAGTTAAGAGTGATGATATGCAGATATATAGTATATACTATTATTGATTAGCAGTACATTATATCCTGCAACTTATAATATCTATATAGACATATATTAACTTATATAGTTATATATTATATATATATATTATTAATATATAATATCTAATTATATATATATATATCCTCTAATATATAGTATATCATAGTATATTATTCTATATATATATATTTATATATATATATTATATATATCGCATATATACTATATATACTATATTATACCTGCTCTACTGATATAATTATTAATTATATATATATATATATATTAATATATATATATATATATATATTATATATATATATTATATATATATATAGTATATATATATATATATATATATATATATATATATTAATATATATATATATATATATATATATATATATATTATATATATATATATATATATATATATATATATATATATATATATTATATATATATATTATATATATATATATATGGGTTGTGGGAGAGATTATATGTTCCTTGATAGAGCCCTGTTGCTTATGCATCGTTAATCGCCTGGAAAGAGATGTTGTTGTCTTGCCTATATACTGAGTTCTTTGGGCTTACAGTCCCAAGTGGGCATTTGAAGGCATAGACGACATTGGTCTCTTTCAACGTTCTGCTTTGTGTCTGGAGAGTTTCTCATGAGTAGGTTGGCAGTTTTCTTGGTTTATAGTAAATCGTCAATTGTATCTTCTGATTTTTGTCTGTAGGGAAACGTTCTATTAAAATATCTTTCAGGACCCTTTCCTCCATTTTATGAGCTGTGGAAAAAATTTCCGTAAAATAGTCTAATAGGGGGTACAGGTGTTGTGTTAGTTGTCTCTTTTGTGTCAGAGGTTGCATGGCGTTTCACCCTCCTTTTTATGATGTCTTCGATGAAACCATTGGAGAAGCCGTTGTTGACTAGGACCTGCCTTACCCTACAGAGTTCTTTCATCGACTTGCTTCCATCAGAGCTGTGGCTGAGAGCACGGTCGACATAAGCGTTAACAACACTCCTCTTGTACCTGTCTGGGCAGTCACTGTTGGCATTGAGGCACATTCCTATGTTTTAGAATGGAAACATTCTGAATGGACTGCAGTGTGGAAACCTCCGCTCCTTTCCATGACTGTTACATCTAGAAAGGGCAGCTTCCCATCCTTCTCCATCTTGTAAGTGAAACGCAACACAGAATTCCGCTCAAATGCCTCCTTCAGCTCCTGCAGATGTCTGACATCAGGTACCTGTGTAAAAATGTCGTCAACATACCTGCAGTATATGGCCGGTTTCAAGTTCATGTCGACTAAGACCTTTTGTTCGATGGTACCCATGTAGAAATTCGCAAACAGGACACCTAGGGGAGAACCCATGGCGACCCCATCTACTTGCTTATACATGTGCCCATCTGGGCTCAAGAAGGGTGCCTCTTTAGTACAAGCTTGGAGTAGTTTCCTTAGAATGTTTTCTGGTATGTCAAGAGGAGTACAGGTCGGATCACGATACACTCTGTCCGCTATCATCCCGATTGTTTCGTCCACAGGTACATTGGTAAACAGTGATTCTACGTCCAACGAGGCTCTTATCCCTGTGGCCCGTGTTCCCCGCAGTAAGTTAACAAATTCCTTTGGAGACTTCAGGCTGAAGGCGCAAGGGACATAAGGAGTCAGCAAGCCGTTGAGTCGCTTCGCCAGTCTGTACGTGGGTGTGGGTATCTGGCTGATGATTGGCCGAAGTGGGTTTCCAGGCTTGTGTGTCTTGACATTTCCATACGCGTATGGAAATACGCGTATCCAGGTTTATATTCCCCAATAATCTTTGGCAGGTGGAGTCCGGATTTCTTGGCGTTCACAGTTTCGATCAATTTGTTGACCTTTGCTTTCAATTCGGCTGTAGTGTCCTTCATTACCCTTTGGAATTTAGTTTGGTCAGAGAGTATGAGGTTCATTTTCGCCAGATATTCGTCTTTTTTTTTTAAGAATGACGTATATTGGCGACTTGTCACCTCTCCTGATGACTATCTCCTTGTTCTCACGAAGGCTCTTAGCTGCCGCTTTGAGCTCGGGGGTCAGTATGGTGCTTCTGTAGTTGCCTTGATTCTTTCCTCGTTCTGCAATAAGTTCTGCTTGTAAGGTGTCTTTGGTGGTGACCTTCTTTTGTGTCTCGAGGTCGAATATGTCGTCCAACAGGATCTCCAACTCCACTTTCCGGGCCATCTCACTTGGTCTGGACATAACGTGACAGTTTATACCCAGATTTAGAAGAGTGACTTGGTCCTCAGTGAGGTTGATCAACCTCACTGTCACAACCTTACATATGTCGCCTACGATTTTTTTGTTATTTTTTCCCGAGCTCAGAGAACACAAATTAACATGTCTAGAAGTCGAAATAATTTTTTGGATTTTTATTTTTCTTGCACACAGTAAGAATCTCCTCAGGACCTTTTAGCTTCCCTTAGCAGCAGAAGGATTAATGGTAATACAATGCCAGAACAATAACAGAACTGTTCAGCTGGCAGCAATAATTTTTCAGGGTTTAGCATTCATGTGTAGCACAACTAAAATGTCTGTGCACATAAATTGGTGCACAAAAACCATGCTGCTTATTCTACTTTTTCTTTGTTTACAGGGAGGTACTGGTTTTGCAACTGCAAATGATCAGCTGATGAGCAAGAAAGCTCGACCTGTGCTTCAAGCGTGAAGTAGGTTGGTCGTACAAGGCCTGGACTTGTAGCGGAAGAGTCTCAGATGTGCTATATAGCTCGGATATATATTTATTTATATTTTTTTATATTTTTCTTTGTGGTAAGTGATGTGTTGATTAATGGACATAATATGGTGGCATATTATGCATAGGAGGCATACTAGGAGCCACTGAACTTTCATCAACAGCAAATGAGTGATACCATTATATATTTCAGACAAAAGGGTTCTATGTCCAATTATACAATTTAGACTTTTATATATTAGTATGAATAAATACATGGTGTGCTAATATGTATAATTATAAACATAGTTCCATTGCTATGGAACATTGGTGCAGCATTATAAATGCATATATCAGGATTATATCATATATATATATATATATCTATATCAGCAGATATAGATTTTTTTGTGAATTTAAGGAAGAAATTATGGAAGTTCAAGAATTTATCCTAATGTTGCTATATAATAAACAAATTAAATTTTATATCTCCTTGCATTACTTGTACAAGAAAGGGTAAAAGAAGCAACTTTTTTCCTTCAATGTATTTCTTAATACCTTTGTTAATGTATTAAGTAGGTTAAATAAAACATTTTCCAAAGTAATGTATTATTAGATTTATCATTTACATTCAGGAAAATGTTTTTGAATAAAATACAAATAAATTGGTAATTTAAACCTTCATAAATTGTGCATTTCTTCCATCACTTCAAATTAAGAAATGTAAATAAGCCACAGTGTTGCACATTTAGTGTCTTCTTAAGGCTTAGCATCATCCAGTACACAATCTTGTGAGCCTCTTCAATGGTTGAAGTTATATATATATTTTTTTTATGTAGGCCTCTGTAATTTTATATAAACACTGTATCAGGAACAATATATGACCAAGATATGGAGAAGGTTATAAACATTGAAAGCACACACACTCAATATCCAATTTTTTTAGACGCATAAATGACCTGGTGGGCCTTGGCACCGGCTCATACAAAATTCAATATTCTGCTGGTGGTGAATGTTGGTGGTACTTCCAGGATGTGCACTTGGTGGAATTCGTACTGTACTTCCACCAATGGATGCAAATTGTTACAAATGGCTCTGGGGAGGGATGGAATTACAGTACTGTGGAATAATCAAACACTTTGAATATCAATAGAACTGAATGTTTTAATTGGAAAAAACCATACACCCTAAGGAATGTTATACTATATTGCTTTCCTGAAGGTTCTTGAGTCTGAAGGAGAATAGAAGCAAGTGTGCAATATGGAATGCATAAACTTATTTTTTTTAGTAAAATAGGTCATAGATTTTCAATCTAAGATCAAAATACACATAAACTAAATAAAAGGTATTAGGCATAATTTGCTCAATTAGGTCACCAGTCACAACTCAAAAGAATCACATTACTGTCAAAAATACAATATACATTTACATATACAAATATACATTTGCTAAATAATGTTAGTGTGTACTGAAAAATATTCAACACAATTAACTTTTTTTTTCTTTATAATGTAAAGGCATGAAGCCAGGGAGACAATGTAGCACCATTAGTGTTGCAGGATAATTAAAAGGTGCTAAATATCACTGAGGATGCCAATACAAAAACAAAAGCACACAATGCGAGTGATATCAAAAGTGTCTGATTCGCCAAGTGCTCTATTTAATGGCAAATGACCTCGAGGGACATATGAACATCCTGAAAATCAGGACATTTTTACAAGGTGGTGCACAATTAAAAGGGACAATGCAGTTTGAACAATTAGGAGCAAGGCAGCGTTGTTAATATCATTATAATATAGGATTATTCATTTGTTATTTAACCATTACAAATTTAGATAAAAATACCTGCAAGATGTTCATGGTTAAATAGTGCACTAGTAATTACCCAAGTGTAGTTACAGGATGAGAGCTATGCTCGTGGTGTCCCTCCAAAACAGGCTCCGCCAGGAGTTTAACTCAAGTCAGCCACTTTAAAGGCAGACGTGCTGACCGCTGCACCATATAGCCGGGCAGTGGCGGCATACATAGCACATTCAATATTACATTCAAATTCACAAAATTTAATTGAAATAAATATTTTGTAGTACACTGATCACAGATGCTTCTCTTACAATACTGCAATGAAAGCTGACAATACAAATGGAATAAGTTTTTTCAAGATTTAATTCCAATATCTTTAACAGCCATTGCCGGAGACCAAATGTTGCTGAAATTTTCAATGTTCTCACATTTATTGCATCTCATTTTAGATGCTAATGGCACCATTATTCAATTGGTTATATTTTTTAAGAATTAAAACATCTCAATTTAGACACTTACTTGGACTAATGAGCATCAAGCCTGACAAGTCAGGTGAGATTTACCTGGGCTCACACACTTGAATTTGAAGTGCTTTGCCAAATCTCGACAGTTGTCAAAATAGGAATGGGATGGAAACTTTTTTTTTTTTTTTTACCATAATGAGAGAATACAACCTGTATAACAAAACAAAGTTGTTGTTCTCCTGAGCAACCAGTTATACTGTTTATTTACAAGTGTACTAAGCTGCACAAAAGATTTTCAGTAAGAATACAGTACATATATATTTTTAGTTAAATAGTTTTAAAATAGCTAAATAAAATGATATAGAAAAATATCAAATTGCAACCTTCTAGCAAGTGCGTCGGTGAAATGTTGACAATATATAACCGGAATATATAACCCTTCGGCTGTGCAACACATCATACGATGAGGTACCTAAATATGCTCAGACTGCACATCCCATCATATGATGATGATGTATTAGAGAGCTGCCTAAAGTTTAAGTTTTGCACATCCATGGGGCTTACAGCTGCTGCGTCCTCAGTTCCTGTCCAGAAGTGGAGGAGCTCCAAGAGATCCACATTGTTTCTCAGGCCTCCAGTAACAGTCTCCTATTTTGAAAAAGTACAATCCCGAGTCTTACCCTTCTAGGGCCTTCGTAAACAAAAATTAAGGACTATAGTTGGCAACACCACTATCCCGTGCATGAATGTGCAGGGTGACCATATTATGAGCCATTGAACTTCTATCAACAGCAAATGAGTGATTACCATTATATATATCAGGCAAAATGTCCAATTATTGTATACAATTTAGGCTTTCATATATTAGTACGAATAGATGCGTGGTGTGTGAATATTTATAATTATGAAATATTATGAAAAGTTATACCTAATGAACCCCATCCTTGACTAATCATTACAACTCTTTAGAACAAAAACCAGCATTGAATGTAATGAAATGCCATTTTCTGGCCGAGACACAGAGGCTCCCCAGAGCTATACCGGGCTGATATACATATATTAAACCGTGGCAACAGTCAATCAATGGAGTTCTAGGCCTAACAAATCAGAGCCAGAACCTGGCCACCCTCAGTGAGGCATGAGGAGCAATGGCTTACAGACACCCCCGTGTAATTGGAAGCAGACTATGTCTGTCATCTACCAGGTCAGGTACCCAGAAAGGTAGGAATTCCAAAACAAACTACAGCTGGTCAAAAATTGCAAACTGAAAGCTGAACTGAACTTTCGCAAAAAAGCGTGACATCACCACAGCGACTGCACAGCCGTCTGCAACTCCCCTTTGCCCAGGAGGAGGAAGGAGCCAGGTACTCCACCTCAGTTCAGAGGTTGAATATCAAAAGGGTATTGCCCAGAGGGAGGGAGGGATGCCAGGGAGCCTCGGGGTCTCACCCAGAAAATGAAATTTTATTACATTCCATTCTAGTTTTCTGTGGAGAGCCCCTTTGGCTCCCTGGAGCTACCTAACCAAAGGTAAAGGAAAACATATTACTAAAAACAGCAGCTAAAGCTGCAAACTTACGAACGTCGTGGGCATGGGGATAGACCGCAGGCTGGCTGGACCAAATAATCCTGCAGACGACCTGGGAGACCGGCATCCTGGAATAGGGAAGAAGGGAAACCGGATCAACCCAAAGCGTGTGCGTCCCCCTGCCACGGAGGCCGTGGCTCGCAAATAACAGCAATGAGCCACAACTGGTCACAAAACATGATGCACCCCAGTCAAACCAACCATCAACTGCCCAAGGATCCCTTCGGAAAGCAGCAGTCATTCTTCGCCAGAAAAGAAAGAGACGGCTGCAAACGAACACAACGACCACCAGGACCGAAAGAGCAGAAACCCCTGCGCCAGAGGAGAGCATGAAGCTCCCTGACCCGACTCCCAGAGGCTAATGCCAACAGAAAAGAGCCTTAAAAATACAGTCCTGAACCGAGAGGGACCACTACAAACCGAGGGGAAGAGAGAAAAGTGAGACAACGACCAGGACGGCTCAGGCGGCACATGAGCAGGCCGGAGGTGAACCAACGCCCGAGAAAGCTCGAGAGAACGGAGCAGAAGTGACATCCACCCTGAACGCAAGCTGAAGCAGCGCCGCACAATACGAGGCGTCAGTATTAGGGTCCTGTATTAGGATTAGTATTAGGGTCAGTATTAGGCGTCAGTAGATGACGGTCCTGAAACAACAAAGCAAGAAAGGACAAAACAACCTGATCAGAAAGACAACCTATGAAGAAACAAAAAGTGCCGAAAGGACCGCCAAAAAACTTTATACTTTCGTTGAGGTGAAACTCGCAGGTGGGACGCCATCAACAAAACCACCTGGTCACCATACAATTGGTGATAATTCTGCGTCAAAAAGACCAAAGAAGATCGAAGAGCGGAGAAGATCGAACCAGCCACATACCATACTGCACCAATCTGCTGAAAGAGATGGAGCCGTGGGAAGATCTTCGGGTTTGGAAATCAAGCAAGCAGTGCCTGAAACCAAGGCTGGACCTGCCACCAAGGAGTCAACAGGACTATTCTCCCCTGGTAAATCTCCAAGCGAGTTAAGACCCGAAGCAATAACCGAACCGGTGGGAAGAGGTACAGGTAACCCCCCACCTCGACTAGTCCAGCTGAAAGGCATCGACTCCGACATCATCAAAGTCGGGGATGGGTGTCACGTACACTGTAAGACACCTCGACCACACCGATGCGAAGAGGTCCAGGTGCCCGTACGTCTGGCAGAGCCAACTGAATGAGTGTGTCGACCGTCCATTCCGTGGAAAAGGGAATGAACTGAGACAGGCTGTCTGCCAGGACATTTGAGACTCCCTGAAGTGAACCGCCAGAAGAGCCAAACCCCGAGAACTCAGCAGACGAGTCACCTGAAGCGACCAGCCCCAAAGAGCCAAGGACCGCATTGAACCCCAGCGGTTCTGACAATGAACCACAAGGGAGCCGTCCGAATGGAGCTGGATCATTGTTCCGCGAGCGGCACGAAAACTCTGAAGCGAATGCTACAACGTCGCAAACTACCACGCCGTGCTGAGAGCCCGACAGAAGGACAGACATCCCCCCCACCGACCCTGGCTGGCCTGGTGAGCACTGGTCACAAAACCCCAGGCGAGAGATGAGGAATCTGTGAACACATCAAGCGAGGGCTTGGGGAGGCATCGTAGCACAGAACCGGTCGCTCCCTGAAGGTAGAGCGACCGGACCGAAGTTTTGGGTGAGGTGGATACATAAGGATGAAAGCAACTGCAGAGGGCCTATTGCCCCATACGGGGTCTTGAAGTTGGTTGAATGTAGTTATGCGTTAATTGGCTGTTGATTGCTGGAGTTGATTTTTTTGTGTAGTGCCTCGCTGATGTCAAGTCTCCTGCTATCGCTTTATCTATCGATGATTTCTGTGTTGTTTGTTAAGATTTTTCTGGTGATGGTCTGGTTGTGAGAAGAGATTATATGTTCCTTGATGGAGCCCTGTTGTTTGTGCACTGTTAATCGCCTGGAAAGAGATGTCTCTTTCCAGGACCGCCAAAGAGAGAAAAAGATGTCTCTTTCCAGGCGATTAACGATGCACAAACAACAGAGCTCCATCATGGAACATATAATCTCTTCTCACAACCAGACCATCACCAGAGAAATCTTAACAAACAACACAGAAATCATCGATAGATACAGCGATAGCAGGAGCCTCGACATCAGTGAGGCACTACACATCAAATGAGGGAAGCAGGTTTTCATTTATATGTTTCATTGAATATGACTGCATATTCTGTATTAATTATTTTCTTGTTTAGGGCTTCTATCCCTCTGACTAGTGCTCTTCCACCTTGGTTTAACTGGAAAAGGAGTTATCCAAAGTCATCCTTGCTTGAGGTGAAGAAAAAGAAAAACATTTGTAGAATGTATTACACTTATTATAAAATTATATGTTTTGAACCTACATGATTCATTCTCAAGTGATAGGAAGTTACAAAGTGTGTTGGATTTATACTAATATGGGGGTCAGATGAAAACAAAGAGACCAATACAAATGAGTCAAGAATAAGGAATACAGGGAGGAAAAAGTAAGGCATAAAGTTTTTAAAGGCCTTTAAAGAAAAAGGCCATAAATGTCCGATCCACTTACAAAGATTATCAGGTGATATTTATGGCCTTTTTCTTTAACCTTTAAGCTGCTTAGGGGTCCTGAGGATATTTACACCCCTGTGCGCAAGAAAAAAGAAAATTAAAAAAAAATTTGTCTTCTAAACATGTTAATTTGTGTTCCCTGAGCACGGGGAGAAAAAAAATCATAGGTGACATATTTTGGGTGCAATTGGCTGAAGAAGTCTGGCAAAATGTGAGCGTTGACAGAGCAGTTGTCAGAGGCGGTCAGCATCATCAGCGCTGTCAGGTGGGAGTTGCCACAAAGATATTATTATCTAATTATTTCAATGTCTCTGACTGATTTTTTCTTAGTTTTTTTTTTGCAGTAATATTATTCAATAGTGCATAGTGTGATAGATTTATATAATAAAATGTGTGACTCATCATTATACTCAAAAGTATGGTGTTCATATTAGTGATTCAATTATTACGTTCATAAAACAATAACATATAGTTTTGCTGTTATTACACTATATACACAGGTTATATATAAGTATCTGCATGTTTTGTTCACCATAACGAACCACTAAGCTGGTATTATGAGTCAAAAGCAACGATGAGTGACCGCCACACACCAGCCAGCCAGCCACTCTCTGCCACTCCCTCCTTCAACACCTCGCCCACATTTTCCTCCCACCATACTGTTTTTTATTTTATTCACTATATACAGACATTATATATAAGTATCTACATGTTTTGTTCACCACAACCGTACAACTATGCTGATATAGTTAGTTCAGTCACTAAGAGACATCGCTGCACGCACAGTCAGCTGGAGGGCTGCCTCCCCTCACTCATTCAAGGGGAGGCACACTAAAATTTCTCTCCCAACATACGGTTTGTAGTGTTATTACACTATATACACACACATTATATATATTTATCTACATGTTGTATGCACTGTAACTGAACACCTAAGCTCCTCCCAACATAATCCTTTTGCTGTTATTACACTAATACACACATTATATATAAGTACCTACATTTGTGTTCACTATAGAGAACCACTGAGCTGGTATGGTGAATGCAGACAATAACAGGTGGCCACACAGTCAGTAAACGACGTTATCTCCCTCCGTCTCTCAGCATTACTCCTTCCTTCCACACTTCCCTAATTATCACAACAATCCTGCTATTACCACAATCCTGGTCATTTTTATCAGTCGGGGTCATCTGTAATACTGTCTTCGCTAAATAGTAGCAGTTACATATTTATTTTGACATTTTTAGGCGAAGCTGTGGTCACAAGCTGAACAGCAATGCTGTTAGCTCATGCTGCATGTGCCAGCCTTGGTTGCTCCCACAGTACTGTGGCTCTCATACCGGAGAATATTGCCCATGATTTTTTTAAACATGGCGTCTATTTACAAGAGCCTTGAGGAAGCTGATGTGAACCCCGTGTAGCTGCGAGCCATTTGAATCGTGCCTGGCACCCAATGATGTATATAAATTATATAAGCCATGCGCACGGTGGGACATGTTACTCAGAGCGTATAGATACGCGATGCACATTTAAGGGTTAAAGGCCTTTAAAATTTTATGCCTTACTTTTTCCTCCCTGTGCCTTATTCTTGATTCATTTGTATTTGTCTACTTGTTTTCACCTGACCCCATATTAGTATAAATCCAACACACTTTGTAATTTCCCATCACTTGAAAATGAACCATGCAGGTTTGAAACGTTGTCTAATTTTATAATAAGTGTAACACATTCTACAGTTATTTTTTCTTTTTCTTCACCTCAGAGCGAGGAGGACTTTTGGATAACTCCTTTTCCAGTTAACACCAAGGTGAAACACTAGTCAGAGGGATAGAAGCCCTAA
>WNGS01001312.1:18815221-18851315 GCA_020271785.1 Procambarus virginalis | reverse complement strand
TTTGTTTGCAGAGACTGCGGTCTCTCAGTTCTGCATGCAGCTTCGTCTAGTTGTCGTCCTATGGTGGACTTGTTGATTCTCCGAAGCGGTCGTTCTGGCAGTTTCGGAGGGTCGTGCCAGGGTTCTGGTTCCGCTGGTCGAGGTGGGCCATTGGTCCAGTTTCTGAGCCATTGTTCTCTTCAGGGCCAGCGTCGTCTGGTCGGCGCAGTGATGGCCCTGTTCGACGGTTGGGTTCTCGTAAGGGGCGTCGGCCCTTTTGCGGTTTGCCCTGTTGACGGGCGTTGGGGGGGGAGGCTCGCTCTGTTTGCCCACGCTTGGTTCCCACGATTTGTGGGCCTTTTCGGTCGTGTCACCAGCCTGCGGTGGTGTTGGGCGACTCTCCTCCTTTGGGGGGTTCGGGGCTAACAGGGCAGGTCTTCCGCAAAGTTTTTAAGTCTTCCAGCCTGCAGTCTGTCCTTGCGCCCATGCTGTTCGACATTTGCAGCTTTTGCTGCTGTGTTGGTGACTTCTAGGGCTCATTTCGGGCGGCAGGGATTTGAGGTCGCACAGGTTCTTGGCCCCCATCTTTTTATGCACGTCTGCTCCTGTGCGTTCTTGTGCCAAGGGTCGCAGGTTGCAGCCTGCTGTCTTGGCTTCGCGTTGCAGAGTTTGTGGCGGCCGCGTCTGGGTAGTAGTAGTTTCACCCAGAATAGGGGTTTTGTTTTGGAATACTTACCTTTCTGGGTTCGTGACCTGGTCGATGGCAGACAGGGTCAGTGAACGATATGGAATGATCTGAAGTGAATGATACGGAAGAAAATGCAGAATAAAACCAGTGAAGAGCAGGGTGCCATAGGCACAATCAGAAAACACTGTAAAACATCAGAGATCCACGTTGTTCAACATCCTCCAGCGACTATAAGAATTATTGCTGGAACAACCGTGGACATCTTTAAAAAAATAGATAGTTTTCTCCAAGGATGCTGGACCAACTGGGCTGTAGTGGGTATGTGGGGCTGTGGACCGCTCCAAGCAACAGCTTGGTGGACCAAACTCTCTCAGGTCAAACCTGGCTCGGGCCAGGCTTGGGGAGTAGTAGAACTCCCAGAACCCCATCAAGCAGTCAAGCAGACATAGAATGCTCCTTAACCGCACGTGTATTCTTTAGGCCATTGCTCCTTGTGCCTCTCTGAGAGAGTCAGGTTCTGGCTCGTGGTCCCCGGTATGCCTAGGCCCCATTCTCATTGCTGCCAAAGTCTAATATATCCATATCAACCTGATAGCTCTGGGGGGCCGAAGGGTCACACCCAGAAAATGGCATTTCATTACAATCAACACTGGTTTTTTGGCCTTGGTAAGTATGCTTCAAAATGTGACACTCTACTAGAAGGACGGATTTAATAGCAACAGACCTATCATGTTAACATAATTTTTTTTGGCAGGTCCAAGTTCAAGTAGCAGAAGCAGTGGATCTTCAGTGTCCAACATGGTTGCTGGGCGAGATAAGAAGCTACCGAGTTTCTGGATTCCTTCACTCACGCCAGGAAATAAGGAATCTAAACTTCAGAAACCTGTAAGGATTTTAATACACTTTGAGCAGAATTTTAACTCTGCCCAGTTCTGTAATGCAGGTAGACTGGTTGGCCATATTCATGTCAGTTATCAGTTTGGTCATATTCATGTCAGTTATGGTTCTCCTTCCTTGAGTAAGCTTGAATTAGTCATGCCTAGTCAAAAAAATATTATTTAACAGTATTTGTTTCTGTGGGGGAGCCCCATCGGCTCCCTGGAGCTATCACACTGATATATGCTGTATTAGTGTAGGGCTTCAGTCAATGGAGTTCTGCCTACTCAACGGCTGTTGGCTGGCGTTGGCTGGCTACTCCTCCTTCGGGGGGTTCGGGGCTGGCAGGGCAGGCCAATTTTCCTGCACACTGTCAAGTCATCTTGGAGTGGGTACTCTTAGGTGTTGTCGAAATGACAACGCACCTCAGGTAGGTTCCCCGCCTGTTCCCAGTTCCGGAATGGGGCTGTGCGAATCTGCGGTTCATTCTGGAAAGGAGGGGCAAGACCCGTCTGAACCCCTGGGTCTTGCCCCTCCTTTCAGATAACTACTTTTACCCAGGTCCAGTTTCTTTTGGAGTTGGGTGCTTGGGTGGTGTCCCTGGACCTCCTGGATGCATATTGGCACATCCAATGACAATGATCAACCTTGTTGTTGTTATAGATTCAGCTACTTATAGATACATCTATAGATTCGGAACAAGTTCCAAGTAGCACGGGCTATGGTGAGCCCATAACTTACCTGGCACAGGAGCGGGGCAAGGAGCATGGGCTATGGTTAGCCTCGTGGATGGGAGATGTCTCCCGCGGATCAACCTTGGATGATTCATCCGGGGTTCAGGGCTTGGCTCGGTTTTGTTGTGTGGTATCTTGGTTACTGCTTTTGTTGTGTGGTGTCTCGGTTACTGCTTTTGTTGTGTGGTGTCTCGGTTACTGCTTTTGTTGTGTGGTGTCTCGGTTACTGCTTTTGTTGTGTGGTGTCTCGGTTACTGCTTTTGTTGTGTGGTGTCTCGGTTACTGCTTTTGTTGTGTGGTGTCTCGGTTACTGCTTTTGTTGTGTGGTGTCTCGGTTACTGCTTTTGTTGTGTGGTGTCTCGGTTACTGCTTTTGTTGTGTGGTGTCTCGGTTACTGCTTTTGTTGTGTGGTGTCTCGGTTACTGCTTTTGTTGTGTGGTGTCTCGGTTACTGCTTTTGTTGTGTGGTGTCTCGGTTACTGCTTTTGTTGTATGGTGTCTCAGTTACTGCTTTTGTTGTGTGGTGTCTCAGTTACTGCTTTTGTTGCCTTCAGTTCAGTTTGCACAAGGCACTTCACTTGTTCACACGACCCGGTTCATGGTGACCCGTCTGCATCTGTTAGGAGTTTGGGTGCTGGCCTAGCTCGGCGACTGGCTGGTGTGGGCTCGCAGCCAGTCTGAGTGTCTGCTCCTCTAGGACTTGGTTCGTTAGGAGCTCGCTGGGTTCGGGTTCCTGGTGGACTGGCAGAAGTCACATCTGGTTCCCTCTCAGGTTCAGACTTGGTTGGGTCTTGTGTGGGACTCTTGGACCACTTCCTTGCCTCTCCCTGCTATGTCTCTTGGCTGGGGCTTTGTGACCAGGGCCAGGGGCGGTGGTCGGACCCACAGCACGGTGCGGGAGTTCGCGACAGTGTGGATGTCACTTCAGAGGGTTTGGGTCGCTCGCTGATTGATGATCAGGCTCCATTCAGACTGCTTCAAACCTGGACTCGAGTCAGGCTTGGGGAGTAGAAGAGCTCCCAGAACCCCATCAAACAGTCAAGCAGACACAGAATGCTCCTTAACAACACGTGTATTTCTTTAGGCCATTGCTCCTTGTGCCTCTCTGAGAGGGCCAGGTTCTGGCTCATGGTCCCCGGTAGTCCTATGGCTCCATTCATAGAACTTCAGTCAATGGAGTTCTGCCTACTGGGGACCACGAGCCAGAGAGGGCGCTCTCTGGCCCCCCTCAGAGAGGCGCAGGAAGCAATGGCCTAAGGATAAGGCCTAATGGCCCTTGTATCTGCGAGTATTCCATTTTTGCCATCGACTGGGGTTTGGCACCCAGAAAGATAGGCGCCCCAAAATAAACTCCACTTGTTAGCAAATTGCAACCTATGACCGAACAGGAAGCCACAACTCCCTACAAAAGAAACAAGGAAACAAGCAAACATCATTAGCCTGCCATGCACTTGTCTGTGCAGCCCCCCTCCCCCAAGTCCCCTGGGATGGGGAGGGGAAAGGGGGGGAGCCCCGGATGCCCACACATGTCCCGGTCTAACATAAGATATTAGCTAAGGAGTTCAGACCTACCAGGGACCAGCGCCAGAACCTGGCCCCTTCAGAGGTTTCAGGGAGCAATGGCCCTGGAAAACTCTTATCTGCCATTGACCAGGGTTAGGCACCCAGAAAGGTAGGCATAACAAAACAAACCCCACATGGTAAGAAACTAAAACAAAAAACTGAACAGAGAGGTAGAACTCCCTACAATCAAACAATCAATTATCACAATTTACTGCCGCGCCGGTCGTCCGCGCAGTCCTCCCCTCCCCGGGAGGGGGGCCCCGGACTTCACCGCGCCGGCTGCCTTCAGTTCGTAAACTAGTGTCAACCGGGATAGACACTTTTCTGGCCTCAAATTCCTGGGCGGTGTTTGCCTTGTGTGGCGTTCTCTGCTGTCTTTGTGTGGTGGGCGGTGGCCAGGAGTACCTCATCAGTGCCAGGGCTGCATACGCTTAGGGGCTTCCTTCCCTAGTTGCCCTGTGAGTACTGCCCCTGCATGTCAGGGTTATCGTCCCTGGGGTGTTTGGGAACCGCTCCCGTAGGGGTTCTTGCTGCTCGGCATTTGCCTCGCCCTTGGGGACAGTGTAATTTTGTGGGTTTTTCTTTTTGTTTGCCTGGTGGAGGTTCTGCCAAAATGAGGACCTGAAACATAATACAGGGTACAAAACACAATTGAATCTGCCCATAATAGGTAAACAGCATGTCAAGGATTTGGGAATAATGATGTCCGACGATCTAACGTTTAGGGAGAATAACCAAGCAAATATTGCGTTAGCCAGAAAAATGATAGGATGGATTACGAGAACTTTCAAATCCAGGTATCCCATCACGATGGTTATACTCTTCAAGTCACTGGTGTTGTCGCGTCTCGAGTACTGCTCAGTACTCACTTCTCCCTTCAGAGCAGGAGAGATTGCTGAAATTGAGGGAATACAGAGAACATATACGGCACGCATAGACGTGATAAAGCACCTAAATTATTGGGATCGTCTCAAAGCTCTCCAAATGTACTCATTAGAAAGGAGACGAGAGAGATGTCAAATAACATACTAGTGGAAAATACTGGAGGGCCAGGTCCCAAATCTACATAGTAAAATAACAACGTACTGGAAGTGAACAATATGGAAGAAAATACAGAATAGAACCAGTGAAGAGCAGAGGTGCCATAGGCACAATCAGAGAACACAGAAGATGTCAACACAGAAGACAATGTTCAACTTACATTGGCCAATTACACTGGATTAATCTTTGTATGTAGATACCAGCTGCCTCGTATGGGCCAATAGGCCTTCTGTGGTTACCTATATTCTTATGTTCATATGTGTGACCCCACTTATATCCCCTTTGTATCCCCCTTTGTTTTCACATTTATTGTCTTATCACCTGACCCAGTGCAGGTATAAAATCAATCATATTGTAAAATTCCTTCACTTGAGAATGAACCATGGAGGTTCGAAACGTTGTGCATATTGTATAAATAAGTGTAATACATTCTATAGTAAAAAAAATCAGAGAACACCGTATAAACATTAGAGGTCCGCGGCTGTTCAACATTCTCCCAGCGACTATAAGAAATATTGCCGGAGCAACCGTGGACATCTTCAAAAGAAAACTAGACTGTTTTCTAAAAGTCGTTCTGGACCAACCTGGCTGTGGTGGGTATGTGGGCCTGCGGGCCGCTCCAAGCAACAGCCTGGTGGACCAAACTCTTACAAGTCGAGCTTGGCCTCGGGGCTAACACCTTGCCCAGGCTTCCTGTAGTTGTTACCCTATGGGCCCTGGAAACCTGTCGGGGCTTGGTGGACCCATGGATGCATCTCCCGAGTTCCAGCCTGCCTTATGCGGGTTTGAAGGTTACAGTGTGCCCTTGTCTCAGGGTGACAGACACCTGTTTTGCCTCCGTCATGCTGCCTGTTGGGTCAACGACATCTTTGACCCGGAGTCTTGCGAGTCGTGTTCTCTGCTTGTGCTCCAGTTTTACTCCGAGGATGTTCCTGTTAGGGTACAGGCAGCATCAGCATTGCATGTTAGGTTTAGGTTACTGCAACACGCTAAGTTGGTTTCCCACCCGGATGCCCTGAGGCTGCCCCGTTTTGGTTTTAGGGACCCTGACCTGACCTGGGGGGTATTAGTCGCTCTGGCTTTCGCTCCTGCTGCACCCCTTGGTCCTTCCCCTGTGGTTCTTCCTGCACCTCCCCCCCCCCCTGTGTCCGGCTCCAAAACATCTGAGGGTTTCGGCCTCAGCACAGGGTATAGTTGATAATGAGACTTGGGCTGCCTCGGGGGCTGCCCCATCCGGGTCAGGGATGGAGGCATTTGAGCCGGTTCCTCCTGCCGAGGCTTCTGGGTCCCACCAGCAGACCCCCTTCTTGTCTGCCATTCCCCTGGACTTCAGGGGTAGAGGGTTTGGAGGACGGCTCTGCCCCGGGTCCCAATGTGGGGAATCCTGGGGCTGGGGAGGAGTCAACCTGGGGGCCCCTTTGACCCCGCTTGGGTGCTTTTGCCTTTCTCGCGGGGCTTATTGTTGCAGGGGGAGGGGTTTTCTTACCCCCCTTCCCTGTTTGAGTATGATTTGGGTTTGACTCCTCCCTGGGTTCGGTTCATCTCTAGTGTGACAGGTTTTTGTTATCCAACCTGTCATTTTTCTTGCAGTTGTGACTGCTACTTTATTGTGTTTTTTAAAGGTAAGGTCTTCTGACATGAGCACACCAAAATCTTTTACATTGCCATTTCGTTCTATGTTATGATTTGACTGTGTTTTGTACGTGGTTTCTGTTTTTATTTTCATTTTTTCCGTAACGGAGGAGCTGGCACTTCGTTAAACACCATGTTATTTTCTGTAGCCCATAGAAAGACCTGATCTACATCTGATTGGAGGTTTGCCGTGTCCTCTATGTTTTCTACTCATAAAAATCCAAGTGTCATCTGCTAAGGATGATACGGTACTATAGATTGTGTCCTTGTCTATATCTGATAGGAGGATGAGGAAAAAGTACTGGAGCAAGCGCAGTACCAAGAGGGACTGACCTCTTCACGGTTGATGGTCTGAATTTTATTTTGTTGACACATTATATTACATATTGGGTTCTGTTAGTCAGAAAATTGTAGATCCATCTGCCTATTTTTCCAGTATTTCCTTTTAAACGCATTTTGTGTGCAATAACACCATGGTCACATTTGTTGAAGGCTTTTGTGAAATCTGTGTAAATTGCATCAGCGTTTTGTTTGTCTTTCATGGCATCTAATGCCACGTCAAAGTGGTCCAGCAACTGTGATAAGCAAGAGCCCCCTGTTCTGAAACCTTGTTGTCCAGGGTTATGGAGATGCTACGAGTCCATGTATTTTGTGATCTTCTTAGTACTCTTTCAATGATGTTTATGATGTGTGATGTTAGTGCTGTCAGTCTGTAATTTTTTGCCTCTGCCTTATTTCCTTCATTATAGAGTGGTGCTATCTCTACTGTTTTTAGTATGTCAAGGATACTGCCAGGAGTGATCCACCACAAACCTTGAGTATGTATTTACTGGCTGCCTGTCCCCTGACACAATGAATTGTTACTATTAATTACTTTAACCCTTAGACAGCGGCTATGGAGAAATAATCATACCTGCCTATGCACAAAAAATTTAAATAATTTTTCATTATAGAATTATTAAATTATATGCAAAATGTAAGAAAAACATGAAAATAAGTGAATATTTATCGTTTCATTGGGTGTAGGAGCTCTGCAAGTCTATGTTTGGCACTTGTCAACACCTGGTGCTGTTTTATCATCAGATGTTTCACTGATTGCTTTATTACTTGTTTTTCTTTATTTACATCCATGGAGAGATATTATATCCATACTTGTATCATACAGTACATGTAAAACCCAAGCAATAATTGTTTAAATTGTCATATAACGATATCTGTATTTCCCCGTGAATCAACAATTGTTGATGACCATTGCCTGAGGGTTAAATTTAGAAATAACAGTAACAACAATAACAATTATTTATGGTATCTTTATATGATTTATTGATAAGCTGTGTATTAATCATGGCACGAACAGTAATAGAAGATATAGTACACATAAATATATTTATGAAAATATAAATTGTGTATAGTTTTTATGTTATTGTCTCCTTCACAGGAAAATATTATTTATTGTCCTCTCAGTGGGAGGCCCTTGAAAGCTAAGGACCTCATTGACGTAAAATTCACCTTGGCTGTGGATCCTGGCGACAAGGGTTCACTGGATGGCAAGAGTGAGAGATATAAATGCCCAGTTACAGGAGACATCTTAAGAAACAACGTTCCGTGTGTAGTGCTCAGACCAACGTAAGAAATGCATTAGTAGTTTATATATGTGTACGTGTATGATATATTTAAGCAGCTTCTTTGGCGACATCATGCGTTACAAATTGTAGTCACAAAACCACAAAAAGACAAAGAAAAGCACAAATAAATGCAGAGGGATGCTTGTCGTGCACTATTCAACAACAACACTGGCGTCGGAGGCGTCTGAGAATTTGCGAGAACCCGCGAGACACTAGGAAGCACCATGTGGTTTTGTTGGTTAATAGAGGTGAAGCTTGTCAATGGAGACAAATTTGCTGCGAGTGGCTCGCTCATTACTGGAAATGCTCGTAAATAGAGCCGCTCGTTAATCGAGGTTCCACTGTAGTTTAAGAAGCTGTTGGCAGGTGGTGAGCTCAGTCAGCATCTCTCAGCACCAGGTGCAAGATTTGCTGACACAGCGGCATGCGACACCATTGTTGATCTTGGATGTTTTTATGGTCATCTTTACACTTTTTAGTTCATTTGGTTTAATATTTGTTGCTTAACTAGATTTATGTACATGTAATTTACAAAGACATGGATTGAGTACATTATTAACTATAAGAATAATGCATTAGGCCTATAATAGGTGTACAGTAATTACCAAAGTGTAGTTACAGGATGAGAGCTATGCTCATAGTGTGCCATCTTCCCAGTACTCACTGTCATACAATGGTACCTCAGCTTATGAGGTACCTCAACTTAATCTTCTCCCATAGACATGTTCGTAAACTGAAGCGAATTTCCCCAAACAAAATAATGTAAATTGAATTAATCCATTCCAGACTCAACCAAGAAATTATCTTCAAAGTAAATTTTATACCTATTTCACCCAAATCTTCAGTACTAAAGTATGTACAAGTTATTACTTGCCTTTACTGATGACTCCTGTTGGCATATGGAAGACGGTGAGGAGGGTGGGGGGGTAAGAGAGGTGTTACTGTTTGGAAGGGGAGTCCCCTTCCATTATAACATCAGGCAGTGATGACTTCTCTGGGGTACATTCTCTGGCATGTTTTGCCTGCATACCACTAGTACCTGCTTGTGGCTCGCTGCTTGATTTTCTCGCTAAAAAAAGATCCATAGAGGATTGTTTTCCCTTTGTTGTAACACTTGTCTGTAGTGAGGCATCACATTGTCATTAAAAAGGTTAATGCATCGACCTACTACAGATTGCCCTGGGTGAGTCGTTTCAACAAAAGTTTGCATTTCTTCCCACAGTCTACACCACTTCCTAATTATTGAGGAAGGAACATTCTGTACTGCCTCCTCCTCCCTGAAGAATTTTCCTCGGCTGCCTCTTGTCAACAACCCGTGTACCATTTTCATGTTTACGAGTGATCTCTTGTTTTTCCTCTGTGGTCATTCCCACATGCGTTTTCTTGGCTTGAACCTTACCACTAGCTTTCTTGGGACTCATGGTGAGAAACTGTATAAAGTATACTGTATAAATAACAACTTTTATGTTCAAATGCCCAAAAATCCCAAAAAAATGTAATTCTTTACATAGAATTCAGGCGTGATTGTCACTAGGCGGGAGGCACTGGTAAACTGAGGCGCGATCGCAGTGCCACCACGCGCTAGGTTGGCCCATACGCGTATGAACAAACTTCGTTTCCTGAGGCAAAGCTCGTAACCTGATTTGGATTTTACGAAGAAATTGGGCTCGTAACCCGAAAAGTTCGTAAATAGGGGCATTTGTAAGCCGAGGTGTCACTTTTAGGTTTGGTTTAGGTTTGAAACAGTTGATGGTTTTGGCCTCCCACCACCACCACCACACTTGTTCCAACTCATCTACTACTCCATTTGCGAAAGAGAAGATTCTAATATATATTCGGCACCATTCTTTCCTTTGAATCTATGACATCTTGTTCTCAACATTTCAAGTTTGAAGAATTCCTCTGTCACTTTTGTCAATTCCGTTTATGACTTTATATATAGTGATCATATTGCCTCTTTTCTTTTATCTTGTAGCTTTTGTCATATTTAACACCCCTAGAATTTCTTTATAGTTGCACACGATGAGTCACAATAACGTGGATGAAGATGTGATGACCAAACTACACATCAGAGAGTGAAAGAAACTACTACGCTTTGGTCCATCCTGGATCGTCATCAATCCATGTGATAATGACAATCATCTTCAAGAACACACAGCTTGATAATGGTTATCTTGAGGTAATTTCGGGGCTCAGCGTCTCCGCGGCCTGGTCCTCGACCAAGCCTCATTTTTATTACACCCCCCTAGGAAGCAGCCCATAGCAGCTGTCTAACTCCCAGGTACTTATTTACTGCTAGGTAACAGGGGCATCAGGGTGAAAGAAACTGCCCATTTGTTTCTGCCTACACCGGGGATCGAACCCGGGCATTACAATCGTGGAAGTTTCTTAAATTCCCTAGAAGCTTAACATCTTCAATAAACATGTTTGTATTATTCTGTATTCCTTCAGGTATACAGTTTATATAGAAACTGAACATTACTGGTGCAAGAACTGAACCCTGCGTTATTCTAGAAATGACACTTCTCCAGTCTGAAGCATTGCTTCTGATTACTGCCCTCAGCTTTGTCAGAATTTTTTTTATTCATGATAGTCTGCCTGTTTCCAGTCCCTCATTGTGGGGCTGTCAAAAGCCTTCTCCTAGAGGAGCCCCTTGTAATTCCCTGAAGCTGCTTACACAGATACAGTGCCATACTAGTAGGTGCCATCAGTTGCAGTGTTCTTATTTTCCTACCAGGACCATGAGCCAGAACCTGCCCCCCATCCCCCACCTGTCAGAGGCACAGGGAGTGGTGGCACTGTGAAAACCTTTATATAAAGTTATTCATATCTGCCACTACTAAGGCAAGGCACCCAGGAAGCCGGCAAAATCAAACCGACTACTACTACTACATGCTTAGAAATGAGACCGTAGGGCTGATTTTTTTTGTTTTAGATTCAGCTACTGGAAACAAAAGTTGCAAGTAGCACGGGCTACGGTGAGCTAGTAGTGGACTTGACCGCATGGCTGATCAGGGGTTTGTCCCTTCTGAGTCTGCTACGGAGGCTGTTGAGCCTCTCGCTGACACCGAGGCTTTTGGGTCCTTCCAGCAGCCCCCTTCTTTTGAAGCCCCTTCCTTAGGCTCTGCTTTTCTATCCTGGGCAGTGGGCATGGACAATGGTTCTACTTTAAGGCACTCCTTTGCGGTTCCTGGGGTTTGGGAGAAGTCTGACTAGAGCCCTTGGGTCCCATTTGATTCTCTGTGGAGGGTTGTGTTGCAAGGGTAGGGATTTTCTTATTCCTCCCCTCCCTGTATGAGCTTCAGTTGGAGGTGGCTCTTCCCAGGGTTCATTTTCAAATGCATTTGGCCTCTTCAAATTCATCCTTCCTCCTGAGGTACCCCAGCTGGGGCTTGGTACCTACCTCCTGCACGACCCAGTTTACACCTTGGTTATGAACCTGGCTTCCTTTGAGTTTGGATGCTTTACGAGGTTCCAGAGTCGTCCTGGTTAGCAGACAGTCCTTTGTTTTTACTTGAGGCTATCTTCTTGAGGTTATCTTGAGATGATTTCGGGGCTTAGCGTCCTTGCGGCTCGGTCCTCGATCAGACCTCCCTTTTGTTACACACCCCCAGGAAGCAGCCCGTAGCAGTTGTCTAACGCCTAGGTACCTATTTACTGCTAGGTGAACGGGAACATTAGGGTGAAAGAAACTGCCCATTTGTTTCCGCCTCCACCGGGGATGGAACCCGGATCCTCGGGACTACAAATCCGAAGCGCTGTCCACTTAGCTGTCATTCTCCACTCAGGCCTATCAGGGCTTGGCGCGGTTTCTACCGTACCTGCATGCTTCAGTGGGGAGAGATGTCTACTGTGTTGCAGGTATATCCTTGAACCCCTGAGGGGTTCTTTTAAGTCCCTCTATGCCTGCCTCTTTGCTCCTGCCCATTCTCGTGATGTGGGTTGGATGCAGCTGCATTCTTAGGTTTCCCAGCTGTCAGCTTCTTTGGTTGCAGTTGACCTTCATGGCCGCTCTCATTTGACTTCTGTCGCACATTTTGACAATTACATCTTGTAACGCTACCATCACTACCTAGCCTCAAAACCTTTCATTTGTCAGTATTAATACTTTCGGACTCTTTTTAACGCCGCTGGCATCAACCATTTTTCTCTCGAGTCCGAGTTGGTGACGCGAGCGGCGTTCACATTTTAAAATATTTGTTAAAAATTTTAATTTTATCCGATCAATCTGGGAGTGGTCTTAAAATGAGCGCCTTTATAATGTGCACAAATGATATTCAAATGAAAGATGTAACACGAAAATTGATGTCGGTGATCTTTCTGGCTCGGCCTTGGTTTCAGGTGCTGCCTGCTTGTTGTCGGAACCCAAGCATTTTTCCATGGCTCTGCCTCTTTCAGAGGGTCAGGCAAGACCCTCAATTCTGCGACTCCCCGGTTAGAATGCAAACTTTTCAGGCCAGATTTACTCGCCCGATCTGACGAACTCTGGTTCGCTGAAACGGGGAATGTGCGGATTTGCTTAGGATGTTGGGACAGAGTTCACAGACTGGGTGAAGATTTTCCATCATATCACAGGATAAAATATTAAAGATCCTTCATATGACAGATTGAAATTAAAATTTTCCTCAGTGAAATCTCCCTCCCACCCGCACTACTGCACCCTCCTTCACAGCCTCTATCCATCCCTCACTGCCTTTCTCCCTCCTACCCTCACTGCTTTTCTCACTCTCTCCCTCCTACTCTCACTGCTTTTCTCCCTCTCTCCCTCCCTTTCTGCCTCCCTCCATCTGCATTCTGTTTTTCTTCTAATGCCTCAGTGACTTTGTCATACTGGTCAAGTAGCTGTGAGAGGCGCGATCTTCCTGCTCTAAATCCAAGTTGGCCTGGGTTGTGATGGTCATTGGTCTCCATGAAACTGATGACCTGATTCCTGATTACTCTCAAATACAGTGGTACCTCGCATAACGATCGCCCCAAAAGACGAACATTTTGGGCAACGAACGGCCCGATCGACGTCAAATCGTCCCATATGACGAACGTTGGTTTGAGTAACGTCAACACCACATGGTGGGGTCGCGCTGCTTCTTGCACATTCTTAAGACGCCTCCGACGATGCACATAAACTATGTTGTTCTTGTTTAAAGATGCTAATGATGCTGGGATATAAAGGGGTGACTGCTGAGATGTTGCAAAGCATTGACATTTTTGTAGAAAAAAAGAAATGAAATGTCTGATATACAACAAATGTTAAAAAGGTTCGTTCGGTGTTTTCGGCAGGTAGGCTGCTCCATTATAACAATCTTTCTTTGTTTCAAATGTGTTCCATTTTTTTGTATTTGTCATTTACGTCTCAATAATGGAGAAGCCTACCTTACATATACACTCAACAAACCATTATGACATTTTCATTTCTTCAAATGTGTTCAATATTTATTTTTCATTTGTGTTATAGCAAAAGGTTCGTTCGGTGGTCGGCAGGTAGGCTGCTCCATGTTTCTTAAATAAAAAAAAAAAACGAAAAATAAAAGAACTGTTGAAACAATTTGAAAAATGGACAAATGCCATAAAGGTTCGTTCAGTGTTTGTCAGGTTGGATGCTCCATTATTGCGATGTAAGTGACAAATACAAAACAAATGGAACACATTTGAAACAAAGAAAGATTGTCATAATGGAGCAGCCTACCCAACAAACACTGAACGAACCTTTTGCTATAACAATACGAAAGACAAGGGCTGCTGGCTGGGTTAGTACTGTGTGAGCAACCATTTGTGGCACACGTGCCTCTGGCTCTCAAACACCTGTCCGACACGGTGTTGAAAGACTGCGCTCAGTCGGTGCAATTCAGACCCTATTGTTTGAAGAACATAAGGAGTCATAACATTGGTGAAGCTAGGCGCAACAAGGGCTTAACACAGCAGTCGGATGCCAGTGATACAGCACTTATGAGGATGATACAGCGAGCGTATCCAGTTGTAGCTCTGAGCCCCACCCTTGCCATCTCCAATTTATATAGATGATACATAGATGAATCGTTTTCTGCATTCAGTGATGATGCATCTGATACAAGTAGCACAGATGAACAGTGTTAGCGGCTTCCATGGTGGTGTTGTCCATAGATATTTTCAAGAATACCTGAATCTCTTCCTGACTGATGGACACTCTTTGAGGATAGCTGAATCTCTTCCTGACTGATGGACACTCTTTGAGGCTAGCTGAATCTCTTCCTGACTGATGGACACTCTTTGAGGCTAGCTGAATCTCTTCCTGACTGATGGACACTCTTTGAGGCTAGCTGAATCTCTTCCTGACTGATGGACACTCTTTGAGGCTAGCTGAATCTCTTCCTGTGTGGGACCTTACAAAGTCATCTTTTCAAGACTACCTTACGAATTGAGCTTTTCCTATAATCGTTTCAATACTACCTTATGCTTTACAAGTTTGGCTACATGCCACCTACAAGTACTAAAGCGAAGGGTGCACGCGAGTGCATTATTTGCAAGCACACAGAACGATGAAACAGGAAACAAAAATCTATCTGTAGCTGGTGCAAGGAGAGCAAAGTCGCGCTGTGTACCATGGACTACTTTGTTGACTATTACGCACCTCCAAAGTACTGAGTGTGTAATACAGTGTGTTACTGTGTAAATAGTATGTGAAACTGTACATATTGTAATTTTAGTGAATTTTTACCACGTAATATTGTGACAATAAACATTTATTGTGGACACATTACTGATACATGTATCACAGTTCCATGGAAAATTATGAACATTCTACTGTATACATATTGTAAAGGTCACAAATATGCATCATATACGATAAAAGAAACAAATAAAACCGCATTGGAAATACATAGAAAAAATATTTGAAAATATATTTGTGGCAACACGCGGTGCTTGAATGGCCTGCACGACCGTGTCTGGGAGCTTCACACACGGGCGACCAGGCCCTGATGACGTCACAGTGCACCTTGTCCACGCCCTCACAGCCAAAGTAAGTGGAATTTGGTAATTATTTTTACATAGACATGTTCAGGGAAGATAATTTATCATTTTACAAAGAAAAATGATATTTTGGGGAACATTTGATGTCATGCACACTGGGGGAATTTCACAATAAACACAGTGCATCACACTGGTTACATGGGGAACACTCGTTTTGTATGACGTCCGTTTCACATGACGAACATGGAACGGATTAAATTCGTTACTCGAGGTACCACTGTACAGTACTATTATTATGTGGGACGTTAATGCAACTGGTCTATAATTCTTTGCCAATGCTTTGCTGCCTCCCTTGTTTAGAGAAGCTATGTCTGTTGATTTAAGTGTATCTGGGATCTTCTCTGTGTAAATGATCTTTATGGTCTTTCTGTGTCCAAGCTCTTCCTCCACTCTATACTGAGTGCCTGTGCTACTGGCACCTTGCATTTCTTTATAAATATGGAATTCCATGAATCTGGACCCAGAGCTGAGTGCATGGGCGTTTTTTCAATTTCACTTTCAAAATATGCCACACTGGTGTTGATATCTGTTATATTGTTATATTACAGGGGTTTGGTTATCACACATAAAAAAGTTGTCCAGATCTTTCACTTTCATGCTGAGTATCGGAGTGCTGAACATGTCCTCATACTGCTTTTTTAGGATTTCACTAATTTCTTTGTCATCCTCAGTGTATAAACTTTCACTAATACAAATAGATCCAATACTGGCAGTGGTTTTTGTTTTTGACTTTGCATATGTGAAGAAATATTTTTTTTTTTCTTCATTTCTTTAATTGCTTTCTGTTATAGTTGCCTTTCTTCAATCTGATGTGTGTTTCAGTTTCTGCTCAGTTTCTTCAATCTCCCTGTTTAAATTTTTCCTTCTTTGTAGTGAAAGTCGTGTCTGCCTAAGCATTTCCGTTATTTTTCCTTCTTTTATGGTGTCGTCTGCATTCTCTTTCTACGTTGGACTTCTTTCTGGCTTTCCTCAAAGGAACATGTTTCAGACTTTATATATGCTTCCGAAGTCAGTTTTTCTATTCCATCTGTAGGATTTGTATTACTTAGAACCGTTTCCAAAGAAATGTGTGTAAGTTCTCTGTTTATTTTCTCCCAAGCTATCGTTTTATTATTAAAATTGAATTTACTAAATAACCCCTCTCGCTTGATCATTGTCTATTCTGGTCTATTCTGAGTATTGATGGTAGTTTGCACTTCATTGGTATAAATCATTGGTATATACATTGTCTGGTATAAAAACAGACAATAATAGTTAAAAAAACATTACACTGTGAATCGACGTATGACGATAACCACTCTTTAAGGGTTAAAGAAGAATGGACCATAAAATGATCAAGGACAGCAGTGTCAGTCCTAAATCATTGTATTCTTAGCACCTCCATAGGCCAGAGACATGGAGCCATGCATGTCTTTCCTACTGTGAATGAACATTTGAGAAGGAAAGAAAAATATATAATTTACATAGTGTTCCTGTAATTTCTGAGTGTAAAGAGATGGCGAGGGATATCGCTATAGGCATCGATTTCTGTTGTGTACACATATAGATTATCAAGTAGCATAGACAGCCTGGCAAGTCTGATTATTTAATCTGAATTTGAAAATTAACTGCTTATCTCAACAGTTGGCTGGTACCATGGCTTAATGTACTCGAAAGAAATGTAGGTAGTTTACTTCAGTATGAAGGAAAGTATAGGTATGGATTATCCAGGTTACTGTACCCAAATATGAAGATAAGAGCAGAAAGTGGCAATATGATAACTATATGTAGTCATATGTTTGTAAAAAAAAAAAAAAAAAAAATGATGAAACTAGAATGGATCCCACTCCTACCTAACAGAAAGTAATTTACAGGAAATACGATGAATGAAGAATAACATTTATTTACCGATAGTGCTAGAGGGTTAGAGTAAACTCAAAGTGGGTGTATTAGTATCAATGAAAGTTTAAAAGTATTTTTAAATAAAGAAAGATGAGACACCATGAACATGATGTTCTTCAACTACAAATAGGTAATGAGAAGTATAGAAATTGTCTTGTGAGGAAATATCTTCATTCTTGGCTGCCTCTCCAATACACTGTAGCTTCATTAATATTAGTTGATCATACAGAGTTGTTATCCCAGAGTTGCCCTGGGAGCCGGTCGGCCGAGCGGACAGCACACTGGACTTGAGTCTATGGTCCCGGGTTCGATCCCGGGCGCCGGCGAGAAACAATAGGCAGAGTTTCTTTCACCTATGCCCCTGTTACCTAGCAGTAAAATAGGTACCTGGGTGTTAGTCAGCTGTCACGGGCTGCTTCCTGGGGGTGGAGGCCTGGTCGAAGACTGGGCCGCGGCGACACTAAGCCCCGAAATCATCTCAAGATAACCTCATGATAACCATCTATGTGACATTCAGCCACTGTGTGGCTGAATGTCACACAGTGTGGTTATGTATTTAAGACAGTGTGGTTATGTATTTAAGACAATTAGTATATTGCTTATATTTTAATGTCTTAATATTTCAGAGGTGATGTGGTAACGAAGGAATGTGCAGAAACTTTGATCAAGAAGGATATGATTCATCCTCTTACTGGAGGCAAATTGACTGAAAAGGATATTATCCCAATGCAGAGGGTACGTAAAGAAATGAACAATCCACAAAGGCCATGACGAGAATTCGAACTTGCGTCCGGGAGCATCCAGACACTGCCTTAATCGACTGAGCTACGACAGGGTAAAGGGTTGAAACGAAGGTTGAGCTACCCTGTCGTAGCTCAGTCGATTAAGGCAGTGTCTGGGAGCTCCCGGATGCAGGTTCAATCCTCGTCACGGCCCTTGTGGATTTGTTCATTTGATGCATCACATTAGTGTATTCTCTGTACGTAGTGTAGTGCAGAGGGTACTTGCATGTATTATATGTACACCACTGATAGGTGGTGTGGGTGTGTGTGTTGTGTAATTACCTAAGTGTAATTACCTAAGTGTAGTTACAGATGAGAGCTACGCTCGTGGTGTCCCGTCTTCCAGCACTCTTTGTCATATAACGCTTTGAAACTACTGACGGTCTTGGCCTCCACCACCTTCTCCCAACTTGTTCCAACGTCTACCACTCTGTTTGCGAAAGTGAATTTTCTTATATTCTTCGGCATCTGTGTTTAGCAGTTTATATCTATGACCTCTTGTTCTTGAAGTTCCAGGTCTCAGGAAATCTTTCCTGTCGATTTTATCAATTCCTGTTACTATTTTGTATGTAGTGATCATATCACCTCTTTTTCTTCTGTCTTCTAGTTTTGGCATATTTAATGCTTCTAACCTTTCCTCGTAGCTCTTCCCTTCAGTTCTGGGAGCCACTTAGTAGCATGTCTTTGCACCTTTTCCAGTTTGTTGATGTGCTTCTTAAGATGGGCACCAAACAACAGCTGCATATTCTAGCTTTGGCCTAACAAAAGTCATGAACATTTCTTTAGTATATCCCCATCCATGTATTTAAAAGCAATTCTGAAGTTAGAAAGCATAGCATAGGCTCCTTGCACAATATTCTTTATGTGGTCTTCAGGTGATAGTTTTCTATCTAGAACCACCCCTAGATCTCTTTCTTTATCAGAGTTCTTTAAAGATTTCTCACATAATATAGGTTGTGTGGGGTCTATGTTCTCCTATTCCACATTCCATAACATGGCATTTATTAACATTAAATTCCATTTGCCAAGTGGTGCTCCATATACTTATTTTATCCAGGTCTTCTTGAAGGGCATGACAATCATCTAAATTTCTTATCCTTCCTATTATCTTAGCATCATCAGCAAACATGTTCATAATTCTGTATACCAACTGGTAGATCATTTATGTAGACAATAAACATCACTGGTGCAAGAACTGAACCTGTGGTACTCCACTTGTGACATTTCTCCAGTCCGATACATTGCCTCTGATCACAGCCCTCATTTTTCTATCAGTCAGAAAGTTTTTCATCCATGTTAGAAGCGTTCCTGTCACTCCTCCAATATTTTCCAGTTTCCAGAACAACCTCTTATGTGGAACTCTGTCGAAAGCCTTTTTTAGGTCCAGATAGATGCAGTCAGCCCAACCATCTCTTTCCTGTAATATCTCTGTTGCTCGATCATAAAAACTGAGTAATTCGATACACAGGATCTACCAGATCGAAAACATACTGTCTGTCTGATATTATATCATTTCTCTCCAGGTGTGCTACCCTTTAGTTTTAATATTTTTTCCAATATTTTGGACTATTACACTTGTGTGTATACCTAAGTGTAATTACCTAAGTGTAGTTACAGGATGAGAGCTACGCTCGTGGTGTCCCGTCTTCCAGCACTCTTTGTCATATAACGCTTTGAAACTACTGACGGTTTTGCCTCCACCACCTTTCTCACTTAACTGTTCCAACCGTCTACCACTCTATTTGCGAAGGTGAATTTTCTTACGTTTCTTCGGCATCTGTGTTTAGCTAGTTTAAATCTATGACCTCTTGTTCTTGAAGTTCCAGGTCTCAGGAAATCTTCCCTGTCGATTTTATCAATTCCTGTTACTATTTTGTACGTAGTGATCATATCGCCTCTTTTTCTTCTATCTTCTAGTTTTTGCATATTTAATGCCTCTAACCTCTCCTCATAGCTCTTGTCCTTCATTTCTGGGAGCCACTTAGTGGCATGTCGTTGCACCTTTTCCAGTTTGTTGATGTGCTTCTTAAGATAAGGGCACCATACAACCGCTGCATATTCCAGCTTTGGTCTAATAAAAGTCGTGAACAATTTCTTTAGTATTCTCCATCCATGTATTTAAAAGCAATTCTTAGGTTAGAAAGTGTAGCATAGGCTCCTCGCACAATGTTCTTGATGTGGTCCTCAGGTGACAGTTTTCTATCTAAAACCACCCCTAGATCCCTTTCTTTATCAGAATTCTTTAAAGATTTCTCACATAATTTATAGGTTGTGTGGGGTCTATGTTCACCAATTCCACATTCCATAACATGGCATTTATTCACATTAAATTCCATTTGCCAAGTGTTGCTCCCAATACTTATTTTGTCCAGTCTTCTTGAAGGGCATGACAATCATCTAGGTTTATCTTCCCTATTATCTTAGCATCATCAGCAAACATGTTCATGTAATTCTGTAACCTCTGGTAGATCGTTTATGTAGACAATGAACATTACCGGTGCAAGAACTGAACCCTGTGGTACTCCACTCGTGACATTCCTCCAATCCGATACCTTGCCTCTGATTACGGCCTCATTTTCTGTCAGTTAGGAAATTTTTCATCCATGTTAGTAGCTTACCCGTCACCCCTCCAATATGTTCCAGTTTCCAGAACAACCTCTTATGGGGAACTCTGTCGAAAGCCTTTTTTAGGTCCAGATAGATGCAGTCAACCAACCATCTCTTTCCTGTAAAATCTCTGTTGCTCGATCATAAAAACTGAGTAAGTTCGTTACACAGGATCTTCCAGATCGAAAACCATACTGTCGGTCTGATATTATATCATTTCTCTCCAGGTGTTCTACCCATTTAGTTTTAATTATTTTTTCCAATATTTTGACTATTACACTTGTCAATGATACAGGTCTATAATTAAGGGGGTCTTCCCTGCTTCCACTTTTGTAGATTGGAACTATGTTAGCCTTTTTCCACACATCAGCTACAACTCCTGTAAACAGGGATGCCTGAAAAATCAGCTGAAGTGGAATGCTGAGCTCAGGTGCACACTCTCTCAGAACCCATGGTGAAACTCCATCTGGACCAACTGCCTTGTTCTTACTTAGCTCCTTGAGCATTTTTCCACTTCGTCTCTAGTCACCTCTATGTGCTCTATGTTATTCTCTGGAATTCTTATTGTGTCTGGTTCCCTAAGATTTCATTTTGTACAAACACACTTTGGAACTTTTCGTTTAGTGTTTCACACATTTCCTTTTCATTTTCCGTGAATCTATTTCCCATTATCAACCTCTGAATATTATCCTTTACCTGCAATTTGTTGTTTATGAATTTATAGAATAGACTGGTTCTGTTTTACATTTGTCTGCAATCCTTTTTCAAAATTTCTTTCTGCCTCTCTCCTCACNGGGAAGCCCTTTCGGCTCCCCGGCGCTATATGGGCTGTATATGAATGTATCAGATCCTGCATCAGTCAAGCGGATGGAGTTTTTAGGCTAGGGGACCACGAGCCAGAACCTGGCCCTCTCGGAGAGGCACGAGGAGCAATGGCCTGTAGAAATCCCTGTGTGTGCCAAATACTGTCACCTCGGATCGTGCCACCTCGAACCACTGCAGCTTGCGTTCAGGGTGGATGTTACTTCCAACCCCGTTCCGTAAGCTGTCTCGTACTTTGTTTCACTTCAGGCCTGTTCATGCGTCGCCTTAGCCGTCCTGGTCCTTGGACCGTGTGCACTATTTTTTCTCTCTTCCCCTCAGTTTGTTGTGTCCCCCTTTGGTTCAAGATTGTTTCTGTTGGCATTGGCCTCTAGGGGTCGGGTTGGTGAGCTTCATGCCCTCCTCCGGCGCAGAGGTTTCTGCTCTTTGGATCCTGGTGGTCGGTTTGTTCAGTGGCAGCCGTCTCCTTCTTTTCTTGTGTAGAACGAGACGGCGGGCTGCCAGAGGGGTTATTGATGCTTGGTTGGCATCCCATCCTCAGACCATGTCCATTTTATCCAGAGGTCAACCCTTACCTTGAGGTGCTTCCGGGGCTTAGCGTCCCGCGGCCCGGTCGTCGACCAGACCTCCTGGTTGACCCTAAAGATACATTCATCAATTTTAACATGCTGTTCATTCAAAACAGAACTTTTCTCAAATATTAATTAATATTATATATTGGCATATTGTGCATATTTAGGCACTGGTTAGGTTATGTGTTTAGGTTCTCTTGCCGATTATTTGTATTTGTAGTACAGTACATGGGTGAAGCAGTTACAGCGTTGTAGTTCAAACAAAAGTCATCGGCGAAGAACTCGTTCCGGAAGTGTTTGGACATCATCAGTTGTGAGTCGTGTGTAAACCTGTTTTTAATTCATAAACAGGGGTTTGGCGGGTGCATGGAATGGACTTTGGGCCTTTGTTTAGAGGATGGGCTGTGGTTTGTCAGGCCGGGGGTGAATCATGTATTGTGAACAAACCAACAAGGGCTGTGAAGAGGGTTCGAACCTACGTCCAAGAGGATCCCAGACGCTGCCTTAATCGACTGAGCTACGATATGGTTAAAAGAATTGCAACCGGGAAATCAACTTGAACTACCACAGATTTCAGAAGCATCTTTTGTGAGCCCTCCAAAGGGTACAGTAATTCAAATTTAAAAAGAGCCCAAGATTTCACCCAAAAAGAAACGAAAATCCACTGCTGACGCCAAGAACCAGCATGAGGCACCCCGGAACACCAAAAAGGAAAGCAGAAAGGCAAAAACCCTGCACAAAAAAAGAAGTTCGTTCCAAGTTTTCCTCGAACTGTGAGCAAACAGGCACAGAACAGCCACACCTCAGAAAGCATCACAAGGCCAACAGCAAAGTGGGACCATTGATCTCATGAAATGGGCCAAAAATTAAAGACCCCACAGACATCCCAGGTGTCTGTGGGGTCATGCAAGTGCTCCTACGAGGAAAAAGTGATCGGGCAATAAAATAAATCAGACAACCGAGGCCAGAGCAACAAAGAAAAGAATGTGCAGAGAACTTTTACTATCTGAATCCATTCAGTAAGACATGTGAATTATTGGGACTGCATAAAAGCTCTCAAACTGCTCTTCAGAGTGAATGTAAGAGATATATAATAATTTACACTTTGAAAAAAATTGAGGGACTAGTTCCAAATCTGCAGATGGAAATATTTACTTATGAGACAAGGAGGTATTACAGAACCTGTAAAAGAGCCCTTTTAAAAGTAGAAAAGGGGGTAAAGAAATCAAGACCTTTCAGCTCCCTCCCTAATCTAGACCTAAACATCAGAAATAACTAGCCAGCCTCTCTTGGTGTTTCAAAAGGGATCTTTATAAATACCTCGAAAGATATCTGATCAACTGGATTGTAATTCATACATTGGACTGCAAACATTGGCATCTAGTTCACCAGACCAACCAGAAGCCCTGGTTAGGGATAGGATTGCAAGGGTTTTGATCTTCAGAAACACCTCAAGGTAACCTCAAGGAAAGGTAAGGATCTCTTATCCTTAAGCTCCCCTCATTTTGTACAGAGAGAACCAGATTCTGGTCCTGGCTCTTGGTAGGTCAGGGGGAGGTCTCAGAGGACTGGTAAACTTCCCAGGGCTTAGTTTCACCTTAGTGCAAGCCAAGCTATGGGGAACTTCACAGCCAACTAGAAATGGTAGTTTCATTACAGTATATACTTAAAAAAAAATAGTTTTTTTTTTTAAGATGCATCAGGAAAAAGCATGTGATGTTGTACACTTAGGACTCAATTCTTTAGTCAGGTCCTGAAACCTGTTAGAATATATGCATATATCATGTGCATTTACATAATGTTACTGTATATACAAATCGGTTAATTCACACATGTTGTGTTTCAGATGGCCATTTATTTGATAAGGAAGCTATCCTGGAGTACATCATCTCAAAGAAAAATGAAATTAGGCGTCAAATTAAGGAATATGAAAAGCAGTGCAAGAAGGAACAGGTTTGTAATAGATTTTTGTTGAGCTATAGATGTTCTTTCATGAATAGACTCCCTTGGTGGCTCCTTGGTTTATATCACCGCTATAGTTAGCATTAGAGGTGTACTGTACTAACTTTTTTATATTCTGAGACCGCAATTTGGATCCATATTTACAAGGTCATCATGCAGAAAGGCAGAGTATGGTCACTATTAATTTTTTTGAAATGTACCAGTGTGTCCCTGGAGTGACTGTGGGTGTAGAAATGTACCAGTGTGTCCCAGGAGTGACTGTGGGTGTAGAAATGTACCAGTGTGTCCCTGGAGTGTCTGTGGGTATAGAAATGTACCAGTGTGTCCCAGGAGTGACTGTGGGTGTAGAAATATACCAGCGTGTCCCTGGAGTGACTGGGTGTAGAAATGTACCAGTGTGTCCCAGGAGTGACTGTGGGTGTGGAAATGTACTGGCATGTGTGGGAGGCATGGACTGCTGCGGGGTGTAGGAGGCACGGGCATGTGTGGGGTGTGGGAGGCATGGACATGTGTAGGGTGTGGGAGGCACGGGCATGTGTGGGGTGTGGGAGGCATGGACATGTGTGGGGGTGTGGGAGGCATGGACATGTGTGGGGTGTGGGAGGCATGGACATGTGTGGGGTGTGGGAGGCATGGACATGTGTGGGGTGAGGGAGGCACGGGCATGTGTGGGGTGAGGGAGGCATGGACATGTGTGGGGTGAGGGAGGCACGGGCATGTGTGGGGTGTGGGAGGCACGGGCATGTGTGGGGTGTGGGAGGCACGGGCATGTGTGGGGTGTGAGAGGCATGGACATGTGTGGGGTGTGGGAAGCACGGGCATGTGTGGGGTGTGGGAGGCACGGGCATGTGTGGGGTGTGGGAAGCATGGGCATGTGTGGGGTGTGGGAGGTGCGCACACCCCACACATGCCAAGTGTGGGGTGTAGTCAGTGTATTGCAGAAAAATAGGCAGAGGCAATTTGCAACAGCCTTTGCAGTGCAACAGTTAGTCTCTAATATGAATAACTTGTTTTAGAGGAGTCATATGATTTATTTGGACTTTATATTTATCTATACTTTAACTGAACTAACAACCAATATTATTGGTTGAAGTAGATATGTAGGGAAGTAGATATGTGTGAGAGAAGTTCAATTGTATGGTTATTAACCACATTAACACTTTCGCTCAGGCATGATGCAGCATTGCGTTATCCGTTTACTGGCGGTGCTGCCGGGCATGACGCAGCATTGCGTCATCCACTTTAAATAATCGCCAAAAATCAGTTTTTTATCCGATTTTTTTTGGGACTGGTTTTAAAATGCGCGCCTATGTCTTCCCTACACGCCTATGTCATGTTCAACACACAATAGTACTAAACATTTGTGGGCAGGAATTGGGAGTTTAACTGGAAGGCGTCTGGGTGCTCACTCACGGCTAACGTGGCCCGTCTTCAACTCGTTGGCTGTTGGAGCGTGACCAGGTTTTTTATTTTATATGCTAATGCTCCTCTAGAGAATTCTATTGCGAACCCATTGATATCAAAATGAAAGACCTAGGACGAAAATTGAGGTGACCAGAGTGAAAATAGTGAACACATTTTATCACTTTTGCGCGTTCCTGGGTAACTCGTTTGCACTTTCTCTGTTTTCTGCGGGTAATTAGCCAGGCTTTTGGAGTTTATATGCATTTAGTGCTGTAGAGAATTCTATTGCGAACACAATGATACCAAATTTAATCTTGTAGGACGAGAATTAAGGTGACAAAGTTGAAGAGAGTATACACTTTTCAGAATTAACACGCGCTCCCGTGAAACCCTGGGACCCAAATCGCACAGTTGAAGGGTGGCACGGGGGGCACGCCAAAGTGTTAAAATAAAATTATTAATAGTAAATGCCTTGTATTTACTGTATTGTTAATTGATCACTAAATATTTAATGAAACTTTAATTACAGAGGGAATTGGAAGAACTTGGGGAAGCTGAGAATCGGTCCCGTGTTGAGAAATTCCTGAAGACAGAAACTGCCGTTTCATCAGCTTCACAGGCTGCTCAAGGTGAGAAGGGTATCTCAGTTGGTTTATTGAATACAGTACCACCTGTCATGTGAGATATCTTGAGAAGTGCAGTGCAGGGGTTAAACTGCATATGCCAATCTTTCGACCATTTTGAAAGTCTATCTAGATCGTCTTGAAGTGTTTTTGAGTCTTCAGAATTTATTTCCCACTCAAACAGAAAATTTATACATTAAATTCTTCAGCTTGTATCTCATGCCTACAGTACCACTATTCAGCAGCATCTGCTCCTACTTCCTCTGTAACTCGCTCTTTCTTCCACATTAATAGCACAGCCCATCCTCTTAACGTTTCAAAATGTCAAGAAACCGTCATACTGAAGTGCCTTTATCCTAACCTACCAGAGGACCCAAAACAGAAAACTGGGCACTGTCAATTTCACAAGGCGCTTTCATTTTCTGGAACGACTATTTCTGGGGAAGCCCCTTTGGCTCCCCGAAGCTAACCATGCTGATATGGATATATTATACTTTGGCATCAGTCAATGTGAATGGAGTTCTAGGCCTACTGGGGACCACGAGCCAGAACCTGCATGAGCGAGCGCTATGTCCTGGGTTCGTATCCTGGCCTGGGAGGATTTACTGGGCGCAAATCCTTACATGTAGCCTCTGTTTAACCCTTAAAGTGCGCATCACATCATATGACGTGCTAGGCGTTTTACTAGTCAACTGCGCATCACGTCATATGATGTGTTGGAGTACTACGCAAGATTTAAACGGCCCGCGGATACACGGGGTTCACCACACCTTCATCAGGGCTCTTGTAAACAGACGCCATTTTTAAAAAAAATCGTGGGCCAAACTTCTGGGTGTTAGGGGCCTCAGTATCGCGTAAGCTACCAAGCCTGACGCACGCAGCATGAGCTCACAGCACTGCTGTTCAGCTTGTGACCACAGCATCGCCTAAAAATGCCAAAATATACTTGTTCATGCTATTATGTAGCGATGATATTATTACAGAGGACCCCTGACTGTGATAAAAGTGACCAGCGTTCTGATAATAGCAGGATTGCGATGATATTTAGCGCTGTGCGCCATGGAGGGAGGAGTAATGCTGTGGGAGGGAGGGTGGTGGCGATGTTCTCTGACTGTGTGTGGCCACCTTTTATTGACTGCACTCAGCATACCAGCTTAGTGGTTCGCTATAGTGAACACAAATGTAGATACTTATATATAACGTGTGTATAGAGGGTATAAACAGCAAGAGAAGGTTTGGAGCCGCCATTTTGGTGAGGGCGGTGGCGTCGTCTGCACGACGCCACCGTGCAGACGACGGTGTTGTTTACTGGTTACCACGATCGTCTTTGGGCACCATACCAGTTTATTTGTACAAGTATGGTGAATAAAACAGGTAGATATTATTTATAATGTGTGTATATAGCGTAATAACATCACACAGTATTGTTGGAGGAGAAATATTAGTGTGTCTGGCCTTGAGGGAGGCAGCCATCAGCTGACTGTGTTAGGTCCTATGTCTTTGTGCATTTACTCACCATACAAGCTTAGATGTACAGTTATGGTGAACAAAACATGTAGATACTTATATATACCGTCTGTATATAGTGAATTATAGCAAAAACAGTATTGTGGGAGGAGAATGTGGGCGAGTCAGATGACTGGAGGGAGGGCGGGAGTGGCTGGCTGGTACACGGCGGTCACTCCTCGTTACTTTTTGACTCATAATAGCTACTTAGTGGTTCGTTATAGTGAACAAAACATGCAGATACTTATATATAACCTGTGCTTATAGTGTAATAACCGACAAAGTATTTGTTCACTGATTGATGAACATAACTGAATCAACAATATGCACACCATATTTTTGAGTACAGCAATGATTCACTCATTTTATTATATAAATATATCAAACTACACACTATTGAATAATATTACAGCAAAAAAACTATGAAACATCAATCAGAGACATTGAAATAATTAGGTAATTATCTCTTTGTGGCAACTCTGGCCTGACAGCTGGCGAGCAACAGACCGCCTGGGACGCATGCTGAGTCAGCGCCTATAATTTGCCAGACTTCCCCGCCCTATAGCGGGCAATATATGGCACTTACGATTTTTTTATTATTTTTCCCGTGATCAGTGAACACAAATTAACAGGTTAGGAAGAAAAAGCAATTTTTTTTTTTCAAAATGACATGCGCCTGTGCGGATAGCAGGATATTAGACCCCGAGCATGTTAAGGGTTAACACAACAGTAAAATGTGTACTAGGATGAAAAAACGATTCATCGCGGCGGGGATCGTATTCCAGGGACCTGCCCAAAACGCTATGCGTACTAGTGGCTGTACAAGAATGTAACAACTCTTGTATATATCTCAAAAAAAAAAAAAAAAAAAAAAAACTGGCTCCCTCAGAGGCATGAGGAGCAATGGCCTATAGAAATGAACATGTGTTATGGAGCATTCTATGTCTGCCATTGACCGGGTCAGGCACCCAGAAAGGTAAGCATCCCCAAATAAACCCCTATTTTGGTTGAAACTACTAAAATACTACTGAAAGTCAAAAGAGTGGACAGAACTTTGTTTTGGAAAACGACCAAACAAGCATGACATCTCCCACATGTTGCGCCGCCGTCTGCGCATCTCCCCCCTCCCCGAGAGGGGGAAGGGGGAGCCCCAGACCCCTAACACCGGTTACCCACACTTCAGTTCTTCGGCTGATGTGGATGGCAACAGTCGTGTGACTCTGGCTCCTGACTCCTGTCCTTTGCTCTGTGCCTGGTGGTCTGGTTCAAGTCTTCTCTGGTGGTGCACGTGCCAGGAGTAATCTCGGATACTCTGGCTGCCTGCACCTAGGGTCACTAGTACTAGGGCAGTACTTACTGGGCCCTAGGTGCCCAGTAAGTACTGCCCTTGGAGCTTGGGGCCACCTTCTACAGGTCACCTTGGGATCTTCTTCTGCTTGGTCTTTTGCTGCTCGGTGATCGACCACCCTTAGTGTGCTGGGGGTGTTTTCTGCACCCTTGTTTGCCTTTGGGAAGGGGTAGGTTACACTGATAGGAGTGCGGGTTACTGCACAGCTAGTTATCACTTATTACAGTGGCCGGCTTTGTTCCGCCTGGGTACGTTGTCCTCTTGCGGGGGTTTCTCTCTTGTTTTTGTTTTCCTACCTGGTGGGGGTCTGCCTTTGGTTGGTTGCCCCTATATATATTTAGGATTATATACATCTGTGTTTCTTGGTGGTATCCCCTGCTAGGCCCTGTGAGTGGGTACATCTCGGGGGTTCAGCTTTTAGAAGTTTGGTTGGTAGACTTGGGCGCCGGTTCCTGCCTCGGCTTCCATTAGCAATACCAGTCTAAGGGCCTTGGGAAACCCCGCAGGGGTGCAAGGGGTCCGATGTAGCTACCGATGTAGCTGGGCGTTCTTGCCTTGTGCGCGTTTGAGAGTTGCTCTGTCCCCTTGTCTTCTCAGGGTGCCTCGTCGTTTTTGCCTCCACCATGCTGCAACGCCCGAGCTGCGGATGCAGGCAGCTCGGGCGTTGCATGCTAGTTGTAGGTTGCTGCAACACACTAGGTTGATTGCTTATCCAGAAGCCCCGAGGCTGTCCCGTTTTGGTTATGGGGACCCTGACTTGGGGTGTTGGGCGCTTCGGCCTTAGTTCAGTCCACTCGTTCTTCCCCTGCTCTGGTGCATTCTGGTCCTCCCTCCCTGAGGGTCCTCCTTCTGGTCCTCCCTCCCTGAGGGTCCTCCTTCTGGTCCTCCCTCTGAAGCGCCTGAGGGCTTTGGTGTCGGGGCATGGTTTAGCTAGTTTTGAGACTGGCAGTCTCGGGGTATGCCCCTTCTGGGGTGGCGACGGAGACATTAAAGTTGGTTCCTTCAGCCATGGCGTCAGGGTCTGGCCAGAGGGGCTTCCCCTTCCTTTCTGCCTTTCCGGCTGCCCCGGCTCTTTCTTTTGAGGCCGGGGCTTTGGAGGACAACTTGGCCCCGGGTCCTGGTGCGGAGGTTCCCGGGGTTGGGGAGGGGTTGACTTGGGGGCCTTGGGCCCCATTGCACCCCGCTTGAGGTTTTTCTACCCTTGGAGCGGGGCTTGTTGTTACCAGGCATGGGGTTTGCTCTTTGCGTATGCTCTCTTGAAGTTCTCTGCGCCGATCCTACGGGATTTTTTGCTTCGCGTGTCGGCAGGTGGTGCTCGCTTCCTCCTTGGAATATGCTTGGACCCTGGCTCTTAGGTTTCGTCACTTTTTAGTCCCTTGATGTTTGCAGATTCTGCAGTTGGGCAGTATCTGCAAGCAGCTTCTTCTAATTGCTGTCTGATGTCATACTTGTTGGTTCTCCGGGGGGGGGGGGGCAGGACGGGTTCTTCCCGGAGGTGTCGTGCCAGGTGCTTGACATGACATGGTTCCTCTCGTTGTGGTAGGCCAGTGGTGCCAGTTTCGGGTCGACGCAGCCTTTGGACCCGTCTTCATCTGATCGGCGCAGTGATCGCTCTGTGCATTAGTCTGGTTCTCGCCAGGGACGTCGGCCCATTCCCAGTTCGCCCCGTTGACAACAAGGGCGACAAGGCGATGGGCGGGAAACTCACTCTGTTCGCTTACACCTAGTCGCACGGTTTGTGAGCTTTATGGGTCATTTCCGACGGCCTATGGTGGTGTTGGGTGGGTGCGCTCTCCTGCGCTCTGTCAAGTCATCTTGGAGTGGGTACTCTTGGGTGTTTTCGAAACGACAACGTCCCTCAGGTAGGTTCCCTGCCTGTTCCCAGTTCCGGAATGGGGCTGTGTGAACCTGCAGTTCATTCTGGATTTGTCCCATCTGAACCCCTTGGTCTTGCCCCTCCTTTCAGATGACTACTTTTACCCAGGTCCAGTTTCTTTTGGAGCTGGGTGCTTGGGTGGTGTCCCTAGACCTTTGGGATGCATTTTGGCACGTCCAATGACAATGATCAACCCTGAATGATTCATCTGGGGTTCAGGGATTGGCTCGATTTTGTTGAGTTCGCGACGGTATGGATGTCGCTTCAGAGGGTTCAGGTCGCTCGCGGATCGATGATCAGGCTCCATTCAGACTGCTTCCCGGTGGGTTCATTGCCTGAACAATGAGGGGTTCCATGCGGTCCTTGGCTCTTTCTGTGGCTACGCCTCTTTTCAGAGATCGCCCCAAACTGCTACGTGGCTGGTTCGGTCTTCTCCTCCAGTCTTCACATCTTTGTCTTTCACCATTTGTATGGTGGTCAGGTGGTTCCTTTGATTGTTGTCCTTTGATGCGTGCTTCGTCTCGGCATCAGTATGTAGTTTCCTGGCAGTTCTTCTGTTTTTCTTGTCCCTTCGTAGGTTTCCTTCGGTTTCTGATGCGGTGGTGTTGTCCTTTCTCTCGTGGTGTTTCAGGGCCACCGTCTTATGCCTACTGTTGCCTCTTCTCGTGCAGTGCTGGCAGAGCCGCTGCAGCCTGCATTCGGGGTTGATGTTCATCCGGNTAGCACTAACATCGCACATCATAAATTTTTGAGAGAGTGCTAAGAAGTAAGATCACAAAATACATGGAATCACAGCATCTCCATAACCCCGGACAACATGGTTTCAGAACAGGGCGCTCTTGCCTGTCGCAGTTGTTGGACCACTATGATATGGCATTAGATGCTATGGAAGACAAACAAAACGCTGATGTAATTTACACAGATTTCGCAAAAGCTTTTGATAAATGTGACCATGGTGTTATTGCCCATAAAATGCGCTCAAAAGGAATTACCGGAAAAGTATGCAGATGGATCTACAATTTCCTGACCAACAGAACCCAATGTGTAATAGTCAACAAAATAAAATCCAACCCGTCAACCGTTAAGAGCTCAGTCCCCAGGGTACTGTGCTTGCTCCAGTACTTTTTCTCATCCTCATATCGGACATAGACAAGAGCACAACCTATAGCACTGTATCATCCTTTGCAGATGACACTAGGATCTTCATGAGAGTAGGCAACATAGAGGACACGGCGAACCTCCAGTCAGATGTAGATCAGGTCTTTCTATGGGCTACAGAAAATAATATGGTGTTTAACGAAGACAAGTTCCAGCTCATGCGCTATGGAAAAAATGAAAATATAAAAACGGAAACCACGTACAAAACTCAGGCAAATCATAACATAGAACGAAAAGGCAATGTAAAGGATCTGGGTGTACTCATGTCGGAAGACCTTACCTTTAAAGAACACAATAAAGTAGCCGTCACAACTGCAAGAAAAATGACAGGTTGGATAACAAGAACTTTTCACACTAGAGATGCTATACCGATGATGACACTTTTCAAAACGCTTGTGCTCTCTAGAGTGGAGTACTGCTGCACAATGACAGCCCCTTTCACTGCTGGTGAAATTGCTGACCTGGAGAGCGTGCAGAGGTCCTTTACTGCTAGAATCCACTCGGTAAAACATCTAAACTATTGGGACCGACTAAAGAGCCTAAATCTGTATTCCCTTGAGCGCAGGCGGGAGAGATACATAATAATTTACACGTGGAAAATATTAGAGGGGCTGGTCCCAAACCTGCACACAGAAATAACATCACATGAGACCAGAAGACATGGCAGGATGTGCAGAATACCCCCGTTGAAAAGCAGAGGTGCAACTGGTACTCTGAGAGAGAACTCTATCAACATCAGAGGCCCGAGACTGTTCAACACGCTTCCACTACACATAAGGGACATAACTGGCAAAACCCTCACAGTGTTCAAGAGAGAACTGGATAAGCACCTCCAAAGGATACCTGATCAACCAGGCTGTGACTCATACGTCAGGCTGCGAGCAGCCGCGTCCAACAGCCTGGTTGATCAGTCCAGCAACCAGGAGGCCTGGTCGATGACCGGGCCGCGGGGACGATAAGCCCCGGAAGCACCTCAAGGTATCCTCAAGGTAAGGTATACTCCACACCACCCACACCATCCTCCACGCCACCCCACACCATCCCCACACCACCCACACCATCCCCCACACCACCCACACCATCCCCCACACTATCCTCACCATCCCCCACACCACCCACACCATCCTCCACACCACCCACACCATCCCCCACACCACCCACACCATCCCCCACACCATCCCCACACCATCCTCACCATCCCCCACACCACCCACACCATCCTCCACACCACCCACACCACCCACACCATCCCCCACACCATCCTCCACACCACCCACACCATCCCCCACACCATCCTCCACCCACCCACACCATCCCCCCACATCACCCCACCCACCACATACACCACTCACACCATCCCCACACCACCCCCTACACCACCACACCACCACACCACCCACGCCACACCACCCACGCCACACCACCCACACCATCTATGGGTGTATTGAAGCAGCAGGCTTGGAAGTGTCTCAACTCGCCAGACAAAAAAAATTGATGGGTTGACAGGTCTCCTCTCACACCTCCAGGACCCCCCCCCACCCCCCAGGTACCCGGCCATACACACCACAATGCCAAGTCAGCTATTGTTTTGTACAGGAAACAATAAAACATGTTAATGATTAATACAGTAATGTATATTAATACACGAAAATTAACATTTTGGCATAAATATGTTACAGCTAAGATTGAGATTTAAAAAAAAAGTATGAATGAGAGGTTTGGCATTCATGCGTGGTCAGCAACCTTCCCCCTACGCCTACCTTACTGCTTCCCTACACTCCCTCTCTCTCTACTTCCACCTCCACTGACAACACCTTCCACCACTGCCCCCACCTGCCTCCTTCCACCACTTGCCTCCCCTTCCACCACCTGCCTCCCCTGACACCTTCCACCACCTGCCTCCTGTTTCATCTGCCGTGGCAGTTGTAGAATGATTAGTTGTGGGCAGGAATTGGAGTACCAAACATCTGCAGCTTTTCCTTAGTTTTATTATAAAACTATATATATCTGTACACCGGGCCAGGGGCTAGCTAGGGTGTGAAGGGGAGCGCGTGTGCTCGCTCCGATGCCCAGGCTGCGTCTGTCTCAGCTCTGCTGGGAAGGGCAGATTGCATTAAAATCTGCTGACCACGCTGACCACGTTGTTGATACTTATTAAGTTGTTTAGCTTAAGAGGGTATAGGTCATCCTATGTGTGAGGGTGAACTGGCGTCCAACACCGCTCGGCACGCTATCATCGGCGTCCTCGGCGATCTGCTTGAAAAAATTGACAACCCTTGGGCGTGTACCTAACTAACATTATATACAGTGATTTACCTATAGTGGCCGTAAACAAACAAGTTTTTGAGACGTCCAACACCGTCTCGGACATGCATGAATAATGAGTACATTGCTTAAATATAATCCTCAAACCAAGCTATCTATGGAGCATCATGACTAACTAGCTAAATGGCTGCGCAAACTGGAGGCAGGAGGTCCGGCTTCAGGTAGCGGCGGCAGGTGTAGAGTCAGCGGACCAGAAGTTGCGCGTAGGAATTCATGATGCTCAGCCACAGTGTTATCTGTTAAGTAGATTATAAACGGCAGACACTAACGTAGGCACAATATATTACATGGCAATACATTGAATAAGCGACATTTCCACTAAAATATGGAGAGCATGAACGTGGCAGGAACACTACGACCTACATAGTGTATAGAGACACGACAAGATCAATAAACTATGAACAAAGATACCTGAGGTGGAAGGGTCTATATACATTGAACCGAGGGGTGCGAAACGATTGTTGTAATCCCTCTTAATCTAGTCATAAAACTATGAATTCTTAGGTGCTAGTCCGTCATGAATGTAGTCTTCCGCTGCCATGTACGAACAGGCAGGGAGAGGGGAACAGATAGAACGCATCCATTGTCCCTTACAGACTGGAACACCACAGTCACACGAAGATGAATCATCAGACTGTTGGTAGTGTACTGTCGAAATAACAGGTCTGGACCGAAGATTGTATGTGTGAGCACGTGGTGGGATAGTATCGCTGGGCGTGTCTGAGACCGAAGTGGGTGTCACAGTGGTAGGGTCAGGCAGTACGTTGTCAGGGACAGGAGTGTCAGGGACAGGAGTCTGGGTGTCATCGTCGACAGTCAGACGAGCTAATTTCATGTGGTTGAGATGCTCATGTACTTGTTCTCCAGTGGCTAGGTTTTCCAGCTTGTACTTATTACCTGTGATATGCTCAAGAACTCTGTAAGGACCAAGAAACTTCTCAGTCAGTTTGTACATGGGACCATCTCGTCGCTGGTTGAGGATCATTACTAAAGATCCAGGTCCTATTCTCGTAGGTTTAGCATGAGCGTTTTGTAACCGTGTGAAATCATCAGTAGCTTTAGAGAGATGTTCCTTGACCCTCTGGAACACCAGTTGAGTGTCTCTCCGTTTGACCTTAACATAGTCGTCATAGTTGTAGAGTGGCGCGGGAGGCGAGGAGATGATGGCATTAGGAAATCTCATGTCTGTCCCAAATAGCACAAAGTGAGGTGTGTCTCCTATGGAGGAGTTGACAGAGGAGTTTATCGAACATTGGACGATTGGCATAAGTTCATCCCATTTGTGACTGTCTCGATTGACTGTCACTCTGAGTGCGTCAAGGACCTTCTTGTTAGTTCTTTCAGCAAGGCCATTGCTAGCCGGCTGATAAGGCATTATATTACACTTTTTTTATGTTGTACAATGTAGACAGTTGTTCCAGAACAGAATTGTTGAATTCCGGGCCGTTGTCAGAGAGTATAACCCTAGGTGGACCATACCTGCAAATTATATGATCATGAAAGGCACTAGCTATAGTTTCTGCAGTCTTGTTTGGGATTGGAACCAGTTCACAGTATCTAGAGAAGTTATCTACCATAACTAGGAGATGTTTATTTCCTCTGGAAGTTTCAGCAAAATTTGTTAACAAATCCATAGAAACACGATCCCAAGGTGCATTAGTCGTAGGGTAAGACTGAATCGGGTTCGGGCCAGCAACATGGCCTCTGTGAGCTAGGCAGGTTAGACATTGATCCACGTGACGTTCAATCTGTTTGGCCATTTTGGGCCAGTAGTATGTTAGACGAGCCTGCTTGATGGTGCGGTCCTTGCCAGGATGCGCACTGTGTGGGGCGTCGTGAACAAGTTTTAACACGGTAGGAACTATTGACGCAGGAATAACAAGTTGATGTACCAGTCTGGCAGAGATCCAAGCATAACTTTGCGATGGAGCACATGATCTAAGAGTACTAGTTCCTTGAGTGGTACGGGGCTTGACCGTAAGAGTCGTGTGCGGGTCCACGAGAAAGCTTATGATCGGTGCCCACATGGGTCTTGACGTTGTGCGAGTTCTACATCTCGCAAGTCTAACGAAGGGTATTCAACTGA
>WNGS01001312.1:18786870-18815121 GCA_020271785.1 Procambarus virginalis | reverse complement strand
ACGCAAACGGCTCAGTGTTCCTCCTGCTCGACGTGAAGACTTTGTTGCTCACGTGTCAGAGTGGTACAGCACTTATGATCCCTCCACAGTCCAGACATTTAACGACGATCTAGTACAGAGCAATCAGATGTTTGCTGACCCTTTAGGTCGGCCCCCTGCACCATCCAATAGTCGGAACGACATGAAAGGTAATAAACGTCATGCCTATTACAATGAACCCAAATTGCGTACTTTGAAACGCACTGCCAGACGAGTTGGACTTGCATATAGGGAAACACGTACGCCAGCAATGCTCAAGCTCTTTCAGAAAGCCCTAGCCAAGGCGAGGGAGCGCATGACCGAGCTCAGGCAAGATAACTGGGAAACTTTTGTTAACATTTGCGTTGAAAGTTCCACCGGGCAGGATGGTATCTCCTATACATAGAGTAGTCAATCTAGGGTGATGATCTGACAAAAAATCTGTTACAATAGTTGATGTGCACCAGACGTGAGAGACGTTGAAACCAACACAGAGGTCTAGAATGCCTCCACAAATATGCGTGGGTTCAAGGTCACCCACAATCTGCACATCTTGGTGACTATTTAGTAGCGACAGCAGTTGATTCCCCATTACCGTTACTGAAGCGAGAGCCGCCCAATGTCCCTTGTGTTAGCATGTATCACCAAGAATGATGGTGGGCTCTGCTTGAGCGCAGGCTGGAAGATCAATTTATTTATTTATTTATTTATTTATTCATATACAAGAAGGTACATTGGGAATGTGAGAATATATAATATGGTAATTACAATCTTGTAAAGCCACTAGTACGCGCAGCGTTTCGGGCAGGTCCTTAATCTAAGAAAATTTTTAGTAGGTAAATACTAGCAAAAATTATAAAAAAGAAATGATAACAGTTACATGGCAAGAAAAGAAAAAAGAAAAAAAAGATGAGAGAAAATTGTAGGTACAGTATAATAAAGCACTTAGGTAGCTAAGATTGATTGCAATGAAAGCTTGAATGGTAGTTGACAAAATTTGGTAGGCACAATACAGCAAATGGCTAGCACATAAAGGAAGACAGCAATGAACACAATGATAAGGTTGTTTGGGTTAAATACATAAGAATTAGGAGATTGGGTAACACTAGATACAGAGCAAAAATAAAGCTCAGTGTAGGAAACTAAGAAGATGAAATTAAGTACTTTTTGGTTTTGTTTTTAAATAAGGCAAAAGTTTTACAGTTTTTCAATTCACTAGGGAGTGAGTTCCATAGACTAGGTCCCTTAATTTGCATAGAGTGTTTACACAGATTAAGTTTGACCCTGGGGATATCAAAGAGATATTTATTTCTGGTGTGGTGATAATGGGTCCTATTACATCTGTCCAGAGAGAGTTTCAGAGCATGGTTTGCATTTAAGAACAGGGTTTTGTAGATGTAGTTGACACAGAGAATGTGTGGAGGGAGTTAATATTTAGCAAGTTTAGGGATTTAAACAAGGGAGCTGAGTGTTGTCTGAAAGCAGAGTTAGTTATTATTCTGATAGCAGATTTTTGCTGGGTGATGATGGGCTTAAGGTGGTTTGCAGTGGTAGACCCCCATGCACAGATACCATAATTAAGATAGGGGTAGATTAGAGCATAATAGAGAGAGAGGAGAGCAGAGTTAGGAACATAATATCTGATTTTGGAGAGTATACCAACTGTCTTAGAGACTTTCTTAGTTATGTGTTGAATGTGGGTGCTGAAGTTGAGTCTCTTGTCTAGGAATAGGCCAAGAAACTTGCCATCATTTTTATTACTGATGTTAATGTTGTCTATCTGTAGCTGAATTGCATTTGATGATTTGCTTCCAAATAAGATGTAGTAAGTCTTTTCGATGTTTAATGTTAGTTTGTTAGTTGACATCCATAAGTGGACTTTTTTAATTCATTATTCACAACATTATTTAGTGTATGTGGGTTGAGGTCTGAATAGATAAGAGTAGTATCGTCAGCAAACAATATAGGTTTGAGAATATTAGAGACATTAGGCAGATCGTTTATATATATAAGAAATAGAAGAGGTCCTAAGATACTGCCCTGTGGCACTCCAACGGTAATTGGTAGAGTGGAAGAAGTTGTTTCATTGATAGTTACATATTGGTGTCTGTCACTAAGATAGGATCGGATGTAGTCAAGGGCAAGGCCTCGGATTCCATAATGCTGGAGTTTAAGTAAGAGGTAGTTGTGATTAACAGTATCAAAGGCTTTTCTTAGGTCAATGAAGAGTCCAATCGGAAACTCATTTTTGTCAAGTGCTGAGTAGATTACGTCAAGGAGACTAATGATTGCATCGTTGGTGCTCTTTTGGGACCTGAAGCCAAACTGGCAGGGGCTGAGTATGTCGAATTTTACGAGGTAGGAATAGAGCTGTTTGTAAATAATTTTTTCAAATATTTTTGATAGAATGGGTAGATTTGATATTGGTCTATAATTGTTTATGTCCGCCGGATTGCCTCCTTTATGGACTGGCGTTACTCTTGCTTTTTTGAGGATATCAGGGAAGGTGTGACACTCTATAGATTTGTTGAACAGTAGGGCTATGGGTGGGGCAAGGGCATGGGAGGCTCTCTTGTATACAATGGACGGAATTTCACTGGTGTTCCCTGCCTTTGTTTTTAGAGAGTGTATGATGGACACAACATCTTCCGGGCTGATTGGTGAAAGGAGAAGAGAGTTTGGATAGCTGCCTGAGAGATATGTGTTAATATGTGTCTGAGTCTGTGGGATTTTACTGGCAAGATTAGCACCAACCGATGAAAAGAAACTATTAAATTCATTTGCCATTTCTAAATCAGTTGACGGTATATCCCCATCCTTGTAGAGTTTTATTTGGTTATGTGAGTGTTGTTTAGTTCCTAGGATACTAGAGATGGTTTTCAAGTGCTTTTCATGTTGCCTTTTGCTTCATTGAATCTATTCACATAATATGCAAGTTTTGCCTTTCTTATGATACTGGTAAGCATTGATGAGTACCTTTTAGCTACTTCCTTTGAAACTAGGCCAATCCTAAGTTTCTTTTCATATTCATGTTTCTTGTTGATTGAATTGAGAATGCCGCTTGTGAGCCATGGATTGTTTAATCTTTTGTCAGTTACTTGCTTGGTAAGAAGGGGACAATGAAGGTTGTAGAGGCTTAGAGTTTTGGAGAGGAAGAGGTTAGCTAATGAATTTATATCCTGGGTATTATTGAATTCAGAATCCCAGTTAATATTGTGAAATGCATCTGTAAGATTGCCCAAAGCTGATTCACTGTGTAGCCTAAATGAAAGTTTCTTGCTTTTTGGTGGTGTTATGTCCATGTTCGCTATGAGAAAGGTAGGATAGTGGTCAGTTGTTCTGTCGTAGATTATACCAGATACAAGGGGAGCTGTTATGTTTGTCCATATGTGGTCCAAGGTAGTGGCTGATGTTTGAGTGACTCGGGTAGGTTTGGTGATTGTGGGGATTAGCATACAGGAGTTCATGCTGTTAAGGAAATAGTCAACTTGAGAGCAATTTTGTTGACCCAGGTCAATATTAAAGTCTCCTCCCAGAATGATGTGGTTTTTGTTGAGATTGTTGTTAATAATAAGATTACTTAGGTTGTCTGAGAAAGAAGCTATGTTAGTATTGGGAAATCTATAGATGGCTCCAATAGTCAATGAGGATTTAAGGGATTTAATTGTAAACTGAGCAAAAGTATATTCACAGTAGTCATCTCTGTCACTAATAATACCGTTGCAGATAAATGTATCTCGGTAATATATAGCTGTGCCACCACCTTTTTTATTTGGCCTACAGTTATGAATGGCTTTATAACCAGCTAAGTTGTAGAGTTGGGTATAGTCTTTATTTAGCCAAGTTTCTGTTAGAATAATGAACGATAAGTTAGTACCTAGTGCTGTGAGTAATGCATTTAAATCGTCAAAATGTTTACCAAGTGATCTAACATTTTGGTTGTAAACTGATAAACAGGTGTTATTTTGGAGTTTGTTTTTAGCCTGGTGTGCTGTGAAATACTTGCAATAATGATGATCTAAGTGCTGGTTGGTGTAGATATGAGACAGAAGATTTTGATCAGGATCAATATCAGTGTGCATAGAGATGCAGAGGGATCACGATACAAGATACATGATATAGCAAAACACAAGAATAAAAGCAAATACAATAAAATAGTAACAATTTAGAAGTAAAATAGAGATCCAATAGATAGCCAGGAAGGACACAGAAGTTAGATAAAATAAAAAAAAACAAAAAATCAGTAGAGACTGACAATATAAATGTAAAATAAAAAATAATAAGAAAAATAATAATCATAAAGTAAAATGAACTTGAGGATAATTAGCTTAGTAATGGTTAATTAAAATCCTATAGTTGGTATGAACCTAAGAAAACAAAGTGAGCTCAAATAGATAATTCCGAAAAAAAAGAAAAAAAAGATATATATTACTCAGATATATGTATATCTGAGTAAATCTTGAATTTTACTCTAATATAAATCTAAGTGTAAAAATAAACAGGGTGAGAGTATATTAATGTGGAAGATTTTACTATGATACTGTGGTAGATGATATAAACAATTATACTATTACTTAATTCCAATAAATGATTACAAGAAACAAATACCAAGTTACTTTAAATATAACAGGGTAATAAGATCCCTAGGTTTAGTGACAAGGGATTAACTAAGAACAAATAATTAAGAGTAAAAAAACAGGCATAGATGACAAACAAAAATAAAAATAAAAATAAAAATAAAAAACCTTTGGAAAGGAAAGGCAGAGCTTAAGTACACTTTGGTTGTATGTGAGACTACAAATTATGATCTGGTTATTCAGCTGATATCCCACAGTCAGCCAGGAAGGAAGTGAGGTGAGCCTCAGTGGTTATGACATAAGTTTTTCCAGAGTCAGTCTTCCTAGCTATTATTTTACCATCGCGCACAAAACAATGTTTAATAGCAGGGGACTTTTTGCAGATTCCACGTAGTTTATATAAAAGATTTTGAGATCAATATAATTTAACTTTCCTGCTGGAGCATATAAATTAAATACATTGAGGACAGAGTTGCCCACATAGATCCTCACTCCATGATACTGTTGACCGGCAGTTTGTTTTCTGGCAGATGTTGATGGGGTAGGGATTGTTTGATGTATAGAATGCAAGAGTTGCTGGATCTGAGGTTGTAAGAAACAAATGAGGGCAATTTCGGGGGTGAGGATCTTGCGGGAACTCTGCACTCCTGGAGACATACAATATCGATGTGTTCAGTTGTTACTTTGTGATGTAAATCTGAGAATCTTTTATTGAGGGATGCAATGTTCCAGCTAAGGATGGATAACTTAGTTAATTAATAAGTATATAAATGAAAAAATAAATTCGTTTGTTTAATTCTAATGCTTGTAGGCGAGAACAGTTGTGAACGCCAGCTAGCGCACAAGTACATGAACGCCCAAAATACTTTTACACAAAAGACATGTACAGACAGGTGTGTGGATTCTGACTTCTTTTTTATTGATTAATATTAAATATTAGGCGCTTACCTATAATAGTTATCATTTTATACAAGTATAACTATCACATAATAAATATAAAAGGAGTTTATCCAAAAACAAAACTGACGGAAGAGTTGTGTTTTGTGCGTTGTATCGTGTTTGTGGGCATTCGGGTGTGTTGTGTTTACGCTGGCGGGCGGCGTCCTTACGAACTCCGGATTATGTCTATTACATCACTAAACTTCGTTTAATAACTATATGCCTGTTAAGTAGAAGATTTTAATTGTTAATAGCATTATATTGTCGTTTTAATATGGAACGCGTACACATATGCGAAACATCGAAAGCTGGTGTCCGAAGTGGTAAAAATATTAGTGTGCGATGTTGTCAATGTACGGAGTGACTTGTATCCGCAGCAGGAGCGTGAGAGCGGCCGGTCTGCTGTGTTCCTGCTACCTCTCCCGCCTCTCTCTCCTCCACCTGTTGCCTCTCCCACGTGAGTCCTGCAGCTGTGTCCTGCACCTGCTTCACTGCCATTGTGAGTCCTGCAGCGTCTCCCGCAAGAGTCCTGCTGCGTCTCCCGCAAGAGTCTTGCAGGGTCCCCCACGAGAGTCCTGCAGGGTCCCCCACGAGAGTCCTGCAGGGTCCCCCACGAGAGTCCTGCAGGGTCCCCCTTCGAGAGTCCTGCAGGGTCCCCCGAGAGTCCTGCAGGGTCCCCCACGAGAGTCTTGCAGGGTCCCCCACGAGAGTCCTGCAGGGTCCCCCACGAGAGTCCTGCAGGGTCCCCCACGAGAGTCCTGCAGGGTCCCCACGAGAGTCCTGCAGGGTCCCCCTCGAGAGTCCTGCAGGGTCCCCCACGAGAGTCCTGCAGGGTCCCCCCTCGAGAGTCCTGCAGGGTCCCCCACGAGAGTCCTGCAGGGTCCCCCACGAGAGTCCTGCAGGGTCCCCCACGAGAGTCCTGCAGGGTCCCCCCTCGAGAGTCCTGCAGGGTCCCCCACGAGAGTCCTGCAGGGTCCCCCACGAGAGTTCTGCAGGGTCCCCCCTCGAGAGTCCTGCAGGGTCCCCCCTCGAGAGTCCTGCAGGGTCCCCCACGAGAGTCCTGCAGGGTCCCCCACGAGAGTCCTGCAGGGTCCCCCACGAGAGTCCTGCAGGGTCCCTCACGAGAGTCCTGCAGGGTCCCCCACGAGAGTCCTGCAGGGTCCCCCACGAGAGTCCTGCAGGGTCCCCCACGAGAGTCCTGCAGGGTCCCCCACAAGAGTCCTGCAGGGTCCCCCACGAGAGTCCTGCAGGGTCCCCCACGAGAGTCCTGCAGGGTCCCCCTCGAGAGTCTTATTTATATATACAAGATTTCTTACATTCTTGTAAAGCTACTAGCACACATCGTTTTGGGCAGGTCCTTAATCCTAATTTTCCCTGGGATACGACCTGCCAAATCGTTTAACAACAAGCTACCCATTCACTACTGGGTGAACAGAGGCACACAGTTAATGATTGCTTGACCTGCTTGATTCGCACCCAATGAGTCCTTCCCGGCCAGGATATGAACCCTGGCCAAATCGCTGGAGTGAGTGGGTTACCACTACATCTCAGGGACTGCTACTCGTCAAGCAAATTTAACCTAACTAAACATACCATGGTGCCTTCTGTTCATAATTACTACCACAACCCAACCTAATCTTACCTAATACAGTATATCCAAATTTAATCTTACCTTACCTAACATATCCAAACCTAACCTAGCCTTACTTAACCTACCCAGGCCTTACCTTACCTTTCCTTACCTAAGTAACCTTACCTAACTTAACCTTACCAAACAACCTTACCTAACCTTATCTCTACCTATCCAAACCTGTCATAATCTAATCTTAACTAACCTACTTAAATCTAACCTAAAAAAATTGCTTTGTGTTATATAGTGTGCACGAGGTGTGTGTGACATCACAATAACATTGATTTGATCCCTAGGCAATTTTAAATATTTCTGACACCGCTCTTACTGTATGCTGTGTGAGAATCCTGAAGTGACCACACTTGCTTTCTCCCCCCCCCCCCCATGTGTCCTGCAACTGTCACCCCTGATGCTGGGTCCGTCTAATTACCACAAGCTACACAAGCTTCACAAAGCTTCAGAAAGCTTCCTGACAATACGTTAGTAATGAATAAATATGATAGGTTAGGCTGACCTAACCTAAACTAACCTAACCTAACCTAACCTAACTTAACCTAACCAAACCAAACCAAACCAAACCAAACCTAACCTAACCTAACCTAACCTAACCTAACCTAACCTAACCTAACCTAACCTAACCTAACCTAACCTAACTGACACTTGGATCATCGACTTTATTTGGCGTCACCAGCTCTTTATTTTCGTCTAATTTCTTAATAAAAATATACTTTTTCAGATTAAAATTATGTTTTCTCGTGTTGTACATTCAGCACCAACATTATAATGAGTAAATATATCATATTTATTCATTACTAACATAAGCTTTCTGAAGCTTTGTGAAGCTTGTGTAGCTTGTGGTAATTAGATGGACCGCTGATGCTTATCCCGCCCGAGTCCTGCAGCTACCAAGCTTTCACAGCACCCATATTTAGGGTCCCGCTAGTACAGTTGGGTTTGTTCTTGACTCACAATTGAAAATTCTGCGTTCATATCCCAGGCGGGACAGAAATAGTTGGGCACATTTCCTTTCACCTAATGCCTCTGTTCACATAGCAGTCAGTAGATACTCAGGAGTTAGTCAGCTTGTTGTGGGGCGAGGTCAGCAATTCGACTTTTGTCTGAATACACTCGAGTTTCCTGTCCCCCGACACAATGAAGTATTATTATTAATACATTAAATTATTATGGAAAATTTTATTTTTTTGGTATCTTCAGATAGTTAAATGATAAAATTTGAGGTCTGCACCTGTATTCTTGTTTCTTATTGAGTGAACATTATCATTTATAAAAGTTCTTAAGACTAATTATGTAAATGTCATCAGTGGCAAAGGAATTATTGATAAGCACTAGTGTAATTACCTAAGTGTAGTTACAGGATGAGAGCTACGCTCGTGGTGTCCCATCTTCCTAGTACTCTTTGTCTTGTAACACTTTAAAACTGCTGATGGTTCTGGCCTCCACCACCAAATGTTCCAAATGTTTACCACTCTGCAAAAGTGAATTTTCTTATATTTCTTTGGCAGCTTTGTTTAGTTAGTTTAAATCTATGACCTCTTGTTCTTGAAGTTCCAGGTCTCAGGAATTCTTCCCTATCAATTTTATGGATTCCCATTACTATTTTGTACATAGTGATCATATCACCTCTTTTTCTTCTATCTTTTAGTTTTGGCATATTTAATGCCTCTAACCTCTCCTCGTTGCTCGTGTCCTTCAGTTTTGGGAGCCATTTAGTTGCATGTCTTTGCACCTTTTCTAATTTGTTGATGTGCTGCTTAAGATATGAGCACCACACAACCACTGCATATTCGAGCTTTGGTCTAACAAAAGTCATGAACAGTTTCTTTAGTATTTCACTATCCATGTACAGTGGTACCTCGCATAACGAATTTAATCCGTTCCATGTTCGTCATGTGAAACAGACGTCATACAAAACGAGTGTCCCCCATGTAACCAGTGTGATGCACTGTGTTTATTGTGAAATTCCCCCAGTGTGCATGACATCAAATGTTCCCCAAAATATCATTTTTCTTTGTAAAATGATAAATTACATTCCCTGAACATGTCTATGTAAACAATAATTACCAAATTCAACTTACTTTGGCTGTGAGGGCATGGACAAGGTGCGCTGTGACGTCATCAGGGCCTGGTCGCCCGTGTGTGAAGCTCCCAGACACGGTCGTGCAGGCCATTCAAGCACCGCATGTTGCCACAAATATATTTTCAAATATTTTTTCTATGTATTTCCAATGCGGTTTTATTTGTTTCCTTTATCGTATATGATGCATATTTGTGACCTTTACAATATGTATACAGTAGAATGTTCATAATTTTCCATGGAACTGTGATACATGTGTCAGTAATGTGTCCACAATAAATGTTTATTGTCATAATATTACGTAGAAAAAAATTCACTAATATTACAATATGTACAGTTTCACATACTATTTGCACAGTAACACACTGTATTACACACTCAGTACTTTGGAGGTGCGTAATAGTAAACGAAGTAGTCCATGGCACACAGCGCGACTTTGCTCTCCTTGCACCAGCTACAGATAGATTTTCGTTTCCTGTTTCATCGTTCTGTGTGCTTGCAAATAACGCACTCGCGTACACCCTTGGCTTTAGTACTTGTAGGTGGTATGTAGCCAAGCTTGTAAAGCATAAGGTAGTATTGAAACGATTATAGGAAAAGCTCGATTTGTAAGGTAGTCTTGAAAAGATCGCTTTGTAAGGTCCCACACAGGAAGAGATTCAGCTAGCATCAAAGAGTGTCCATCAGTCAGGAAGAGATTTAGCTAGCCTCAAGAGTGTCCATCAGTCAGGAAGAGATTTAGCTAGCCTCAAAGAGTGTCCATCAGTCAGGAAGAGATTCAGGTATTCTTGAAAATATCTAGGGACAACACCACCATGGAAGCCGCTAACACTGTTCATCTATGCTACTTGTATCAGATGCATCATCACTGAACGCAGAAAACGATTCATCTATGTATCATCTATATAAATTGGAGATGGCAAGGGTGGGGCTCAGAGCTACACCTGAATACGCTCGCTGTATCCTCCTCATAGGTGTATCATAGGTGCTGTATCACTGGCAGCCGACCGTTGTGTTAAGCCCTTATTGTGCCTAGCTTCACCAATGTTATGACCCTTATGTTCTTCAAACAATAGGGTCTGAATTGCATCGACTGAGCGCAGTCTTTCAACACCGTGTCGGACAGGTGTTTGAGAGCCAGAGGCACGTGTGCCACAAATGGTTGCTCACGCAGTACTAACCCAGCCAGCAGCCCTAGTCTTTCATATTCGTTATAGCAAAAGGTTCGTTCAGTGTTTGTTAAGTAGGCTGCTCCATTATGACAATCTTTCTTTTTTTCAAATCTGTTCCATTTGTTTTGTATTTGTCACTTCCATCTCTATAATGGAGCAGCCTACCCGACAAACACTGAATGAACCTTTATGGCATTTGTTCATTTTTCAAATTGTTTCAACAGTTCTTTATTTTTCGTTTTTTTTTTATTTAAGAAACATAAAGCAGCCTACCTGCCGAACACCGAACGAACCTTTTTGACATTTGTTGTATATCAGACATTTCATTTCTTTTTTCTTACAAAAACGTCAATGCTTTCTAACATCTCAGCAGTCACCAATTTATATCCCAGCATCATTAGCATCTTTAAACAAGAACAACATAATTTATGTGCATTGTTGGAGGCGTCTAAGAATGTGCAAGAAGCAGCGCGACCCCACCATGTGGTGTTGACGTTACACAAACCAGCGTTTGTCATACGGGACGATTTCACGCCGATCGGGCCGTTCGTTACCCAAAATGTTCGTCTTTTGGGGCGATCGTTATGCAAGGTACCACTGTATTTAAAAGCAATTCTGAAATTAGAAAGTGAAGCATAGGCTGGAGGAGGCCTGGGCGAGGACCAGGCCATGGGGACGTTGTGCCCCGAAATCATCACAAGGTAGGAGCCTCGCACTGTGCTCTTTTGTGGTCCTCATGTGATAGTTTTCTATCTAGATCTCTCTCTCTCTTTATTCAAATTCTTTAAAGATTTCTCACATAAGTTATATGTGGGGTTTATGTTCTATTCCACACTCCATAACATGACATTTCTGTGGGGGAGTCCCATAGGCTTCCTGAAGCTCTCCGAACTGATATGTTCTATATTAGTTTGGAGTCATCATTCACATGAATCCTTATGCCTACTGCAGACCACGAGCCAGAAACTGGCCCCCCTCAGAGAGGCGCAGTGAGCAATGGCCTATGAGCACTTTCACGTTTATAGAATGTCATAAATTGCCATCGACCAGAGAAGGACCCAGAAAGGTAGAGAAATCAAAACAGACTACTGTCTGGTTGACCTGTGCAATCTACATCCGAAAAGATCAAAATAACTCCCTCTAGAAAAACAACAACAAGCAACACTTCATGCAACTAGCACTCCCACTCATTACAACTTCAACTTCAATTTCATGCAACTAGCAGGAGGAGTCGGCAGCCCACCACTCCAGTTCTTGAACTGATGGGCTGGTGGTCCGATCAGTCAGCTCTGGCCTCAAGTTCTTATTGTGGATTTTTGCCCTGTGCGGCTGTTCCAACGGTGTTGGTGTGGTGGGCAGGTATCTTAGTGTAGAGGAGCAGCATGTGCCTAGGGTGACTTTCCCTAGGTGTTCTGTGAATACTGCTCCTGTTCCTGTTCCCAGGGTTATCTTCCCTGGGGTTTGGGAATCACTTACCATTTGAGGACTTCATCGCTTGATATTGTCTTCTCCCTTGGGGTATGTTGGGGATCTAGGTCTGTCTTGCACTGGGTAGGGGAGTGTTATTGGCTGGAAGGGGTGCACTGCGACTAGCACAGCTAGCTTTACTTTAATGTAGCGGCCAATGGTTGGCCCTCTCGGACTGCCAGTTTGTTTTTTGTGTGCCTTCGGGGGTGGGGGGGGGGTTCATTTTCTTTTCATTCTCTGGTATTATAGCTTTGTTCAGACAGAGGAGGTCTGCTTAGCTTCTTATCAAGCAAGCCTAGGTTGTGTTGGTAAACCTCCTCCTTTGTTGCTCCTGAAGTTTCATAGCTGCTACTAGTGGTTAGTGTGCCTGCTACCTGACAGGGTTCTACCGTCTTAGCTGGTCCCGGTGCATGGGCTTCCTGTAGGGCTAATTCACCCTGGGCCCCGGAAAACCCCTGTGGGCTCGGTCGTACAATGGCAACTTCTTCCAAGCCCGCTGTCACCTTGTGCGAAGTCGAAGGTTGTTCATTGCCCCTGCCTAGAAACGTTTATGCGTACTGCCTCTGTCATGCTACCTGTTATAAAAAATAGTGGGCTTGCTATGGGGGAACTGGTACTATTAAGGGGTAAGGGTAAGTAGAATACAGAGGTATCAAAAAATGGGAGAACTAAAAGGCCCGGCCCCAAAGTAAAATATCCACAATAATAAATGCTTGCTACTAAGCCCGGTTAGTCTAGGAATAGATTATGGTACTCCCACACAGGAAAAAGGGATACTCTGTTCAAACTTACTTATTTATTAACCCCTCAACACCCCCCATACACAATCACACCAATAACAATTTAATACTAACTTTACCACACAATCTTACGTTAAAAGCCTTGGTCCACTTAAGCAGGATACAAGGTTTACACTGGAAACAAGCTAGGGTAAAGCTCTACTATAACACACTGGAGGTAGTCAGCTTAGGGTAGGGGACCACGTGTTACACTGGGACCCCCGTTAGCATAACAGGTAAGATAAAAACTTAAATACACTTACTACACCCCAGGTATACTACTCTACACATAGAACGATAGGTATGCCAGACATATACAAAAATGAGTAATGGAGTACTTAACCAACTAGGTCATAGAAATAAAGAATTAAGAGGAAGGAGGAGAGCACGTCCGAACAGCACAGTCAGCCAGCAGAGAAGGCCGCCTCAGTCTCGAGCCCTGCAGCATGCGTGTGGTGCCGGGAAGAGCCCAATTGATCATACAGCTATACACATTAAAACATCTTCCCCTTATGCCTCATATTGCTACTTTCCTCATTCTACGGGTAGTTAAACTTATAACAATGTTACTTAATCCACAACAAGATTAAGAGTCTAAATGCTTTGTGAGCAACATGAATAGTCGTACTTCTGGCAGGGATGATTACAAACAGCTTCAGCTCTCTATGCGTCCCCTGCCATATTGTCGTTTAATAAGCTCAATTTTGACCTCTGGTTTCCATCTAAAGAACCCAGAGTCGTAACACTACCTGTTGGGTCGAGGACACCACCGACTTTGAGTCTTGTGGGCCTTGTTCCCTACTTATATTTCACTTTCCTCTTTCCTTGTCTGTTGATCACAGGGATCAGGCAGTGGCAACATTGCATGCTCAATTCTCCTTACTGCAATGTGCCAGGTTAGTTGCCCAGATGGAGGCCCTGGAGCTGCTTCCTGCTCCTTCCTTCATCCCCATGCTTTCGGGACCCAAATGTCTGGAAGTTTCTGGGTCGGGCGGGGTTAAGCTTGGGATGAGGCTTGGGTGGCTTCTGGGGCTGCCACTTTCGATTCAGCCACGGAGGTGGTTGAGCCCAATTTTTCTGTCGAGGCTTCTGGGTCAACTCAGCAGACCCCCTTCCTGGAAGGTTTTTTCCTGGACGCTGCATTTTTTTCAGGGGTGGTGGGCGTGGAAGAAGGCTCTTCCCTGGGGCCTTTGTCAAGGGTTCCTGGGGCTCGAGGGGGCGGGGTGGGGAAGTCTGCTTCAAGCGCCTGGGCTCCTTTTGCCCCTGCTTGGTCCCTTGTGCCTTCTGGGCAGAAGTTGTTGCTGCAGTGAAGGGGGTTTTCATCCCCGCCTTCCCTTTCTGCTTACATATTACCCTATTTACTGGTGTGATTTACGCATCCTCTCATCAGGCGCATCCATCTTTTGTTTGGATGTTTTGTGCCAGAAAAAAAACAATTATATCAATATAACGACTTTTTCGTTTGGTTCCTTATACTGGACATATATTGCATATTATTTTCCGGTGCTTTTGGTACCCCTGCTCTTCCCTTCTCTTAGATCAGTGGTTTTTGTTTTAATACTTTTGGCAAGAATTTTGCTATATAGATTGCGAACCTCAGGTTTCTGAGTGTGATGTTTTGCATTTGCTGTGACTGGCCGCTAGAGCAGCGCTCTGGTCGTGGCGCACCATCCACACTTGTGGTTTGTTGTCATCCACTCCCTGAAGGCGGCCGGGCGGTTGAAAGTTTATCATTCCATTCCTGCTCTTTTTGGGTGTTTTTTATTTAGTTAATGTGGTATTGTTCTTACCGGTGATTGTCACTCACTTTTGTGTGACATGTTTCAGATGTGGGTTATGTCTGCTATGAAAGGGGTGGAGAGGTACGCGATTGATGTGTGTTTCCATCACCACAGCCGAGGTGTCGTCAGTAGTTTGGTAAGCGTGTCCTTGCCTCGTTGTACACTTTTAGTTGTGCTTCAGCTCTTTGGGCCTACCTCTCACCCGTCATTCTACTGGTGTATACATTCCTAAGCTTCTTGAGCGCCTGCGTTTCTACATTTACTTGCTCGATACATGCTTGATTGGGTTCTGAGAGTTCTTCTATTCCCCAAGCCCAGCCCAAGGACAGGCTTGACTTGTGGGAGTTTGGTCCACCATACTGTTGCTTGGAGCGGCTCGCAGGCCCAAATACTCACCACAGCCTGGTTGGTCTGGCACTATTTTTAGAAACAGTATAGTTTTCTCTTGAAGATGTCCATGGTTGTTCCGGCAATATTTCTTATAATCGCTGGAAGGACGTTGAATAATTACGGACCTCTGATGTTTATACAGTGTTCTCTGATGGTGCCTATGGCACCCCTGCTCTTCACTGGGTCTATTCTGCATTTTCTTCCATATCGTTCACTCCAGTACGTTGTTATTTTACTGTGTAGATTTGGGACCTGGCCCTCCAGTATTTCTCATGTGTATATTATTTGGCATCTCTCTCATCTACTTTCTGGTGAGTACATTTGGAGAGCTTTGAGACGATCGCAATAATTTAGGTGCTTTATCGCGTCTATGAGTGCTGTATATGTTCTCTGTACTGTATTTCCTCTGTTTCAGCAAGCTCTCCTGCTCTGAAGGGGTAAGTGAGTACTGAGCAGTACTCAAGACGGGACAACACAAGTGACTTGAAGAGTACAATCATTGTGATGGGATCCCTGGATTTGAAAGTTCTCATTATCGATCCTATCATTTTTCTGGCTGACGCAATATTTGCTTGGTTATGCTCCCTAAACGTTAGGTCATCGGATATCATTATTCCCAAATCCTTGACATGATGTTTTCCTACAATGGGCAAATTCGATTGTGTTTTGTACCCTGTACTGTATTATGTTTCAGATCCTCATTTTTGCCGTATCTGAGTACCTGGAATTTATCACTGTTAAACATCATGTTATTTTCTGCTGCCCAATCAAAACCTTTGTTGATATCTGCTTGTAGTTTTTCAATGTCTTCTACAGAGGTAATTTTCATGGAAATTTTTGTCGTCTGCAAAGGACGACACGAAGCTGTGACTGTGTATTTTGGTCTATATATATGATATGAGAATAAGAAAAAGCAGCTGTGCAAGGACTGTACCTTGAGGTACAGAGCATTTAACTGCGCTTAGACTCGATTTTATTTGATTGACTATTACTCATTGTGTTCTGTTCGACAGGAAATTGAGTATCCAGCGTCCTACTTTACCAGTTATTCCCATTGACCTCATTTTGTGTGCTATCACTCCATGGTCACATTTATCGAATGCCTTTGCAAATTCTGTGTATACAACATCTGCATTTTGCTTTTCTTCTAGAGCTTCTGTGATTTTGTCATAGTGGTTGTGTAACTGTGACAGACAGGATCTTCCCGCTCTAAATCCATGTTGTCCTGGGTTGTGAAGCTCATTATTTTCCATAAAACTATAAATTTGATTCCTAATCACACTTTCAAAAACTTTATTATGTGTGATGTTAGTGCAACTGGTCTATAATTATTTGCCAAGGTTTTACTACCCCCCCCTTGTGCAGAGGAGCTATATCTGTATATTTAAGTACAGCTCTCTCTCATGTATCTCTCATGTATCTAGGCTCTTTCTTCATACAGTATTACGCTGAGCGCTCGCGCTACTGGTAGTTTACATATTTCTTTATGAATATTGAATTCCACGAGTCAGGCCCAGGAGCTGAGTGCATGGGCATATTGTCAATTTCTCTTTTAAAGTCTTCTGAGTTTGTGTTAATATCCGTTATATTATCTGCAGCTTGAATGTCATTCATAAAGAAGCTATCTGGCTCATCAACTCTCATGTTGTTTATTGGTGTGCTAAACATAACGACAGGTCACAAGACAGGGAAAGGTTCCAAATCTACACAGTAAAATAACAACATTCTGGAGTGAACGATATGGAAGAAAATGCAGAATAGAACCAGTGAAGAGCAGAGGTGCCATAGGCACAATCAGAGAACACTGTATAAACATCAGAGATCCACGTTTGTTCAACGTCCTACCAGCGACTATCAGAAATATTGCCAGAACAACCGTGGACATCTTGAAGATAAAACTAGACTGTTTTCTAAAAAAGTGCCGGACCAACCGGGCTGTGGTGGGTATATGGACCTGATGGCCCAAACTTGCCCAAGTCAAGCCTCGCCTCGGGCCGGGCTTAAGGTAAGTAAAAGTAAAAGAACTCTCAGAACCCCATCAAGCAGGTATGGCCTCATACTGACTTCTTAGAATTTCAGTAATTTCTTTGTTGTCCTCTGTGTATGTACCTTCAGTTGTAATTAACCTGTTCCAACCATCTACCACTCTGTTTGCGAAAATGAATTTTCTTATATTTCTTCAACATCTTTGTTTAGTTAGTTTATATCCATGACCTCTTTTTCTTGAAGTTCCAGGTCTCGGGAAATCTCCCTTATAAATTTTGTCAATTCCTGTTACTATTTTGTAAGTACAGTAGTGATCATATCACCTCTTTTTCTTCTGTCTTCTAGTTTTGGCATATTTAATGCCTCTAACCTCTCCTCGTAGCTCTTGCCCTTCAGTTCTGGGAGCCACTTAGTAGCATGTCTTTGCACCTTTTCCAGTTTGTTGATGTGCTTCTTAAATTATGGGCACCACACAACCACTGCATATTCTAGCTTTGGCCTCACAAAGTTGTGAACAATTTCTTTAGTATTTCCCAGTCCATGTATTTAACCCTCAAACCGCTAGGGGCCCAAATGGAATTAACACCCATAGGCGCAACATAAAAAAATCCAAAAAATTCTTTCGTCTAATAGTGTTCATTTTTGTTCCCTGAGGGAAAAGGGAACATGAGGGAATTTGTTCCTCATTGTCGCCATATTGTTCCATGCGGCGGCGCTTGGCTGGGCGGGCAGCTGATGCAGCGAAACTTGTACTGGCACTAGTAGCCGGGGTAAAACTATTCTCCGATTCTTCATCACTAAAACCAGAGAAAGATTCACCTGTTTCAGACTCGTCGATCATATCCTGAACGTGCAATGGAACAGATGAACGACGTGCTTGGGCGCGAGGTGGTGTTGAGTGGTGTTGAGTAGTAGCGGGTAACTCGTGTGGCATCCTCACCCTCGTGGCACCAACATGTTCACCCTCACTATCCATTGTTTCTATTTCTTCAGGTTGTGTATAGTCCTCATCTATATCCGGGTTGTCAATATCAGATTCGTCAACGTCCTTGAACAATTCATTGGCAATTTCGTCTTCGGTCAAAGACTGCGCGGTGCGGTGCGCTGAGTGAGGTCGCACGCTTGGTCATGATGCGCTCGCCATGGTGTCTGGCCACTAACTAAGGCCTGTGAAACAAAGGAGGCCTGCTTTAGATTTTTTTCAAGATGGCGTCTGTTTACAATTTCCCCTAGCTACGGTATGGGTGACCCCTTTACGCCGCAGGACATTTGAATCGTGCCTGGCACCCTTTGGCATATGTATACGCCATGTGCATGGTGGGACATGTTACTCATGGCGTACAGTATATATACACCATGCGCAGTTTAAGGGTTAAAGATTTCTCGCATAATTTATAGGTTGTGTGGGGTCTAATTTCTCCTATTCCACATTCCATAACATAGCATTCATTCACATTAAATTCCAATTGCCAAGTGGTACTCCATATACTTATTTTGTCCAGGTCTTCTTTAAGACCTAGACAAAATTTCCTGTGTGGGAGTTTTGTCGCTTATGACAGTCGCCCATTGAATGTTTGCAAGGTCTACATTTATTTTATCCCAGTCGATCCTCTTATTGTTGAAATTGAATTGATTGAATACCCCTTCTCGCTTGTTGGGTCTCTTAGACCTTCTACCGTTATTTATGCTAGTTCGCACTTCAATGAGCTTATGGTCTGAGTATGTAGTATCTGAGATTGTGATGTCTCTGATTAGCTCATCATTGTTTGTGATTAACAAGTCTAGTGTGTTTTCGTTCCTAGTTGGTTCTGTAATCTGTTGATTGAGCGAGAATTTGTCACAGAATCTCAAAAGTTCTCTGACCTGTGGTTGGTTATTTCCTGGGTCATTCCCTGCTATGATATTTGTTTTTGCCATTCTCCATCTTAGACTTGGTAAATTGAAATCTCCAAGGAAGATAATATCTGGAGCTGGGTTTGCTAGATTATCAAGGATGTTCTCTATTTTGTGCATCTGCTCTGTGAATTCCTCAATTGTTGTATCTATCGGATTATATATTAGAATAATAATTAGGTTTATTTTTTCTATCTTAATTCCAAATACTTCGGCCACCTCATTAGTTGAGTTTAGTAGCTCTGTGCACACCAGGTCCTCTTTAATATACAGACCTACTCCTCCATTTGACCTAGTTTCTCTTATCACATCTATATAAATTATAATTTGGAATCCAGCCATTTGCAGCCTCCCCTCTTCAGTGACTTCTGCTTTCCCTTTCCTTACTGCTCTGCCTCTGAACAAGTTCTTTTAATGTCTCTATGACTCATTTGGGTATTCGGTTTTCGCCTGGGTCTATTACGGGTGTACCAATCATATTGACTCATCCATCTTTTTCTACCCTGTCCATTCCCCTGGGGAATTGTGGGTGGTGGTCATGTCTCCCGGTCTTGTGTTCCCGGGGCAGTCTTGTCTTGTGTACGAGACTGTGCTACTTCTGTATGTTATTACCTCAGTCTTGTGTTCACGGCCTGTGGCCATTGGCTTGTTTTCATTATTATATTATGGGTACCGATTTTGTGCCCTGTATACTCGGCTGGTTCCCTAACTTATGGCCATCGGTATCCTGTCTGTTTTACAACAGTTTTAGTCGTGGGCTCTCTTTATCCCTCCCCAAAAAAAGAGAAAAATAATTTCATTAACATCGTGCGTCCTATCCGCCGGCAAATACGGTAGGTAGGTAGGGCCTGCGTCCTATCCGCCAGCAAATGCAGTAGGTAGGGCTCTTCCCCCAGGTTGACAACATAGGTTGAGAGTAGACAACATAGAGGACACAGCAAACCTCCAATCAGATGTAAATCAGGTCTTTCAATGGGCTACAGAAAATAATATGGTGTTTAATGAAGATAAGTTCCAGCTCCTGTGCTACAGAAAAAAAAAATATAAAAATGGAAACCATGTACAAAACGCAGTCAAATCATACCATAGAATGAAAAAGCAATGATCTAAATTATTGGGACCGAATAAAATGCCTAAGTCTTTATTCTCTTGAGTGCTGCTGGGAGATATGCATAATAATTTACATGTGGAAAATATTCAAAGGGCTGGTCCCAAAACTGCACACAGAAATAACACCACATGAGACCAGAAGGTATGGCAGGATGTGCAGAATACCCCTGTTGAAAAGCAGAGGTGCAGTAGGTACTCTGAGAGAGACCTATATCAACATCAGAGGCCTGAGACTGTTCAACACACTTCCACTATTCATAAGGGGCATAACTTGCCGACCCCTCACTGTGTTCAGGAGATTACTTGATAAACACTTCCAAAGGATACCTGATCAACCAGGCATTCATACATCAGGCTTTGAGCAGCCGTGTCCAACAGCCTGCTTGACTAGTCCAACAAAAAGGTGGCCTGATCGACGAGGACCGCTGGGACGTTGAGCCCGGAAATTATCGAAAAGTAACCGCAAGGTACACTGATCAGGTGCGTTTCGAGGTTTCGGTGTTTTCCTGGCTGGCAGCCTGCCTCGATGATGATTTAGTTTTGGCTCCCTGCAGTCTGCTTGTCTGGGTCTGGTTCTTTCTCTGCTTGTTGGATTCAGATTTCTGGTAACATGGCGGAAGTCTCAGCTGGTTCTGTCCCAGGTTCGGACTTGGCTGGTCCTAGTGTAGGGTTCTCGGACTGCATCCGTTCCTCTCTCTCCTGCGGCTTTGCTTCTGTTACGATCCCGCCTTCGACTGTTTTTGAGGGGACCCGGGTCTCTTGGTGGTTGCTAGAGTAGCTGTGCGGGAGCCTGAACTTTGCCCTGCTGGTTTATCCGCTTGGCAGGGTTTGGCTTTGGAGGCTGTTCTGGCATCTTCGGAGCAGCCTCTTTCGGCTCTCTCGCGATTGCTGGGTTCATTCCCCGGTGTCATTGCGTCAGTTACTGCATCTCCAGCTTCCTCTTCAGGTTTTTGGGGTTTGGTGCCATGGCGCCCACCTTGCTCGATGTGTTCACGGATGCCTCATCTCTCGGTTGGGGCTTTGTGACCAGCACTCACCAGGCCAGCCAGGGGTGTTGGGCGCCGTCCATCCTTCGAGCTCACAGCACGGTGCAGGGGTTGGCTACTGTGTAGCCAACCCTGCGCTGTGACGGATTCGGCTTCCTCGGGGCTCGGTGATCTGGGTCCATTCGGACTGCTCCCCGTGGTTTATTGTCTCAGTCAGGGGAGGTGGGGATCTTTGTGGTCCTTGGCTTTGGGGCTGGGCACTTCAGGTAGCTTTTCTACCAAGTTCTTGTGGTTTAGCTCTCTGCGCCGTTTACATTCAGTGCGTGTCCATCTTCCTGGCAGATGGCCCAACCACTTGGGCTGGACGGTAGACCGCCGGTCTGACTTCATGCAGGTCGGCGTTCAATTCCTGACCGTCCAAGTGGTTTGGCACCATCCCTTTCCCCATATCCCCCGTCCCATCCCAAATCCTTATCCTGACCCCTTCCAAGTGGGGTCTATATAGTGGGGTCATTAAACTATACGTGCGAAGTCAAATGGTTGGCGCTTTCCCCTGATAGTGCCCTTCCCAGGCAGACAGCCTGTCACGCTTCATTCCTCTTTCCACGATGTGGACGGTCAACTTTGCCTCCTTCCTTGGCTTTGTCGGACGTACAGGCGCCTGGAGGTGGACCTCTTTGTGTGGTCTTGGCATCTCCCATTGTATGTGGTGCCATTCCCCGACTGCGAGGCCCTTGTGGTAGATGCTTTTCGGCTGGACTGGTTGAAGTGGGGTACCTGTCCCTCTTTCCCCCAGTCCCATTGATGCTCCGGGTTCTGGCTGGGCTGGATTCATATCAGGGGGCGAGTGGTTCTCCTGGCTCCACGGTAGCTGGCTCAGCCTTGGTTTCAGGTGTTGCTTGCTCAGTGTCTGAACCCCGGGTGGTTTTCTGCAGTTCCGTCTCTTGCAGCAGGTCGGACCAGTGAGGTACCTCGCTGGTTCGCCTTCCTGCTCTGCACTATGCGTTTGGTTTTTCTGAGGTGTGTGTATAGCCATTTGTATGGTGATCAGGTGACTAGTTTGATGGTGTTCCATCTGTGGTCTTCTTCTCTGCGACAGTATGAAGTTTTTTCGTGGTCTTTCCATCATTTTCTTTCTCTTTGTCAGTTTCCGTTGATTTCGGACCAGATTGTTTTGTCCTTTCTCTCTTGGCATTTTCTGGATCGGCATCTCATGCCTACTGAAGTCGCTTCGTATTGGCGCGGGATTGGTCGAGCTGCTGCTGCTTTCATTCGGGGCAGATGTTACTTCCGTTTCGTTCCGTTAGCTTTCTCGTGTGTTTTTTCAGCTCTGGCCTGCTCATGCGCCTTCTTAGTCCTTAGACCACATTCTTTTCTTTTCTTTCTTCTCTTCGCTCTGTTGTAGCCCCTTCAGTTTGGGATTGCTTTTGGAAGGCCTTGTTTTTGTTGGCCTTTGTCTCTGAGGGTCGAGTTGGTGAGCTTAACCCTTCCACTGCTCAGGGGTCCTGAGGATATTTACACCCTGTGCGCAAGAAAAAAAATTCTAAAAAATTATTTTGTCTTCTTAAAATGTTAATATGTGTTCCCTGAGCATGGGAAAAAAAATCATAGGTGACATATTTTGGGCGCAATTGACCGAGGAAGTCTGGCAAAAAGTGGGCGTTGACAGAGCGGTCGTCAGAGCCGGTCAGCGTCACCCGCGCTGACAGGTGGGAGTTGCCACAAAGATATTATCTCTTAATTATTTGTATGTCTCTGATTGATTTTTTCTTAGTTTTTTTTCCAGTAATATTATTCAATAGTGTGTATTGTAATATATTTATATAATAAAAGTGGTGAATATTCGCTTTACTCAAAAGTATGGTGTGCACATTAGTGATTCAATTATTATGTTTATAAAACAATAAACAAATAATTTTGCTACTATTACACTACACAGGTTATATGTAAGTATCTGCATGTTTTGTTCACCATAACGAACCACTGAGTTGGTATTGAGAGTCGAAAAGCAACGAGGAGTGACCGCCACTCGCTGCCACTCCCTCAACAACGCCTCACTTGCCCACTTTTTCCTCCCACCATCCTGTTTTATGTTTTATTCAAAATATACAGATGTTATATATAAGAATCAACATGTTTTGTTCACCACAACTGTACAACTAAGCTGATATAGTTAGTTCAGGCACTAAGAGTCGTCGCTATACACACAATCAACTGGCGGCTCCTTCACTCATTCAAGGTCACATGCACAAAACTTTCTCCCCCAATAATACCGTTTGTGGTGTTATTACACTATATACAGACATTATATATAAGTATGTACATATTTTGTTCACCACAACTGTACAGCTAAGCTGATATAGTTAGTTCAGGCACTAGGAGTCGTCGCTATACACACAGTCAGCTGGCGGCTCCCTCACTCATTCAAGATCACACGCACTAAACTTTCTCCCACAACAATACCGTTTGTGATGTTATTAGACTATATACAGACGTTATATATAAGTATGTATATATATTTTGTTCACCACAACTGTAAGGCTAAGCTGATATAGTTAATTCAGGCACTAAGAGTCGTCGCTATACACACAGTCAGCTGGCGGCTCCCTCACTCATTCAAGGTCACACGCACTAAACTTTCTCCCCCAACAATACTGTTTGTAGTGTTATTACCCTATATACACATATTATATATAAGTATCTATATGTTGCATGCGCTGTAACTGTACATCTAAGCTTGTAGAGTGCCCAAAGGGCATAGTGTCCACCCTCTAAACAGCTAGACAAATCATGCAGACGATGTCACCTCCGTCACCCAAATGGCTCCTCCCAGCATAATCCTTTTGCTGTTATTACACTAATACACACATTATATATAAGTATCTACATTTGTGTTCACCATAGAGAACCACTGAGCTGGTATGGTGAATGCAGACAATAACAGGTGGCCACAGTCAGTAAACGATGCTATCTCCCTCCGTGTCTCAGCATCACTTGTCCCACAGCGCTAATTATTAAAACAATCTGCTATTATCACAACCCTGGTTATTTATATCATGGTCAGGGGTCATCTGTAATATTGTCATCGCTAAATAATAGCAATTGTATATTTATTTTGACATTTTTCGGCGATGCTGTGGTCACAAGCTGAACAGCAATGCTGTTCGCTCATGCTGCGTGCGCCAGCCTTGGTTGCTCCAACAGTACTGTGCCTCTCACACCTGAGAATATTGCCCATGATTTTTTTTTTTAATGGCATCTGTTTACAAGAGCTCTGAGGAAGCTAATGTGAACCCTGTGTAGCCGCGGGCCATTTGAATCGGGCCTGGCACCCTATGGCATATATGTACGCCATTCGCACCATGGGACATGTTACTCATGGCGTATATATACGCCATGCAAAGTTTAAGGGTTAATGCTCTCCTTTAAGGCGGTTCTTTTCGTTTGGTAAAGGTTGTTGTTTTATTCATTTGCAGCCCTCTCTTTCATTTCTGGCATAGAATGAGACAGCTGGCTTCCGGGTGGATCCGATGGTTGTGGATGCTTGGTTGGTTTGGCCGGGGGTGTGTCCTGTGGCGGCTGTACACCGCTACCTTCGGGCCACTGGTTCTGTGCCGGTGGACGCTCTCTGGGTGGATCCGGTTTTCCTGGTTTCCTGTTCTAGGTTCGTGTGTCTCAGGTTTTCCGCAGTGTCATGAAGTCTAGCCAGCCTGCGGTCTACCTTCGTGCCCATGATATTAGGAAGTATGCTGCTCTTGCGGTGGTTTTTAGCAACATGTCTTGGGTCGACATTCGGACGTGTTGATTTTTGGAGGTCTAACAGAGTCCTGGCCGCTAGGTATCTCGTGCACATTCCGGTTCCTTCCCGGGCGTGTGTGACTTTGGGGCTCCTGTTGCACCTGTCTGTCTCTTCATTGTCTTGAGACATGTGGTTACCTTGCGATGATGATTTTGGGGCTTAGCTTTCCCGTGGACCGGTCCTCGACCAGGCCGCAGTGCTGCTGCCACTCGAGTAATTCCCTCCTTTTACTTATCTTTGGGTCATTAGTTTCAGGGAGCTAACGGGGCTCCTCAGAGAAAACCAGAGTTGAATGTAATGAAACGCCATTTTCTGGGTAAGCCCTAGAGGCTCCTTAACACCCTCCCCTCCCTCGGGTCGACAGTTTTCATCGTTCAAAAACTGGAGTGGTGCTACCCTCTCTCCCCCAGAGGGGGGGGGGGGGTTGATACCTAGTTGATGGGGTTCTGGGAGTTCTTCTACTCCCCAAGCCTGGCCCGAGGCCAGGCACGACTTGAGAGAGTTTGGTCCACCAGGCTGTTGCTTGGAGCGGCCCGCAGGCCCACATAACCACCACAGCCCGGCTGATCCAGAATTTCTGTTAGAAAACAGTCCAGTTTTCTCTTGAAGATGTTCATGGTTGTTCCGGCAATATTTCTTACAGTCGCTGGGAGGACGTTGAACAACCGCGGACCTATGATGTTTATACAGTGTTCTCTGATTGTGCCTATGGCACCTCTGCTCTTCACTGGTTCAATCTTGCATTTTCTTCCATATCGTTCACTCCAGTACGTTGTTATTTATTGTGTAGATTTGGGACCTGGCCCTCCAGTATTTTCCATGTGTATATTATTTGGAATCTCTCTCGTCTCCTTTCTAGAAAGTACATTTGGAGAGCTTTGAGACGATCCCAATAATTTAGGTGTTTTATCTTGTCTATGCGTGCCGTATATGTTCTCTGTATTCCCTCTATTTCAGCAATCTCTCCTGCTCTGAAAGGGGAAGCGAGTACTGAGCAGTACTCGAGACGGGACAACACAAGTGACTTGAAGAGTACAACCATTGTGATGGATCCCTGGATTTGAAAGTTCTCGTAATCCATCCTATCATTTTTTGGCTGACGCAATATTTGCTAGGTTATGCTCCCTAAACGTTAGATCGTCGGACATCATTATTCCCAAATCCTTGACATGTTGTTTTTCTACTATGGGAAGATTCGATTGTGTTTTGTACCCTGTTTTATGTTTCAGATCTTCATATTTGCCGTACCTGAGTACCTGAAATTTATCACTGTTAAACATCATGTTATTTTCTGCTGTCCAATCGAAAACTTTGTTGACATCTGCTCGTAATTTTTCAATGTCTTCAGCAGAGGTAATTTTCATGCTGATTTTTGTGTCATCTGCAAAGGATGACATGAAGCTGTGACGTGTATTTTTGTCTATATCTGATATGAGAATGAGAAACAGTAGTGGTGCAAGGACTGTGCCTTGAGGTACAGAGCTTTTACCTTCGCTTGGACTCGATTTTGTTTGATTGACTATTACTCTTTGTGTTCTGTTCGACAGGAAATTGAGTATCCAGCGTCCTACTTTTCCAGTTATTCCCATTGACCTCATTTTGTGAGCTATCACCCCATGGTCACATTTGTCGAACGCCTTTGCAAAGTCTGTGTATACAACATCTGCATTTTGCTTTTCTTCTAGAGCTTATGTGATTTTGTCATAGTGGTTGAGTAACTGTGACAGACAGGATCTTCCCGCTCTAAATCCATGTTGTCCTGGGTTGTGCAACTCATTGTTTTCCATAAAACTAGAAATTTGATTCCTAATCACACTTTCAAACACTTTTATTATGTGTGATGTTAGTGCAACTGGCCTATAATTTTTTGCCAAGGCAAAAAATTATAGGCCAGTTGCCCTCCCCCTTGTGCAAAGAAGCTATATCTACAGATTTAAGTGCTGCTGGTATCTCCCCTGTATCTAGGCTCTTTCTCCATATTATGCTGAGTGATCGCACTACTGGTACTTTACATTTCTTTATGAATATTGAATTCCATGAGTCAGGCCCAGGAGCTGAGTGTCACATTGTCAATATTGTCTATTGACAATATGACAATAGGCATATTGTCAATTTCTCTTTCAAAGTCTTCCGAGTTTGTGGTACTATCCGTTATATTATCTGCAGCTTGAATGTCATTCATAAAGAAGCTGTCTGGGTCATGAACTTTCATGTTGTTTATTGGTGTGCTAAACATAGCCTCATACTGGCTTCTTAGAATTTCACTAATCTCTTTGTTGTCCTCTGTGTATGTACCTTCATTTGTAATTAACGGTCCAATACTGGCCAAGGTTTTTGATTTTGCGTATGTGAAAAAATATTTTGGATTTTTCTTATCTCTTGTATAGCTTTCTGTTCCAATTCCATTTCCTCAGACTCATATTATAGCTTCAACGTTTGTTCTATTTCTTCGATCTCCCTGCTTAGGTTTACAAGTATTTTCCTTGCTTGTGATAGTTGTGTCTGCCGAAGCATTTCCGCTATTTTTTTCCTTCTCCTGTACAGTCGTCTGCGTTCTCTTTCAACAGTGGTCCTCTTTCTGCCCCTCCTCACAGGCACGTGCTTCAAGCAGACCTTGTAAGCTGCAGCTGTCATTTGAGCTATTCCCTGCAATTACCTAAGTGTAATTACCTAAGTGTAGTTACATAATGAGAGCTACGCTCGTGGTGTCCCGTCTTCCCAGCACTCTTTGTCATATAATGCTTTGAAATTACTGACGGTTTTGGCCTCCACCACCTTCTCACTTAACTTGTTCCAACCATCTACCACTGTTTACAAAAGTGAATTTTCGTATATTTCTCCGGCAGCTTTGTTTCGTTAGTTTAAATCTATGACCTCTTGTTCTTGAAGTTCCAGGTCTCAGGAATTCTTCCCTATCAATTTTATAAATTCCTGTTACTATTTTGAACGTAGTGATCATATCGCCTCTTTTTTTTCTTCTATCTTCTAGTTTTTGCATATTTAATGCCTCTAACCTCTCCTCATAGCTCTTGTCCTTCAGTTCTGGAAGCCACTTAGTGGCATGTAGTTGCACCTTTTCCAGTTTGTTGATGTGCTTCTTAAGATAAGGGCACCATACAACCGCTGCATATTCCAGCTTTGGTCTAATAAAAGTCGAGAACAATTTCTATAGTATTTCTCCATCCATGTATTTAAAAGCAATTCTGAGGTTAGAAAGTGTAGCATAGGCTCCTCGCACAATGTTCTTAATGTGGTCCTCAGGTGATAGTTTTCTATCTAGAACCACCCATAGATTCCTTTCTTTGTCAGAATTCTTTAAAGATTTCTCACATAATTTATAGGTTGCGTGTGGTCTATGTTCTCCAATTCCACATTCCATAACATGGCATTTATTCACATTAAATTCCATTTGCCAAGTGTTGCTCCATATACTTATTTTGTCCAGGTCTTCTTGAAGGGCATGACAATCATCTAGATTTCTTATCTTCCCTATTATCTTAGCATCATCAGCAAACATGTTCAGGTAATTCTGTATTCCATCTGGTAGATCGTTTATGTAGACAATGAACATTACATGTGTAAGAACTGAACCCTGTGGTACTCCACTCGTAACATTCTCCAATCCGATA
>WNGS01001312.1:18756530-18786770 GCA_020271785.1 Procambarus virginalis | reverse complement strand
GTGTTGAGGAGTGGTTCACCGACCGCCTCCCGGGTATGTCCCCTTGTTTTCCTAGGTAGTCTTTGGTGAGGTAGCTCCGGGGAGCCGTAGGGGCTCCCCCCAGAAAACCAGCGTTGAATGTAATGAAACGCCATTTTCTGGGCGAGTCCCGGAGGCTCCCCGTCACCCTCCCACCCTCCGGTCGGCGGGTTTTTCGCGGTTTTGATATCCAGCCTCAGAACTGGGGCGGGGATAGCCGGAGCGGGGGTCTGGGGCTCCCCATCCCCCTCCCAGGGAGGGGGGAGCTGCGCAGACATGAGGCGCGGCTTGTGTGACGTCATGCTTGTTAGTTCGTTTTCCTGGGGGAGTTCTGTCCACTCGTTTGTCAATTTTTGTTGTTAACCAGAATAGGGGTTTGTTTTGTGGCGCTTACCTTTCTGGGTGCCTGTCCCGGTCGATAGCAGATATAGAATGCTCCAAATCACATGTGCATTTCTATGGGCCATTGCTCCCCGTGCCTCTCTGAGGGGGCCAGGTTCTGGCTCGTGGTCCCCGGTAGGCCTAGAACTCCACCCACATCGACTGATGCAAAATAGTTAGGGTATCCATATCAGCCATGGATAGCTCCGGGGAGCCTCCGGGACTCACCCAGATAATGGCGTTTCATTACATTCAACGCTGGTTTTTTCTCCTCCGATTTTTCACTTCCCTTAGCACATTCCTGTTATCTCGCCTATTTTTCAAAAGCACTATACCTTTATGTTCTCTGGGACACCACTCACTATCATCAACCTGTACTACAATACTTAGGATTGTTGAAATATGCTGGAGCTCCTCTGATGCAAGTGTTGACCCTAGGGGTGTCACCTTTTTTCATCTCCCTGTGTGGGAGTTTTGTCACTTAAGACCGTCTCCCATTGAATGGTTGCAAGGTCTACATTTATTTTATCCCAGTCGATCCTCTTATTGTTGAAATTGAATTGATTGAATACCCCTTCTCGCTTGTTGGGTCTCTTAGACCTTCTACCGTTATTTATGCTAGTTCGCACTTCAATGAGCTTATGGTCTGAGTATGTAGTATCTGAGATTGTGATGTCTCTGATTAGCTCATCATTGCTTGTGATTAACAAGTCTAGTGTGTTTTCGTTCCTAGTTGGTTCTGTAATCTGTTGATTGAGTGAGAATTTGTCACAGAGTCTCAAAAGTTCTCTGACCTGTGGTTGGTTATTTCCCGGGTCATTCCCTGCTATGATATTTGTGTTTGCCATTCTCCATCTTAGACTCGGTAAATTTAAATCTCCAAGGAAGATAATATCAGTAGCTGGGTTTGCTAGGTTATCAAGTATGTTCTCTATTTTGTGCATTTGCTCTGTGAATTCCTAAGCGCTAACGCACAGGAGTGCTAGTTGCATCAAGTGTTGCTTGTTGGGTTTCTTTCTAGGGGAGTTATTTTGATCTTTTTGGATGTAGGTTGCACAGGTTAACCATACAGTGGTCTTTTTTTAGGCCTACCTTTCTGAGGTCCTTTCCTGGTCGATGGCAAGTATGACATACAGTGGTACCTCGGTTTAAGAGTTTAATCCGTTCCTGGAGACGGCTCGTGTTCCGAAAACTCGTATTCCGAAGCTAATTTCCCCATAAGAAATAATGGGAAATGAATTAATCCGTTCCTGACTACTTCCTGACAGACACCACACTCTAGGTGCAGTGTTGAAACAACCACTGGAGCCGGAGCACATAACCGGTGCCTATAGCATCAGCCGAAGAACTGATGGGTGGATAGCCGGCGTGGGAGGTCTGGGGCTCCACCTTCCTCCTCCCGGGGAGGGGGGAGCTGCGCAGACAGCGGCGCGGTGACGTGTGACGTCACACTAGTTTGCTTGTTTTTCTGTTTGGGAGTTCTATCCACTAGTTCGGATTTTGGTAGCAATTTTAACCAGAATAGGGGTTTGTTTTGGGGCGCTTACCTTTCTGGGTGCCTGTCCCGGTCGATGGCAGACATAGAATGCTTCCAACCACACGGGGGCTTCTATAGGCCATTGCTCCCCTTGCCTCTCTGAGGGGGCCCGGTTCTGGCCGTGGTTCCCGGTAGGCCTAAGAACTCCATACACATGACTGATGCCAAAGTCTGAAATTAGCATATCAGCCTGGGATAGCTCCGGGGAGCCTCCGGGACTCACCCAGAAAATGGCGTTTCATTACATTCAACGCTGGTTTTTTATTAGACTTCCACATCACACACATTTGAGTTTTCTGCACTTTATATTGTTTGAAAACCCTTGGATTTTCAGAATGATACACTAGCAAGGGTTTAATTTTCAAATCGCCACTCGCATTTGAACACAGCACAAGCGTAAACCTATCTTTCATAGGCGTGTGTCCGGGCAAAGAATTTTCCTCCTTGGTAATGTATGTCCTCTTAGGCATTCTTTTCCATAACAGTCCTGTTTCGTCACAATTAAACACTTGTTGCGGTAGGTATCCCTCAGCCTCTGCAAACTCTTTTAAATTCTTCAATAAATCATCCAGCGGCTGGTTTGAGCTGGCTGCCTCCCCATGCCTTGTAGCACTATGGATACCACTTCTTTTTCTTAATTTTTCAAACCAGCCCCTGCTTGCCTTAAACTCTTTCGTATCTGCATCACTCGTTGCAGGGGTTTTCTTTAGAAGGTCTTCGTGCAATACCCTGGCTTTCTCACAAATGATGGCCTCCGAAACACTATCACCCCTTAACTCCTTGTTGTGTATCCAAATTAATAACAACTTTTCCACTTCTTCAAATATTTGTGGTCTTTGTTTCGTCATTGTTCTTACGCCTTTTGCCACTTTAGCACTCATATTCTTATTTTTCTTCTTAAGTTTAGTGCATATCGTTGACGTGGCTTTGTTGTACTGCTTTCAAAGTTCAATAACACGTGTACCATTTTCATGCTCCCGAATGATCTCGTGTTTCTCCTCTATTGTCATCCTCACATGGGCTTTCTTGCCTTGATCCTTACCACTGGCTTTCTTGGGACCCATGGTGAGATATATAATAACAACGTTTTTGGTCAAATGACCAAAAATCCAACAAAACACTGAAAATCTGGGTGAAGAATTGACGTGGGATAGTCACTGGGCGCGAGGCACTGGTAAACTGAGGGGCGGAGGGGCAACGATCGCCGTACCACCACGCACTAGGTCGGTCTGAACAAGCATCAACAAACTCGCGTTCCGAGGCAACCCTGGCCTTCCGAGGCACATTTTCCAAGGAAATCCGTCTCGTATTCCAAAAAACTCATATACAGGGACACTCGTATTCTGAGGTACCACTGTACTTTAAATATAAAGTGCTCATAGGACATTGCTCTCTCCGCCACTCTGAGGGGGCCAGGTTCTGGCTCGTGGTCCCCGCTAGGCATAAGGACTCCTGTGACTTATGACCCCAAAATAATATAGCACATGTCAGTTCGGGTAGCTTCAAAGGCGCCTCTGGGGCTTGCCCAGAAAATGATGAGTCATTACATTCAACACTGGTTTTATTCACCTTAAATTCCATTTGCCAAGTGGTGCTCCGTACATTTATTTTGTCCATGTCTTTTTGAAGGGCATGACAGTCATCTAAGTTTTTTGTCTTAGCTGTTGTTGTTGTTGTTAAAGATTCGCTACCTGGAACAAAGTTCCAAGTAGCATGGGCTATGGTGAGCCCGTAACTTCACCCTTTGTCTTAGCTATTATCTTAGCATCATCAGCAAACATGTTCATATAATTATGTATTCCATCTGATAGATCGTTTATACAGACAATGAACATTACCGGGGCAAGAAAGGTAATGTACTCTGTGGTACACAACTCGTGACATTTCTCCAGTTCGATATACAGTATTACTTCTGATTACTGCCCTCATTTTTCTGTCAGTTTGAAAATTTTAATCCATGTTAGAAGCCTACCTGTCACCCCTCCAATATGTTCCAGTTTCCAGAACAACCTCTTATGTGGAACTCTGGCGGAAGTCTTTTTTTTAGATCCAGATAGATGCAGTCAACCCAACCATCTCTTCCCTGTAAAATCTCTGTGGCTCATTCATAGAAACTGAGTAAATTTATCACACAGGATCTTCCAGATCGAAAACCATTCTGTCTGTCTGTTATTGTATCTTTTTCTCCAGGTGTTCTACCCATTTAGTTTTAATTTTTTTTCCAATATTTTGACTATTATACTTGTCAATGATACAGGTCTGTAATTGAGGGGGGTCTTCCCTGCTGCCATTTTTGTAGAATGGTACTATGTTATCCTTTTTCCTCACATCTGCTACGACTCCTGTACACAGGGATGCCTGAAAAATCAGCTTAAGTGGAATGCTGAGCTCAAGTGCACATTCTCTCAGAACCCACGGTGAAACTCCATCTAGGCCAACTGCTTTGTTCTTACTTAGCTCCTTGGGCATTTTCCCCCCCCCCCCCCCTTCATCTCTAGACACACCTATGTGCTCTATGTTGTTCTCTGGAATTCTTATTGTGTCTGGTTCTCTGAAGATTTAATTTTGTACAAACACACTTTGGAAATTTTTGTTTAATATTTCACACATTTCCTCCTCATTTCCTGTGAATCTTTTTCCCCCATTTTCATGCTCTGAATATTATCCTTTTCCTGCAATTTGTTGTTGATGAATTTATAGAATAGGCCCGGTTCTGTTTTAAATTTGTCTGCTATCTCTTTCTCAAAATTTCTTTCTGCATCTCCCCTCATTGCCGTGTAGTTGTTTCTCGCATTTTTTTATCGCTGGTATGTTTGGGGGTTTGGCCTCTTCCTATATTGGTTCCATTTTTAGACATTTGGTTTCTGGCCCTGTCAAAATTTCTGCCGAACCAATTCTGTTTCCAAGTTCTGCATCTCTGCTTTGGTATAATTTTTGTTGTGTCTTTATCACAGTGGAATTTTTTTGGTTTTTGAAAATGTTGAAATACCCTTCCCTGATTACAGATATGTAAAAAAAAAATGAAATTGGCCGCAGTGGGGTTCGGAAAAATGGCATGTGACATCACGATTTGGTGGTCGCCCGTGACGTAGACTCCCGGAGGCAGTCTACGTCACGCGAGCCAGCTTCGACGTGCTCGAGTTGCCACAAATATTGTTTTTTGTTCATCTTTTGCGTACATTTCCAAACACATTTGTTTTGTTTTTTCTTGCCAATCCTATGTATAATGAACACTTATACAATATTATGGCAGTAGAACATCCGTAATGTCCCAAGACACTTGTTATATGCGTCACAAATGTGTCCACATATATTGCTCATATATCCAATGTTTCATACATTTATATATAAATGTAAAAATACATTTATGTATATTTTATATTAAATATAAATGTACATTTATGTATATTTACAACATATTTATACACTATACACTATCACACACTATATACATTCACCATCAACACACTCATAACTGTGCGAGTGTGAGCTGCCACACCCAGCCAGCCCTCCCTCACTCCTCCAACACCTTACTTGCCAACATTCCTCCTCCCACCATACTGTTATTGTTTTTATTACACTATTTACACACGTTATGTATAAGTATCTACATGTTTTATTCACCATAACTATACAAATAAGCCGGTATTGTGTCCAAACAGCACAATTGCTACCATACACTGCATGAGAAATCACACAGCAGCCAGCAGACGACGCTATGAGTACGACGCCATCTATCTCACCAAAATGGCTCCTCCCAACATAATCCTGTTGCTGTTATTACACTATATACACACATTGTATATACCCATGTACATATGTGTTCACCATAGCGAACCACTAAGCTAGTATGGTGAGCAAAACAAGAGTGGCTGCCACACATAGTGCACTACCTCGATTCCCTCCTTCCCTACCTCACCAACATTCCTCCTCCCACAATACTATGCACATATGTACATGGGTATATACACACATTGTATATACCCATCTAGAAACGTGCTCACCATAGCAAACCACTAAGCTAGTATGGTGGGCAAAACAAGAGTGGCTGCCACGCACAGTGACGCTACCTCGATTCCCTCCTTCCCTCACCAAAATTCCTCCTTCCTACAATACTACGCACAACGCTAATTATCACCACAATCCTGCTATTATCACAATCCTGGTCACTAAATCCTGTAAATGAATAATTGACCACAAGTCTTTTTGTAAAGGAACATACGAAGTTGTTTGAAGATTCCTTACTAATTAATTACTGAGTGTAATTAGGTAATTACAATCAAGCTCTTCTGTAATACTATCATGGCTAAATAATACCTGTTACATACATATTTTGACATTATTAGACGATATTGTGATCACAAGCTGAACAGCAGTGCTGTGAGCTCATACTGGGTGCACCATCCTTGGTTGCACACTCAGTACTGAGGCTCTCACACCCGAGAATGTTGCCAACGATTTTTTTTTAAATGGCGCCTATTTACAAGAGCCCTGAGGAAGCTGATGTGAACCCCATGTAGCCGTGGGAGTTTCGAATCATACACTATACCTATAAGATGCCGGAGGCGTGTTGTGCACCCCCTGTTGAGCGCCTGCAGGCGCATTGTGCAGCTCAGTGGTTAAAGAAATTTCTAAGTTCCCCATAATGTCCTCTCCTGAATCTACTGCTTCAACTTCATTTTCTTCCAAATTATAACGCATTGTATACTTTATTCCCAAAAAGACATGTTCACTTTTACCCAAGGGAGGAAGATACTGAATGTCAAATATCTCTACCTCTTTCCTGGTAAATATTAAATCCAGCATGGAGGAAACATCCACTTCCCTCATCCTCGTAGCTTGTTTAACATGTTGAAACATGAATGTTTCCAGGATGAGGTTTATGAATCTACAAGTTCAAAAATCCTCTGTTCTAGCTTCATATGCCTCCCTGTCTATGGATTTCAAGTTGAAGTCGCCGACTACCAACAGGTGTGATCTATCTTTATCAGCTTTCGCTATAATTTCTCTCATTGTTATAAGACCCTCTCGTTTATTATCCAGCTCCTCCTTTGACCATGGAGGTGGACATTTATGATGCATTTATGATCATGAGAAACCACCTCAGGGTCAGGCGGGCGCTCTCTTGTGAATTTCACCCCACTGGGACCGGGTTGTGGTTCACTATCCCTTGCTTATCACTTTTCTTCCTCTTGACAACACTATCTTTAGCAAGCAGCTTTTTTTGGCGACATCGTGGGTTACAAATCGTAGTCACAAAACCACACACACACACAAAAAAAGTCCAAAACCAAAGTTGTCGGAGGCGTCTGAGAATTTGTGAGAACCAGTGGGAGCGCTAGGAAGCCCCACACAGTTTTCTCGTTAACCAAACGGAAGCTCGACAATTGAGACAAATTTTCTGCGAGTGGCTCGCTCGTTACCTGAAATGCTCATAGATGGGGCTGCTCATCACCTGAGGTTTCTCTGTATATGATTCGCAAGCCTGGTGTGGATTGAATTTGATGGAGCTTGCTAGGCAGCAAGCATCAAGGAATAACAACAACCCACCAGAAAAGAGAGCTTCATTATATTCGTTCCTGGTTTTGTTTTATTCCACTATTCTTATGATGTGGCAATGCAATGGTCTTCGGGAAATAAATGTTATCTATTTGTAAAGGCCATTTTTTATTGCCTTTTTGTACGTTTTAATCTTTGTATGTCGTGCATATACATTACTCACTCATTTTGCTGTGAATGTCCTTTCATTTCAGTTATTCTCTACTTTTCAGTCGTCACCATGAACACAGAATCCACCACAGTAGCATCCCCTGGCTGGATCCGGCCAGACGATGTGATGCGTGTTAGGAAATTGAAGGTGAGGCGTAAAGCACTGCAGGCCCGCATGATAAGTTCGTCAGCTCCTCTGCAGACCCTGGCTCCTGTCAATGGCAATATTAATGCATCTAATGGTCATGGGTTAAAGCGAAGAAATCCATTCAAGTAAGTTATATTTTTATGTTATTTATTTTAATTTATATTTAATGCATAAAAACTTAATTTTGTGTACTATATTTACATAACAGCCTATATATTACATAACAGCCAAATGATAACAGCCTTATAATTTTATTAGAGATGTCTGTGCCCTATATATGAATGGTTGGTGTTGATTATATACAGGTTGCACCAAGGGTTGATTCTGGATAAACTGTTTTGAAGAGAATCATATATTAATATTTGTATTATTGTAATGTATCTATATTATATTTAGAAAAATGTAATTTCTTGGGTAGAATCCTTTTTCTAAGCTGAATCAATCAGTTGTTTCCTTAAGCATAGTCCTGCTTTCCACTAGATGTAGCTAAGTAAAGTTGGGCAGGTAGACATTTTGCTTCAGCAAAGTTGGCATCTTTCCCAATGTCCCCACCTGGTCATACTGGGGCAAGGGAGGCACAAGAGAAAGCTATCCAACCTGGAGTCGACTCCAGAACGTTCATTCATCAACATTCAAAACTCTCTCCTCAAAACTGTACTACTCAGTGTCAGAGAGACCACTGAGGAGTGCTCTGCTAACTGCTAGCTGGCCTCTACCTACCACCACATGTTCATGCCCACATTGTTAGCAACAATGTTCCCCTCAGTATTTTGGTGTTGTGTTGTTGTTGTTGGGTACTTGGCAGTTACCTTGCAATGATTGGTGACCTCTGTCGGGTATTCTTGGAGTGGGTTCGCTTGAGCGTGGTTGAAATGATTCCGTCCCTAAGGTGGGTTTCCCACTTGTTTCTAGTTCAGAAATGGGACTGTGTGGATCTTTGGTTCATTCTGGACGTGTCCTGTCCGAACCCCTTGGTTTTTTTGCCCCTCTTTTAGGATGACCACTTTATCCCAGGTCCGGCTTTTGTTGGAGTCCCTGGACCTCAAGGACGCGTATTGGCACGTCCCTATTCATCTGGGGTTCAGGAACTAGCTCGGTTTTGTTTTGGGGCATCAGAATTACCGCTTTCGTTGTCTCCCATTCGGGTTGAATCTGGCACCTCGCATGTTCACATGCCTCACCCAGGTCGTGGTGGCCCGTCTTGGTCTGTTAGGTGTTCAGGTGTTGGCTTACCTCGACGACTGGCTGGTTTGGGCTCCCAGTCAGTCTGCTTGTCTGATAGCCATGGGTTTAGTGCTTTCCCACATAGCTGGGTTCGGGTTCCTGTTGAACTGGCGGAAGTCCCATCTGGTTCCCTCCCAGGTTCGGACCTGGCTGGGTCTTGGGTGAGACTCTTGGACCACTTTCTTGTCTCTTCCTCCAGTCTCTCTCCTTTGGTTGCGGTCCCGCATGTGCTTGTTTTTGGGGTGCTCCCGGGTCACCTGGCGGTTGCTTGAGGGTCTGTGCAGAAGCCTGAACTTTACAATGATGGCCTACCCACCGGGTCGGGTTTGGCTTCCTCAGCTGTTCTGGTTCCTTCGGGGACGTTCCTTTTTGCGTCTCTCGCAATCGGTGGATTCGACCCCCGGGGGGCCTTGCATTGGTTGCTGTGTCGCCGACTTCCTCTTGGGGTTTTTCGGGGGTTCAGTGCCTTGGCGCCTACCCGAGCCCATTCGGGTAGGCACCGATGTGTTCACGGACGATGTGTTCACGGACGATGTAATTACCTAAGTGTAATTACCTAAGTGTAGTTACAGGATGAGAGCTACGCTCGTGGTGTCCCGTCTTCCCAGCACTCTTTGTCATATAACGCTTTGAAACTACTGACGGTCTTGGCCTCCAGCGATGTAATTACCTAAGTGATTACCTAAGTGTAGTTACAGGATGAGAGCTACGCTCGTGGTGTCCCGTCTTCCCAGCATCTTTGTCATATAACGCTTTGAAAACTATTGTTCACGGATGTGTGCGTCCGTGAACACATGTTCACGGATGTGTAGTCTCTCGGCTGGAGCTTGTGACCAGTGCTCACCAGGCCGGCCAGGGGAGATGGGGTCTCCCATCGGGCCCACAGGACGTTCACGGGAGTTCACGGCGATGTGGTTTGTGCTTCGGAGGGTTTGGGTCGACCGCGGATCGAAGATCCGGCTCTATTCGGACTGCTCCCTGGTGGTTCATTGCCTGAACCGAGGGGGTTCGATGCGGTCTTTGGCTCTTTGTGTTGGTCGCTTCGGGTGACTCGTCTGCTGAGTCTCGGGGTTTATTAACCCTCAAACCGCTAGGGGCCCAAATGGAATTCACACCCACAGGCGCAACAAAAAAAAAAAATCCAAAAAATTCTTTCGTCTTATAAGTGTTTATTTTTGTTCCTGATCACGGAAAAAATAACAAAAAATTCGTAGGTGGCATATTTTAGCCGCAGTAGGGTAGGGAAGTGTGGCAAAAAAAGGGCGTTGGCAGAGCCTTCGCCAGACGAGGTCTACTCCGCCCGAGCTGTCAGACGGCAGTTGCCACAAATATATTATTTCCTAATTATTTCAATGTCTCTGATTGATTTTTTCTTAGTTTTTTGCAATAATATTATTCCATACAGTGAATTGTGGTATATTTATATTATAAAATGTGTGAACCATCGCTGTACTCAAAATTATGGTGTGCATATTAGTGATTCAATTATTATGTTCATAAAACAATAAACAAATAGTTTTGCTGTTGTTACACTATATACACAGGTTATATGAAGTATCTACATGTTTTGTTCACCATAACGAACTAATAAGTTGGTCTTGTGAGTCAAAAAGCACGAGGAGTGACCGCCACACACCAGCGAACCACTCACTGCCACTCCCTCCCTCAACACCACCTCACTCACCCTCATTCACCTCCCACAATACTGTTTTTGCATTTATTCACTATACACAGACGTTATATATACGTATTTACATGTTTTGTTCACCATAACTGTACATCTAATCTTGTATGGTGAGTAAATGCACAAAGACGTAGCTACTCCACAGTCAGCTGATCGGCGGCCACCCTCAAGGCCAGACGCACTAATATTTCTCCTCCAACAATATTGGTTGTGGTGTTATTACGCTATATACACACATTATATATAAGTATCTACCTGTTTTATTCACCATACTTGTACAAATAAGCTGGTATGGTGCCCAAAGACCATAGTTTCCACCAGTAAACAACATGCCAAGTTGTGCAGACGACGCTCCTCTCTCACCAAAATGGCGGCTCCCAACCTACTCCTCTCGCTGTTATCTCACACTATACACACGTTATATGTAAGTATCTACATTTGTGTTCACCATAGCGAACCACTAAGCTGGTATGGTGAGTGCAGTCAATAAATGGTGGCCACACACAGTCAGAAGACGACGCTCACAACCTTCCCTCCACAGCAGTACTCCTCCCTCCTTGTTCAACCTTGTTCAACCAACCATTCATACTCCCTCCTTGTTCTTGTTCTTCCAGAAGTGACACACAATATGGACAATCATTCATTTTTGCGAACATTCAAGGTCTAAAGCCAAAGTCAAGGAATAAAGTCAAGTTCATAAATGGTCTCCTATTAGAGTCAAACTCCATATTTGGAGCATTCACGGAAACTCATACAAAAGATTACATGGATGGTGAAATCTGGATTCCAAATTATAATTTATACAGATGTGATAGAAAAACTAGGTCAAATGGAGGAGTAGGTCTGTATATTAAAAAGGACCTGGTATGCACAGAACTATTAAACTCAACTAATGAGGTGGTAGAGGTACTTGGAATTAAGGTAGAGAAACTAAACCTAATTATTATTTAATATATAAACCGCCAGATACAACGGTTGAGGAATTCACAGAGTAGATGCACAAAATAGAGAACATACTTGATGACCTAGCAAACCCAGCTCCAGATATTATCTTCCTTGGAGATTTCAATTTACCGAGTCTAAGATGGAGAATGGCAAACACAAATATCATAGCAGGGAATGACCCGGGAAATAACCAGCCACAGGTCAGAGAACTTTTGAGATTCTGTGACAAATTCTCGCTCAATCAACAGATTACAGAACCAACTAGGAACGAAAACACACTAGACTTGTTATTCACAAACAATGATGAACTAATCAGAGACATAACAATCTCAGATACTTCATACTCAGACCATAAGCTCATTGAAGTGCGAACTAGCATAAATAACGGTAGTAGATCTAAGAGACCCAACAAGCGAGAAGGAATATTCAATCAATTCAATTTCAACAATAAGAGGATTGACTGGGAAAAAATAAATGTAGACCTTTCAACCATTCAATGGGAGACGGTCTTAAGCGACAAATCCACAGGGAGACGACGTCTTAAGCGACAAAACTCCACACAGGGAATAGCTCAACTGACAGCTGAAGCTTACAAGGTCTGCTTGAAGCACGTGCCGGTGAGGAGGGGCAGAAAGAGGAACACTCTAGAAAGAGAACGCAGACGACTGTACAGGAGAAGGAAAAAAATAACGGAAATGCTTCGGCAGACACAACTATCACAAGCAAGGAAAATAAGCCTAAGCAGGGAGATCGAAGAAATCGAACAAACGTTGAAGCGATCATATGAGTCTGAGGAAATGGAATTGGAACAGAGAGCTATACAAGAGATAAGGAAAAATCCGAAATATTTTTTCACATACGCTAAATCAAAATCCAAAACCTCGACCAGTATTGGACCGTTAATTACAAATGAAGGTACGTACACAGAGGACAACAAAGAGATTAGTGAAATTCTAAGAAGCCAGTATGAGGCTATGTTTAGCACACCAATTAACAACATGAAAGTTGATGACCCAGACAGCTTCTTTATGAATGACATTCAAGCTGCAGATAATATAACGGATATTACCACAAACTCGGAAGACTTTGAAAGAGAAATTGACAATATGCCCATGCACTCAGCCCCTGGGCCTGACTCATGGAATTCAATATTCATAAAGAAATGTAAAGTACCAGTAGCGAGAGCACTCAGCGTAATATGGAGAAAGAGCCTGGATACAGGGGAGATACCAGCAGCACTTAAATCTGCAGATATAGCTCCGTTGCACAAGGGGGGAGTAAAGCCTTGGCAAAAAATTATAGGCCAGTTGCACTAACATCACACATAATAAAAGTGTTTGAAAGAGTGATTAGGAATCAAATTTCTAGTTTTATGGAAAACAATGAATTGCACAATCCAGGACAACATGGATTTAGAGCGGGAAGATCCTGTCTGTCACAGTTACTCAACCACTATGACAAAATCACAGAAGCCCTAGAAGAAAAGCAAAATGCAGATGTTGTATACACAGACTTTGCAAAGGCTTTCGACAAATGTGACCATGGGGTGATAGCTCACAAAATGAGGTCAATGGGAATAACTGGAAAAGTAGGACGCTGGATACTCAATTTCCTGTCGAACAGAACACAAAGAGTAACAGTCAATCAGATAAAATCGAGTCCAAGCGATGTTAAAAGCTCTGTACCTCAAGGTACAGTCCTTGCACCGCTACTGTTCCTTATTCTCATATCTGATATAGACAAAAATACACGTCACAGCTTCGTGTCATCCTTCGCAGATGACACAAAAATCAGCATGAAAATTACCTCTGCTGAAGACATTGAAAAACTACAAACAGATGTCAACAAAGTTTTCGATTGGGCAGCAGAAAATAATATGATGTTTAACAGTGATAAATTTCAGGTACTCAGGTACGGCAAAAATGAGGATCTGAAACATAATACAGGGTACAAAACACAATCAAATCTTCCCATAGTAGAAAAACAGCATGTCAAGGATTTGGGAATAATGATGTCCGACGATCTAACGTTTAGGGAGCATAACCAAGCAAATATCGCATCAGCCAGAAAAATGATCGGATGGATTACGAGAACTTTCAAATCCAGGGATCCCATCACAATGGTTGTACTCTTCAAGTCACTTGTGTTGTCCCGTCTCGAATACTGCTCAGTACTCACTTCCCCCTTCAGAGCAGGAGAGATTGCTGAAATAGAGGGAATACAGAGAACATATACGGCACGCATAGACGAGATAAAACACCTAAATTATTGGGATCGTCTCAAAGCTCTCCAAATGTACTCTCTAGAAAGGAGACGAGAGAGATACCAAATAATATACACGTGGAAAATACTGGAGGGCCAGGTCCCAAATCTACACAGTAAAATAACAACGTACTGGAGTGAATGATACGGAAGAAAATGCAAGATTGAACCAGTGAAGAGCAGAGGTGCCATAGGCACAATCAGAGCACTGTATAAACATCAGAGGTCCGCGGTTGTTCAACGTCCTCCCAGCGACTATAAGAAATATTGCCGGAACAACCGTGGACATCTTCAAGAGAAAACTGGACTGTTTCTTAAGAGAAGTCCCGGATCAGCCGGGCTGTGGTGGGTATGTCGCTCTGCGGGCCGCTCCAAGCAACAGCCTGGTGGATCAAACTCTCACAAGTCGAGCCTGGCCTCGGGCCGGGCTTGGGGAGTAGAAGAACTCCCAGAACCCCATCAACCAGGTAAACCAGGTATCAACCAGGAGGGAGAGAATTGAGGTAGCCTCATTGTGTGTGTGTGGCAGCCACTCTTGTTTTGCTCACCATACTAGCTTAGTGGTTTGCTATGGGCAAAACATATGTACATGGGTATATACAGTGTGTGTATATAGTGTAAAAACAGCAACCGGAGAATGTTGAGAGGAGCTATTTTGGTGAGGGAGGTGTTGTCCTTTCTCTCGTGGTTGCTCCAGGACCGTCATCTTATACCTGCTTGATAGCTGCTTGATGGGGTTCTGGGAGTTCTTTTACCCCCCCCCCCCCCAAGCCTGGTCTGAGGCCAGACTTGACTTTGTGAGAGTTTGGTCCACTAGGCTTATGCCGAATACTGTCGCCTCGTATTGTGCGGCGCTGGAGAAGCCGCTTCAGCTTGCTCCCAGTTTAGATGTTGCTTCTACGCCGTTACGCAAGCTGTCTCGTGCATTGTTTCACCTCCGGCCTGCTCATGCTCTGCTTGAGCCGTCCTGGTCTTTAGACAGAGTGCTCTCCTATCTCTCTTCTCTAGCCAGCTTGTGGTCTACCTTGTGCTCCATGATGTGAGAAAGTATGCTGCTCTGGTTGCGGTCTTTGGTAATATGTCTTGCATCAACAATTGGGCGCAGGGGTTTTGGAGGTCGAACAGGGTTCTGGCTGCCAGGTATCTCGTGAACGTTCCAGGCCCTTTCTGGCCTTGTGTTGCGTTGGGGCGTCTATCGCGGCAGTGTGTTTCTTCTTCATCTCGAGACCTGTAGTGCTGCCGCTTCCCAGGTAAGTCCCTCTTTTACTAATATGTGGGTAGTTAGCTTCAGGGAGCTGATGGAGCTCCCCACAGAAAACCAGCGTTGAATGTAATGAAATGCAATGTTCTGGGTGAACCCCTGGAGGCTCTCTGACACCCCTCCCTCCCTCCGGTCGGCGGTTTCATCATTGAGGGGTGAGCCGCTGGCTCTCCTGAGCTGGCTACCCCTCCCCATTGTTGGGGGGGGGGTTGGCACCAACGAGCGGGGATGCTAGTTGGATGACGTCTTGCTTGTTGGTTTATATTTTGGGGGGAGTTATTTTGTTTCGTTTGAATGTAGGTAGCAGTTTTCACCAGCTTTTGGTCTGTTTTGTTTCACCTATCTTTTTGGGTGCACTCCCTGGTCGATAGCAAGTACTGTATGACATTCTTTAAATGTAAAGTGTTCTGCTGCTTCTATTTATTCTGTGGTGCTGGCAGAGCCCCTGCTTCTTCCATTTGGATTTAATTCTCCCTTGGCTCCATCTCGCAGGTTTTCTCGTGCCTCATTTTGCCTCCGGTCTGCTCGTGTACCATCTGACCCTGCTTGTCTTTTGTCCATGTCTTCTTGTTTCTTTCTTCTCCTTGTTCAGTGCCTCATTAGATCTAGAATTGTTTCTTCGTCTTTGTTTTTGCTTTCCCTAGCCTCTGGTTCTAGGGCTTTATGCACGCCTCTAGGGCAGGGGTGTTGCTTGTTTGGCCCTGGTGAACAGTTTGTTCATCATCAGCTGGCACCTCCTTTTCTGGCAAAGACTGAGTGGGTTGGCTTCTGGAGAGGTCCTGTGGGTTTTGGTTCGCCGGAAGTGGATTAGATGCTGCGTCTGGTAGCGGCTATGCGCCACTTCCTTTGCGCCTCTGTTTATTTCTTGGCGGTGCTTTGTGGGTCAATCTGGTCTCCTTGGTCCAAGGCTCGTATGTCTCGGGCATGGGGTTTTTTAATCGTTGAACAGAGTTCTGGTGGCCCGGTATCTTTTTCATGTGCTAGGACCTCGACATTTATGTGGCTTTGGGTTGGTCTCATGGCCTAGTGTTTCTTATTGATTGTAATTATGCAGTGCTTCCTCCTTCCTTCCTGTTCGTGCCCTGTTGTTTTCTTCTCTGTGGATAGATACCTCCAGGGAGCCACAAGGGGCTACCCCCTAGAAAACCTGCATTGAATGTAATTAAACCCCAATTTCTGAGTGAACTCCAATGGCTCCCTGACACCCTCTTGTTGGCAGTTTTCAAGAGTTCTGTCTTTTCTAAAGCCAGCAGTAGTGTGTTTTGTTTGTGTGTCTTTCTGGGTGCCTTCCCTAGTGGTTATCTTGAGATAATTTCGGGGCTTTTAGTGTCCCCGCGGCCCGGTCCTCGACCAGGCCTGCACCCCCAGGAAGCAGCCCGTGACAGCTGACTAACACCCAGGTACCTATTTTACTGCTAGGTAACAGGGGCATAGGGTGAAAGAAACTCTGCCCATTGTTTCTCGCCGGCGCCTGGGATCGAACCCGGGACCACAGGATCACAAATCCAGCGTGCTGTCCGCTCGGCCGACCGGCTCCCTCATAGTGGTGGCATAATAAATAAATAAAGGCAACAATTCCTGGACCCTCTGTGAAGGGCCTAGGTCCTGGTGCTGGTTCCTGGTAGGCCAAATAGAACGCTGCGACTGATGTGACATAGTAGTTGGCACACACTCGGTGATAGTTGCTTTAGGGATCAACTGGAATCTTCCAGAAATTGACATTTCATTACATTCAACACTGATTTCTTTATACTGTCTGGGGTTTTGGTGATGAGAGATGAGAGGTGAGCTGGCTTATTCCAATGGTAGTAGAACAGTCTCTGGCAATCTATAGTGCGGAGTAGTGCTTGAATTTTTTCTCCTTGGGTGGATAGTCTTCTCTAGCATCTTTTTGTCAAAGTATTATGCTACAGGGATGGGTTAAAATAATCCCCATGGCACTGAAACAAGATGTTGACCTGTTTATTCAATGGGAGAGAAGGTCATTCTTTAACCACTTAACTGCGTCAACCGAGTATTCTCGGTCGGCGGGAAACTGCACCAACCGAGAAAACTCTCTTTGATTTTTTCATACCCATTCTAAATGTGTGTGAGGTTGGTTGTGTACGAAATGAACCCTTAGGACCTCCAGAGAGAGGCAGCCATCTTGGTAGAAATTCCCAGAATTCCCTAGGGCTGCTGGATGGGTTAGTACTGAGTGAGCAACCATGGGTGATGCACGAGCCTCTGGCTCCCAACCTGTCTGACGCGGTGTTGAAAGATAGCTGTGGTGAAGCTAGGCGCAATAACGACCTAACACAAATGTCGGATGCAAGTGATACAGCACCTATGATGATGATACAGCGAGCGTATCCAGTTGTAGCTCTGAGCACCACCCTTGCCAATCTCCAATTTATTTAGATGATACATAGATGAATCGTTTTCTGCATTCAGTGATGATGCATCTGATACAAGTAGCATAGATAAACAGTGTTAGCGGCTTCCATGGTGGTGTTTTCCATATATATTTTCAAGAATAGCTGAATCTCTTCTTGACTGACGGACACTCTTTGAGGCTGGCTGAATCTCTTCCTGTGTGGGACCTTACAAAGCGATCTTCTCAATACCACCTTACAAATTGATCTTTTCCTGTAATCTTTTCAATACTACCTTATGTTTTATAAGCTTGGCTACATACCATTACAGGTACTAAAGCCAAGGGTGTACGTGAGTGTGCTATTTGCAAGCACACAGAACGAAGAAACAGGAAGCGAAAATCTATCTACTTGGTGCAATGAGAGCAAAGTCACGCTGTGTACCATGGACTACTTCATTGATTATTACTCACGTCCGAAGTACTGAGTGTGTAATACAGTGTGTTACTGTGTAAATAGTGTGTGAAACTGTACATATTGTAATTTTAGTGATTTTTTAACAAGTAATATTACGACAATAAACATTTATTGTGGACACATTACTGACACATGTATCACAGTTCCATGGAACATTATGAACGTTCTACTGTATACATATTGTAAAGGACACAAATATGTATCATATACGATAAAAAAACAAATAAAACCGCATTGGAAATACATAGAACAAATAATTGAAAATATATTTGTGGCAACACCGGTGCTTGAATGGCCCTCGTGACCATGTCTGGGCGATTCATGCACAGGCGACCAGGCCCTGATGACGTCACAGCGCACCTTGTCCACATCCCCACAGCCAAAGTAAGTGGAATTTGGTATTTATTTTTACAGAGTGTCGCGGTAGTAGTAGTGGATTGGTGGTGTTATCGCTGTTGTTCCTCTTTTACGGACCACCCAATCCACAACTCAACAAATGCTTATATTTCACTAGGAGATCACCCTTGGCGCTTCTGGCTCTTGGAGAGGGGCTCAACGACACACGTTTAGGGGATGCGGCTCCAAAACTTAGCCTCGTTGTCACGTGCACACACCCACTCAAGCCGCTGTGACTCCCCCACTCTCTCCTTAGGTGATGTGATCTCCTCAATCCCCTTTGGCTTACTAGTATTACCTTCTAATATGGGAGCCGGTCGGCCGAGCGGACAGCACGCAGGATTTGTGATCCTGTGGTCCTGGGTTCGATCCCAGGCACCGGCGAGAAACAATGGGCAGAGTTTCTTTCACCCTATGCCCCTGTTACCTAGCAGTGAAATAGGTACCTGGGTGTTAGTCAGCTGTCACGGGCTGCTTCCTGGGGGTGGAGGCCTGGTCGAGGACCGGGCCGCGGGGACACTAAAAAAGCCTCGAAATCATCTCAAGATAACCTCAAGATTCTACCCTGTCCGCAACAGTGGTTCTTGCTTCTCTCTCTCGCTCTGTACTATTTCCTGGGAAGCCTCACTAGGACAAGGGCAAACACCAGCAGATTTGCATACATTTACTGGATGAAGCACATACACAATACACACACATATAATAATAATAATAATGAATCCTATACTCTACACTATTACAGTCAGGTAATACTTCAACACCATCAGAACTCTTATCATCAGCTTGTCAAGTGGTATCCTATCTCCTGGTATTACCTAATATTACCAACCTCCTCAAGCAGATCAAGTCTCACAATATTATGTTGCACTTTCAGCAAGAGAATATGCACATATATATATATATATACCTATAAACATATATAAGGCAAATCAGCATATGAATGCAATAACATACGTATATATATCAGTGTAAATGTTCCGTGCCACTCAACGAATCAATAGATCATTCTATCAGTCCTAGAATACATATCTCTGTAGGTAAGCCTGCCTACGTCTGTCTGTAACTCTAAACTACGATATAAACACTTTGTGGTACAAAAATGGCAAACTATCACTCACCTCTCACTGCGTCTTGCACGCTAATGACAAACACTATCACCTCCCTACAAGTAATCATTCAGACTTAGTTCACTACCCTGATGTCTTCAGGTTCTACTGGGCTTAACCACCAGGATCCTCTGCAGCTCCTCCAGGCTGCTACCATGAAGTTTCCTTGAACAACTATGGTGCCTCTCTACTCCCACTAGGGTCCTCCGCAGGTCTCCTGGCTGCTGCACCCTAAAGTTTCCTTGAACAACTGTGGTGCTTCACCACCTCTACAGAAGCACGTGACACTCCTCCTCACTGCTCCTCCTCACAGCTTGAGGTCCTCTCTTCCACTGCCTTGGAGTCTCATCAACTACTCCTTCTGTGCTGGCTTCGAAGTTCTCAGCAACTTCTTCCCCAAAGACAAACCACAGATTATCTGGTCGAGGGCGCTCCTCCCTCTGACAGCGAGTGACCAGGGCGTTTCCACAGCCCATGAAATTGTCTCTTTGCGGCTTAATACTCTCTCCCCGCCGTCCAGGACTTGAGACCACAACATTCCCAGCTCGATTCCACAGCTGGAACGTCTGCACCTTCTCTTCTCTTGGAGATACTATCGCTAGGGGTCCCCTTCTGAATGAGGTCTCACCTCATTCTTCACTCTGTTCTCCCTCAAGCTCTTATATGCTTCCGTAATCATATCCGCGGCATCTTTCACCTCCTTTATCCCCGCTTCTTGGATCTTGAACTTTGTTTCGGGATGCATCATCTCCAAGAACTTTTCCATGACCATCAGTTGCTTCAGGTCAGCGTAAGATCCAACTCCAGCAGCCTCAATCCACTTCTGGAGTCGTCTTTCCAGATCCCTTGCTGTCTCAGCAAACGTACATGCTCCAACTTTGATCATCTCTCTGAAGCGCTTCCTATAAGCTTCTGGGGTTAACTGGAACGAGCGCAATATGCTGCTCTTTACTGTGGCATAATCCTGGCACTCTTCTAGTGACAGTTGGGTATATGGCTCTCTGGCTGCACCGGTCAATCTTAACTGGACCAGCTGGGCCCATTCCTCCTGTGGCCACTCCTTGATGCTGGCTACCTTTTCAAAGTGCTCGAAAAAGCTCTGCCTCTTCGGGAACAAACAAGGGAATGTCTTTCTCCCTAACCCTAACATCTGGTGAGTGTAATTACCTAAGTGTAATTACCTAAGTGTAGTTACAGGATGAGAGCTACGCTCGTGGTGTCCCGTCTTCCCAGCACTCTTTGTCATATAACGCTTTGAAACTACTGACGGTTTTGGCCTCCACCACCTTCTCACTTAACTTGTTCCAACCGTCTACCACTCTATTTGCGAAGGTGAATTTTCTTACGTTTCTTCGGCATCTGTGTTTAGCTAGTTTAAATCTATGACCTCTTGTTCTTGAAGTTCCAGGTCTCAGGAAATCTTCCCTGTCGATTTTATCAATTCCTGTTACTATTTTGTACGTAGTGATCATATCGCCTCTTTTCTTCTATCTTCTAGTTTTTGCATATTTAATGCCTCTAACCTCTCCTCATAGCTCTTGTCCTTCATTTCTGGGAGCCACTTAGTGGCATGTCGTTGCACCTTTTCCAGTTTGTTGATGTGCTTCTTAAGATAAGGGCACCATACAACCGCTGCATATTCCAGCTTTGGTCTAATAAAAGTCGTGAACAATTTCTTTAGTATTTCTCCATCCATGTATTTAAAAGCAATTCTTAGGTTAGAAAGTGTAGCATAGGCTCCTCGCACAATGTTCTTAATGTGGTCCTCAGGTGACAGTTTTCTATCTAAAACCACCCCTAGATCCCTTTCTTTATCAGAATTCTTTAAAGATTTCTCACATAATTTATAGATTGTGTGGGGTCTATGTTCACCAATTCCACATTCCATAACATGGCATTTATTCACATTAAATTCCATTTGCCAAGTGTTGCTCCAAATACTTATTTTGTCCAGGTCTTCTTGAAGGGCATGACAATCATCTAGGTTTCTTATCTTCCCTATTAACTTAGCATCATCAGCAAACATGTTCATGTAATTCTGTAATCCCTCTGGTAGATCGTTTATGTAGACAATGAACATTACCGGTGCAAGAACTGAACCCTGTGGTACTCCACTCGTGACATTCCTCCAATCCGATACCTTGCCTCTGATTACGGCCCTCATTTTTCTGTCAGTTAGGAATTTTTCATCCATGTTAGTAGCTTACCCGTCACCCCTCCAATATGTTCCAGTTTCCAGAACAACCTCTTATGGGGAACTCTGTCGAAAGCCTTTTTTAGGTCCAGATAGATGCAGTCAACCCAACCATCTCTTTCCTGTAAAATCTCTGTTGCTCGATCATAAAAACTGAGTAAGTTCGTTACACAGGATCTTCCAGATCGAAAACCATACTGTCGGTCTGATATTATATCATTTCTCTCCAGGTGTTCTACCCATTTAGTTTTAATTATTTTTCCAATATTTTGACTATTACACTTGTCAATGATACAGGTCTATAATTAAGGGGGTCTTCCCTGCTTCCACTTTTGTAGATTGGAACTATGTTAGCCTTTTTCCACACATCAGCTACAACTCCTGTAAACAGGGATGCCTGAAAAATCAGCTGAAGTGGAATGCTGAGCTCAGGTGCACACTCTCTCAGAACCCATGGTGAAACTCCATCTGGACCAACTGCCTTGTTCTTACTTAGCTCCTTGAGCATTTTTTCCACTTCGTCTCTAGTCACCTCTATGTGCTCTATGTTGTTCTCTGGAATTCTTATTGTGTCTGGTTCCCTAAAGATTTCATTTTGTACAAACACACTTTGGAACTTTTCGTTTAGTGTTTCACACATTTCCTTTTCATTTTCCGTGAATCTATTTCCCATTATCAACCTCTGAATATTATCCTTTACCTGCAATTTGTTGTTTATGAATTTGTAGAATAGACCTGGTTCTGTTTTACATTTGTCTGCAATCCCTTTTTCAAAATTTCTTTCTGCCTCTCTCCTCACTGCTGTGTAGTTGTTTCTTGCATCTTTGTATCGTTTGTATGTTTGGGGGTTTGGCCTCTTCCTGTATTGATTCCATTTTTGTGTCTTTTGGTCTCTGGCCCTCTCGCAATTCCTATTGAACCAATCCTGTTTCCTAGTTCTGCATCTCTGTTTTGGTATAAATTTGTTTGTGCCTTTATCATATATTTCACAAAACTTGACATACATCTCATTCACTTCCTTGCCTAGCAACAAGTCTGTCCAATTATACTCACTAAAAAAAATTCTAAGGTTGCCATAATGTCCTCTCTTGAAGTCAGGTTTTTCAACTGCCTCATCCTCCTTATTTTCTTCCAGATTATAACACATTGCATACTTTATTCCCAAAAAGACATGGTCACTTTTACCCAAGGGAGGAAGGTACTGAATGTCAAATACTTCTTCCTCCTTCCTGGTAAATATCAAATCTAGCATGGAGGGAACGTCCCCTTCCCTCATCCTCGTAGCTTGTTTAACATGTTGATACAAGAATGTTTCCAGGATGAGGTCTACAAATTTACAGGTCCAAAAATCTTCTGTTTTAGCTTCATATGCTTCCCAGTCTATGGATTTCAAGTTGAAGTCACCAACTATCAACAGTCGTGACCTATTGTTATCCGCTCTCGCTATAATCTCTCTCATTATTGTTATAAGACCTTCTTGTTTACTATCTAGCTCCTCCTTTGACCATGTGCTGCTTGGTGGTGGACTATATGCATTTATGACCATTAGTTTATCATCTTCATGGCAGATCTCTAGTGCTATTATGTCAACCTCTTGTGGATTGGCAGTCATTATTTCCTTCACCTTTATGTGTTCTTTCACCAGCACAGCACACAGTGTGGTACCTGGGTGGTGCTCTCTGGCAAGCCATGTTCGATCCTTTGTTCAGCCAAGGTTCTATTCACTTCTATTTGCATTTGTTTTGTTCTCTCCTTTTCTTTTTCGACTTGGGCTTTTTCTTTCTCCACCTCTAGTCTTACTTTTTCTTTTTTCTTTCTCCATCTCTAGTCTTACTTTCTCTTTTTCTTTCTCCATCTCTAGTCTTACTTTCTCTTTTTCTTTCTCCTGTTCCAACTCCAGTTCCCTTATTCTGGTTTTCTTTTTTTCTACTTCCAGCCTGGTTTTCTCTTCTTCTACTTCCTGTTCCAACTCCAGTTCCCTTATTCTGGTTTTCTCTTTTTCTTTCTCGGCTTCATTTTTCATCTGTAGTTCTAATTTCATCTTTTCCAGCTGGAACTGTCTCTCCTCACGCTGCATCTGGATCTCTAACTGGAATCTCTCCAAGCTCCTATTCTGGCTACTCCTGCTACTGCGGCTACTCTTGCTGCTCCTACTCGATCCCTGGGATCTCACTTCATCTTGCCCATCATCCTCCTTTCCACTTTCATCTCCTTTCTGGGCTCCTTGCTCTGCCGCTTCACTTTTGGCTCTTAACTGTCTAAGGATCTCATCCTTCATCCCAGCCACTTTAGATGCTTTCAACCTAAAGCCGCATTTTTCTGCTATCTGTTTTATCTGTTCCCTCGTGCAACCTTCCAAGTCCTCAGGCTTGCCTGATTCCACAAATGCTTGCACCTTATCCATCTTGCCCTGTGAGTCTTCCCAAGAGAGAATATATACACCTGCGGTCACACAGTGTATCTATTTCAACAAGGGGTGTACAAATCCACTCTTGGACAGGGTGTGGGTGTGTCAGTTCACTATCCCGGACAGGCCCCCCAATTTTGTCGCGGTAGTAGTAGTGGATTGGTGGTGTTATCGCTGTTGTTCCTCTTTTACGGACCACCCAACCCACAACTCGACAAATGCTTATATTTCACTAGGAGATCACCCTTGGCGCTTCTGGCTCTTGGAGAGGGGCTCAACGTCACACGTTTAGGGGATGCGGCTTCAAAACTTAGCCTCGTTGTCACGTGCACACACCCACTCGAGCCGCTGTGACTCCCCACTCTCTCCTTAGGTGATGTGATCTCCTCAATCCCCTTTGGCTTACTAGTATTACCTTCTACCCTGTCCGCAACAGTGGTTCTTGCTTCTCTCTCTCGCTCTGTACTATTTCCTGGGAAGCCTCACTAGGACAAGGGCAAACACCAGCAAATTTACTGGATGAAGCACATACACAATACACACACATATAATAATAATAATAATGAATCCTATACTCTACACTATTACAGTCAGGTAATACTTCAACACCATCAGAACTCTTATCATCAGCTTGTCAAGTGGTATCCTATCTCCTGGTATTACCTAATATTACCAACCTCCTCAAGTAGATCAAGTCTCACAATATTATGTTGCACTTTCAGCAAGAGAATATGCACATATATATATATATATATATATATATATATATATATATATATATATATATATATATATATATATATATATATATATATACCTATAAACATATATAAGGCAAATCAGCATATGAATGCAATAACATACGTATATATCAGTGTAAATGTTCCGTGCCACTCAACGAATCAATAGATCATTCTATCAGTCCTAGAATACATATCTCTGTAGGTAAGCCTGCCTACGTCTGTAACTCTAAACTTCGATATAAACACTTTGTGGTACAAAAATGGCAAACGATCACTCACCTCTCACTGCGTCTATCACGCTAATGACAAACACTATCACCTCCCTACAAGTAATCATTCAGACTTAGTTCACTACCCTGATGTCTTCAGGTTCTTCCGGGCTTAACCACCAGGATCCTCTGCAGCTCCTCCAGGCTGCTACCATGAAGTTTCCTTGAACAACTATGGTGCCTCTCTACTCTCACTAGGGTCCTCCGCAGCTCTCCTGGCTGCTGCACCCTAAAGTTTCCTTGAACAATTGTGGTGCTTCACCACCTGTACAGAAGCACGTGACACTCCTCCTCACAGCTTGAGGTCCTCTCTTCCACTGCCTTGGAGTCTCATCAACTACTTCTGTGCTGGCTTCGAAGTTCTCAGCAACTTCTCAAGGAAGAGTTAGGGGTGACATGATAGAGGTTTCGCGCTCTCAGTCAGTCAGGTGCTGTCACAGTGAGAGGTTGTGTTAGCTGGAGCTCCGATTGTAGCAACATTATTATAGCAATAATGGAAGGATTACTGAAGGAATTGGTGAACTTAGTTGGAACTCTGAGAGCAGAGATGGATTCCTTACGAGAGGAGGTACGACAGCTGAAACGTCGGGAAGAAACGGAGAAGATCAATAATAACAAGACCTCGTCGTAGAGAGTCGTTGGGGACAGGGGTCTTAAGAAGACCTTGACAAGGCCGCCTACAGACGCCCTAAAGACAGCAAATTCATTTGCCGTGTTGGAGGACGAGTGCTGTGGTGAGCCTGCAGTTCACTCCGAAAAGAAATCAGCAAGGAGCGGCGAAGCGCGGGCCCCTCAGGGTGCTCAGAAAGTTAAGGAGGTACCGAAGCGAATTTTGGTTGTGGGAGATTCCCAGGTGAGGTATTTAGACAGAACGTTTTGTGCCAGAGATAGGGGGAACAGATTAAGAGTTTGCTATCCGGGAGCTGGAATTGGTGATATTGTTGGAAACATGAATGATATTATGATGGGAAATGGGAACAAACCCATAATTTGTATTAGTGCAGGGGGTAATGATATTGGACGAGTTAGGAGTGAGGAACTAATACAGAGATTCAGGACAGCCATTGAATTAGTTAGGAGCAAGGGAGGAATCCCGATCATATGTGGCATTCTCCCAAGAAAGGGAGTGGGAAATGAATGGATGTCGAGGGCACTTGGTGTCAATTGCCGGCTGGAAAGATATTGCAAATCAAATGCAATATCTTTCATAGACAACTGGGAACACTTCTATGGAAGAAATGAAATGTATGCTCGTGATGTGGTGCATCTATCAAGGGCTGGGGTTGCTGTTGTTGCGAACTCGTTGGAACCAGTGGTTAGAGGTGTTTGTTTAGGTTTAAACTGTTAGTAGATAGTGGTATGGGAATTAATTTGGAGGAAGGAGGTAATAAAAGTAGGTGTTTGTGGGAGAAAGGAATTGGCAAAATGATCAGGGAAAAAGAAGGGCCTCAAAATAACAATTCACTTAGGGTATATTACACTAACAGTAGAAGTCTAAGAAATAAAATTAACGAATTAAATGCTCTTGTCTGCACAGAAAAAATAGATATTATTGCACTTACGGAAACATGGATGAATGTAGAAAATAGAGAACTACTAGCTGAATATCAAATAAATGGATTTAAACTATTTCACACAGATCGATATATTAGACGAGGAGGGGGAGTAGCCATATATGTTAGGGACAATTTGAAATGTAGTCTCAAAGAGGGAATCAAAACTGAGCCACACACAGAAACTATTTGGATAGAATTAAACGAAAAAGCAAATAATATTATAATAGGAGTTATATATAGGCCACCAAATTTAGACAGAATGGAAGCAAAGCATCTATGGGATGAAATATCTAGAGCATCTAGATCTAACAGTATTTATGTCATGGGTGACTTTAATTTTAGTGGAATAAACTGGTTGAACAAAACAGAATAGTGAAGCAGAAGATTTTCTAGAATTAATTGACGATTACTTTCTTATGCAACACATTAAGGAACCAACGCAGGGAAATAATATTTTAGATTTAGTGTTAACTAACAGGGAAACACAAATTAAGGACATGGAAATAGGGAGTGAGCTAGGGAACAGTGATCACAAAGAAATCAGATTTAGCATAGAATGGAATAGACCTGTAGGAGAAAATTCTGTTAAAGTGCCAGATTTTCGAAAAGCTGATTTTAACAGCCTAAGAAATTTTCTGGGTCAAATAGATTGGAAAGTCTTGGGTATAGGGTGTGGGCCGGTCTTGGAGCGGGACATGAACCCAGCGATAGGTGACGTAAAAGGGGATTTCGATGTGGATTCAATATATAACTTATTTAAGAATATTCTAAACAAAGCACAGGAACGTAGTATACCATACAAATTGAACAGATCGAATACTAATGACCCAAAGTGGATAACAAAGAATTTGAAGAACCTTACAGGTAAAAAGAGAGCCTGGTACAAAAGGATTAAAAATGGGGAGGTTACTTTAGAACAGGAATTCGTACAACTGGTTAGAAATGTTAAAAAAGAGATAAGGAAAGCAAAAATAAACTATGAAGTTCGCATAGCAGGGCAAGCAAAGACAAATCCTAAAGGGTTTTTTCAGTTATATCGAACTAAGACTAGGAAAAGGATAGGTCCATTAAAAACTGAGACAGGTCAAATAACGGATAATGACGAGGAGATGAGTAGTATTTTTAACAAATATTTTATATCTGTATTTACTAAAGAAGAACTTAACAATATGCCTTCAGCCGAACAAGTCTATGTGGGTGGGGATGAGGACAGGTTGATTAGTTTAGCAGTTACCAGGGAGGATGTAATTAAACAATTAGTAAAACTAAAACCAAACAAATCCCCAGAGCCGGATGAAGTGTTTGCCAGGGTGCTTAAAGAATGCAAAGAGGAGCTTTCCGAGCCACTGTCAACCATATTTAATAAATCAATAGAGTTAGGCAGAGTGCCAGAGTCATGGAAGGTAGCTAATGTGGTACCAATTTTTAAGAAAGGAGATAGATCACTTCCATCAAACTATCGACCAATTAGCCTAACGTCTATTGTGGGAAAGTTACTTGAATCGATAATTGCAAATGCAATTCGTCTTCATCTTGAAAAACATAAATTAATAAATGAGTCGCAACATGGTTTTACAAATGGCCATTCATGTTTAACACTTTAGCGCTTTCGGCTCAGCGTAAAAAAACATACCCAAGTGCTTTGGGCGTCTCGCGCGCTTAAGCGGTAGGAGCGAAAAGTGTATACTCTTTTCACTGTCCTGACACTAATTGTAGACCTACGTATTTAAATTTGGTATCACTGTGTTCGCAATAGAATTCTCTATAAGAACATACCTATAAAATACTGCCAAACAGAAACTGTTTGAAACAGTTCAAACAGAAACAGAAGCTCTCGCCAAACTGTTTGGCGAGAGCGCCAAACAGCAACAAATGTTTCCACTCTCTTAATGATTGCGATGACCACATTTATCCTACATCATTGATTATGGTATCATTGGAACCGCAATAAAATTCTCTATACGGACATATGCATATAAATATAGAATCAATGTCGCAACCAACCCACAAGACGGTTGGAAGTGGCTGAAGTGTTACCCGCGGTGGCATATCGGCGCCATACAATTGTTATACCAAGATGAATCACTGCCATGCCGTTTTCTTTAATAAGCTCTTTGGTTATTAGAAAAAACGTAAATTTCATGGTGAACATTTCTAAACTATCCCCAACACAATCGGATAGAAAATGGAATTTATACAAATATTTTATCGTTGGACTCGCGCGTGCGTCCGCTAAGTACTCAGGACTTAAAAGATTGGACGCTTATAGCGTCCGCTAAGCGCGAAAGTGTTAACAAATTTACTATTTTTTTATTCCAGCATAGTTGAGGCAGTTGATAGTGGTAAGGATTGTGATGTTGTGTACCTTGACTTTAGCAAAGCTTTTGATACAGTGCCACATGAAAGACTAATTAAAAAAATAGAGGCTCATGGTATTGGGGGTGCTATATTAAGTTGGATTAGGGCATGGCTATTCCAAAGGAAACAGAGAGTTAGTATAAATGGGGTTAAGTCAGAGTGGGATAATGTTGTTAGTGGAGTGCCCCAAGGCTCTGTCCTGGGACCTCTGTTGTTTATAATATATATTGTGACGGTAACGTGTTGGAAATGGTGGTCGGCAGTCTTCCAAATAGCAGATGTCAATGCTGGGCCACATACATTTAATTTATATAAAAAAAGAGAGAAAAAAAAGAGTGACTGCTTGTCTGATAATCTGTGGTAAGGCAAGATACACGAAAACACAAAATATAAAAAAGTACTTTACTTAATCTAGAAAACAAAATAAAATAAAGACGATACCTTGGCATTTAAAATAATGTAAAAGAAAAATACATAAAAGTATATAACAAATTGAAAAGGGGGGAACTGGTTACGTTAACAAAGTTAAATGGTGCTGGGAATATATGCGCTAGCTATAAACCTCTTATTTGATCACACGAGGTGGGTCAAATTAGGTGTTCACGGCAGGAGCACGAGATATATTCTGGCTGGCAGAACTGCAAGGGACTCCAACAATGACTGGCGATGATAGTGATTGGCGTGGAACGGAAGTGGTGTGTTGGTTGGCGGCCAATGAGAGCGCAGGACGGCCGCAAGTCGCTAGTTTGCTGGGAGCAGCAGTTGGCAAGTCGACCAGGTGTGCAGCAGGTGCTGGAGAGGGGGGGAGGAGGGAGTTGCAGGTGCGTGTGGCTGTCTTGATATATACGTTAAGCCACTACAAAACGTATCTTGCATATTGTTGAGAACGTGATGAAGTAAGGAAATAGCAGGCTCAATCTCTGGGAAGAGATTATCGTTACAACTCTCCCCGAAGCCTGGTGTTCCGGTTGAGTCACGTTCGCGGGAGGTAGAGTGGGAGGTGGAGCTGCCTCTACCTCATTGATGCTGGAGAGGGCGTCTGATATGATGTAGTCAGACTTCTGGGTGTAGCAATCTCCAGGCTGAAATGATGTAGTTGGCCAGCCCATTATAGAAGTAGTCGATGGTGGAGTTGGGCTGTCTGTAGGAAATGAAGATGGTTGTGGTCCATGTAGATGGTGGTGACTGAGTACTTTGCTGGTATGGAGCAA
>WNGS01001312.1:18743860-18756430 GCA_020271785.1 Procambarus virginalis | reverse complement strand
TGGGCTTTCTGTAGGTTGTTTGCTGGCAAAGGAATGGACCCTCTCTAGAATGTGTCGGAGATTTTGAAGATACTGGGGCACATTCTGATGCTCACTGAAGGTGGCATCACGTAGAGAATCCTTGAAAGCCTTGAGGTGTACGGCACTTACGTCCGTAGAGCATCTCATAAGGAGATACTCCTAGTGACTCGTTGGGAAGACTTCTGAAAATACACATGATGAGATCAATTTGCCTATCCCAATCCTTTGAGGTCTCATTACAAAACTTTTTTAAGAGTGCCTTGATGGTTTGATGACTATGCTCGAGAGAACCCTGTGAAGCAGGATGATAGGGGCTGGACAGTACCTGTTTGATGTTGAACTCCTCCAGAGTCCGTTTGAAGAGATCACTGGTGAAGTTGGTGCCACAGTCGCTCTGAATCTCCCTCGGAAATCCATACTGGGTGAAGATTTTCAGTAGATTCTTCACCACTGTAGCAGCCGTAATATTTTCACTGGAACTGCTATCGGAAATCTGGTGGTAGGACACAGGATGGTTAAGATATATGTGCGTTGCCTGCACTGGTCCGAGGCAAAGGACCAACACAGTCAATAATAAGCTTGTGGAACGGTTCCTCAGGCACCTGGATGGGTATCAGTGGTGCTCTGGGAATGGAAACGTTCGGTTTCCCGGCTAACTGACACACGTGGCATAATTTGACATGATTCTTGACGTCGTTTACCATACCTGGCCAGTAGTAGTCTTGTCGAATTCCATGGTAAGTCTTGTTGAACCCGTAGTGTGACAAAGCGCCGTGGGCCAGGTGTAGAATCGTGGGCCGCAGGCTGGTAGGAATCACTAGTTGTTCAACGTCTGCCCAATCGTCCTCGTCCTTCAGTTTACTGGGTCTATACCTGCGATAGAGTATTTCGTTCTCCATAAAGAACCCAGGAACACTGTCGGATTGGGTTTCAGCCTGAAAGAATAATGGTGTCAAGGTAAGATCATCTCTCTGTAACTTACGGAACTCCACAGCGGTCAGGTTAGGGGGTAGTTTCGAAGGGTCCTGAGGGACAGCGGTAGCAGTAGAGTCAGCTGGCTGTGGTCGTGCAGCTTGAGCACGGGTGGTCACCATAACAGGAGGAGAACCTTCATCACTCTCTTGAACCTTTGCTGGAACATGTTCAAAAATCGGGTTATCCAACACAGAGTTGCTTACCTCGGATATGTCCTTGACGATCAGGTTGTTTGGTTGTTGGTCTTCTGCCAAGTCGTTGCCCAGGAGAAGTTGCACTCCAGGCATGGGAAAAGGCTTTTCCCTGACGGCGACTTGGACTTCACCGGTCACGAAGGGACAATCTAGGTAAACTCTGGCAAGGGGATAAGGAGTTGTAGCAGTAAGGTCAGTGATGAACACAGTCTCTCCTGTGTAGGCGACGTTGGGCACAGCTGATTTCAAGACGATCGATTGTAGAGCCGCTGTGTCCCGCAGGATCTTAAGTCCAAAACGTCCCTCTGAATCTGAACCGTGGGTAGAGATAGTTCCTGGATATAGATGCTTGGTAAAGAGAGAGAGATCATTAGCATGAACACCAACATTCATTACAGGCTTACCGGACTTAGGGTGAGTAGGTTTAGACTTAGGAGGTTCGATGTTACCTTTAGATTGGGACTTACCACATTTGTCAATGGTGTGTCCATATAGTCGACAATACCTGCAGTACAGTTGAGAGGTACCTTGATCTGGGCTCGCTTTCTCGTAACTGTACCAAGACTTCTTGCTGGTAGGTTCTGGAGTCAGCCGGTGGATGAGGCTGTAAGTGTCAGCTGACTTCGCGCACTTCACCAAATCCGTCTCTTCTTGTCTGCTAAGTATAGGCGGACAGGAGGAGGTACACGTCTCAAAAATTCTTCAACCAGTATGAGGTTGACAAGCTCTGAAAAAGTAGAGACATGTGCTGCCTCCAGCCATTTCATGAAATATCTTCGTTTGGTGTTAGCAAATTCTAAGAAGGTGGTGGTACTTGCCTTGACGTAGTCACGAAACTTTCGTCGATAGCTTTCGGTGGAGAGAAGGTAGGCGTCCAACACAGCTTGTTTCAGGGTGGTGTAGTCGTTTTCCGAAGCCAAAGTGCTGAGTGTGACTGCTGCTCTACCTGTTAAATGTACTCGGAGAAGGGTAGCCCATTGGTCGTCAGGCCAATTAAGTTGATCAGCAAGGGTCTCAAAAGTGGTAAAAAACACATCAACCTCCGTTTCGATGAACGGGGGCATTAACTTACTTGCATGGGAGACATTGAAACTGGGAGGAAGACTAGCTGCCGCTTGTTGGAGTTGAGCTTGGTGTGCAGCGTCCCTCGCGAGTTCTCGGTCACGACAGTTTAGAGCTGCTTCTGCCTGTTGTTTGTCATGGTCACGTTGCATCTCGAGTTGCTGTTTGTATAAGGCCAATTCACGTTCACTTTCTTCTTTTCTCAGTGTGGCCTCTCGCTCCTTGAGGTGTAGGGCTTCTTTCGCCAGAGCAGCTTCACGCTCTTGTTCTTCCTTTCTGAGGGCAGCTTCACGCTCTCTGATTGCAGCTGCTTCCTTTTGTTGCTCCCGCTCGATCTTAGCAAGTTCTAACTTAAGTTTTATTGCTGTCAAGTCATGTTTATCTGAAATAATGTATTGTTCATGAGTATCAGAATCTATCTTCCCTTCATCCAAAAGATGATCTACAATTATATTATTTACGGTATATTTGTTGGCGCCTGATGGAACTTCCAATTGATACTCGTGTGCAAGAGTTATCAATTCGACCCTTTTTGCGTGACGCAATTTCTCTATTTCACCTTCTGGATTTGCCTTGAAAGCTTGTAGGCGGAACATTGTGAAAATATAGCAAAATAAAGGAGACACGAATATACAGTGAGAATATGGTGAATGTCAGAAACAGGAAACGTGGCAACTGATACCTATCCTGTGGGGAATTATTAATAATTAAAGTTAATTCAAGATGGTAAATGAATAAGGTCGCAGGAAATCTTGTACCTGGTACTCACTGTGGGAGGATAAAGGCAAGAAAATCCTACTAATTAGTGAAAACTGAGTTTAAAAGACAAGTGAAACACTAAATGGCTTCAAAATAAATGAGGTAGTCCAAAAAATGTAGTCATACCTTGCCAAGTCACTATAGAACATAAGCAAAGGTACCCACTGAAATTGAATATGGTATTTACAGAATTAGCGAACTTTGTGCTCAAAAGAAAGAACGCCAATTCCCTACCTTGGGTAAATACCATCAGTCTGACCGACGAGTAGGGGTGCGAGTGTCAACTGGTGACGAGAACTATCGGCGAGGTCCCAACTCGCCAATAATAGTTCGTGCTAGAGGATCTAAAGCCCTCTTTTTCCTCCTAGAGTCGGATTGCAGGACTTAGGTGCTATTGACCCGGAGACAGACCACAGTACCAGGGTACCTATGTGATAATCTGTCAAAAATGTGAGAAATATCTGGGGACAAAAGATGTTAAACACGGATAATAACACGGAAGGGGGAGACGACCAATTAAGAGTATGACTGCGGCCTACAGTCACCACGTAATCCAAAGTTGTCTCACTCTCACCATATGCTATTCCCGTAATGCACAATATACACAGCACCATATAAAATAAAAAATGATTAATGTAAATAATGAAAGCAAGGGAAATGAAAGCCAAGTACGCTTACCACAATTACCAATACCTGAGTGAAGCTCCTTGGACAGGCCCCCAATTATATGTGACGGTAACGTGTTGGAAATGGTGGTCGGCAGTCTTCCAAATAGCAGATGTCAATGCTGGGCCACATACATTTAATTTATATAAAAAAAAGGAAAAAAAAAGAGTGACTGCTTGTCTGATAATCTGTGGTAAGGCAAGATACACGAAAACACAAAATATAAAAAGTACTTTACTTAATCTAGAAAACAAAATAAAATAAAGACGATACCTTGGCATTTAAAATAATGTAAAAGAAAAATACATAAAAATATATAACAAATTGAAAAGGGGGGAACTGGTTACGTTAACAAAGTTAAATGGTGCTGGGAATATATGCGCTAGCTATAAACCTCTTATTTGATCACACGAGGTGGGTCAAATTAGGTGTTCACAGCAGGAGCACGAGATATATTCTGGCTGGCAGAACTGCAAGGGACTCCAACAATGACTGGCGATGATAGTGATTGGCGTGGAACGGGAGTGGTGTGTTGGTTGGCGGCCAATGAGAATGCAGGACGGCCGCAAGTCGCTAGTTTGCTGGGAGCAGCAGTTGGCAAGTCGACCAGGTGTGCAGCAGGTGCTGGAGAGGGGGGAGGAGGGAGTTGCAGGTGCGTGTGGCTGTCTTGATATATACGTTAAGCCACTACAAAACGTATCTTGCATATTGTTGAGAACGTGATGAAGTAAGGAAATAGCAGGCTCAATCTCTGGGAAGAGATTATCGTCACAATATAAATGATTTAGATTCAGGTTTGAGTAGCAACATTTGCAAATTTGCAGACGATACAAAAATCGGTAGGGAAATTAACACGAAAGAAGACTCGGTATCACTTCAAGTTGATCTAAATAGGGTTTTAAAATGGTCAAAAGACTGGCAGATGCAGTTTAATGCTAATAAATGTAAAGTTTTGAGGCTAGGTAATGATGATAGAGTTACAAGATACGAGCTAGATGGTGTTGAGATTGCGAAGTCGGATTGCGAAAGGGATCCAGGAGTTATGATTAGTAAGAATTTAAAACAAAAGGATCAATGCATGAATGTTCGTAATAAGGCAAATAGGACACTGGGATTTATTAATCAAAGCGTTAGTAACAAGACATCTGGTGTGGTTCTTCAGCTATATCTTGCTCTAGTTAGGCCCCATTTAGATTATGCAGTTCAGTTTTGGTCGCTGTACTATAGAATGGATATAAATTCACTTGAACGTGTCCAGTGTAGGATGACAAAGTTAATTCCCCAAATTAGAAATCTTTCATATGAGGAAAGATTAATAAAGCTTAAATTGCATTCACTGGAAAGGCGAAGAGTTAGGGGTGACATGATAGAAGTTTACAAGTGGATGAATGGACATAACAAAGGAGATATTAATAGGGTATTAAAAGTATCAACACAAGACAGAACACGAAACAATGGGTATAAACTGGATAAGTTTAGATTTAGGAAAGACTTGGGTAAATACTGGTTCGGTAACAGGGTTGTTGATTTGTGGAACCAATTACCGCGTAACGTGGTGGAGGTGGGGTCCCTCGATTGTTTCAAGCGTGGGTTGGACACGTATATGAGTGGGATAGGGTGGTTATAAATAGGAGCTGCCTCGTATGGCCCAATAGGCCTTCTGCAGTTACCTATGTTCTTATGTTCTTATGTTCTTTACAAGTGGATGAATGGACATAACAAAGGGGATATTAATTGGGTATTAAAAGTATCAACACAGGACAAAACGCAAAACAATGGGTATAAATTGGATAAGTTTAGATTTAGGAAAGACTTGGGTAAATACTGGTTCAGTAACAGGGTTGTTGATTTGTGGAACCAATTGCCGCGTAACATTGTGGAGGTGGGGTCCCTCGATTGTTTCAAGCGTGGGTTGGACATGTATATGAGTGGGATTGGGTGGTTATAAGTAGGAGCTGCCTCGTATGGGCCAATAGGCCTTCTGCAGTTGCCTTTGTTCTTATGTTCTTATGTTCTTCCCCAAAAACAAACCTGCAACCCGTTTACACTCCAATAAAATGTTTCCCCTATAACACATAAACAAAAATAATCACACAATATCTTTGCCTCCAACCTCTATCTGTCTTCTACATATAGTGAGAGTGGACTTCCCCGTTGGGGCGGGTCCATGCTCCACCTCGCCCGGCGGGCTTCCTCACCCCAGGAGGGTCCTCCGCCGCCCCTCACTCAGTTGGCTCCAAGCGGGAGAGGACGTGCCGCTCGTCCCTCCAGCTGTCTCTCTCATCTCTGTCCTCTTATTTAGGCTTCCTGCCTTACCAAAACATTTCTAACTTGTAAATAAACATTGCTACTGTCGCTGGGCACACGACCAACTACAAGCAATCACTATGAACTGGTTTAAACCGTGCTTATCACAGATTATGTGGTCGAGGGCGCTCCTCCCTCTGACAGCGAGTGACCAGGGCGTTTCCACAGCCCATGAAAATGTCTCTGGGCAGCTTAATATTCTCTCCCCGCCATCCAGGACTTGAGACCACAACGTTCCCAGCTCGATTCCACAGCTGGAACGTCTGCACCTTCTCTTCTCTTGGAGATACTGTCGCTAGGGGTCCCCTTCTGACGGGAGCACAACGTAGCGTGTCTTCCCCCTACGATGTCTGGCCTCAAGTGAGGTCATCGCCCTCCAGAAGCGAGCCTCACGCCTCCAGCAAATTGTCCACATCTCCTAACCAGTCATTTATCTGTTTTCTTGTTCATTGCCCATAATCTCAAACTGTTATTTAAATCCAACAAACTACCTTACATCTGTGTTATCGCCTCTATAATTTCTGGACCTTCCAGTTAGGTCAGGCTTGCTGAATAACTCTCAAGGGGGAGACTCGTTTCTCCTGCAGGCTGAGATCATAACACAGAGACATGTTCAGGGAAGGGAATTTATCATTTTACGAAGAAAAAAAGAATTTTTTGGGAATACTTTATTTCGTGCGCACAGGGGGAATTTCACAATAAACTCCGCACAGCACGGTGGTTAAGGAAGAAGCCGAGTGACTTGCTCCGGAGATATTCATCTACATTTAAAGAAAAAAATTTGTATCTCATAGTTTCAGGTATTGTTAAAAAAGGATTATTAAATGTCTATGAAATCTAAATTGAATATGTTTATATAATTAATTAATGATCGCCCTAAACAGACACTCTCCCAATAAACGGCTGAAAACAGAGGAAGACAACGATTTAGAATGTACAAGTGATATGACGCTCTTCCAACTGCTTAACCCTACAGCAGCTACCAACAAAAATAATTTACGACAGAACTACAGCTTTTCAAATCTTATTAAGAAAGAGCTTGAGGCTGAAGATATTGATAAAGTAAGTGATTAATACTGTAATTCAAAATAATTGTTACTTCAAATTTTCTTCAAAATATTTTTGTCATAACATTCCAATACTTTTATTAAATTATTAACTTTGTTTTTTAACCCTTAAATATGGCTATCATTAAAGTTGTCACCTCATATGTGCTGAAAAATGGGTTTAATGTAATAAATGCCTCTTACTGGTGGGTCCCTCTATAACTGCCCCTTAGCTACACACCTGGCTACCTGACATGCTTAACCCCTGGGCAGCTCTTGTGTTTGTATTCTGCAACACGCCCAGGCACAAGAAATAATAATAATAAAAAAAATGAATTTTTGTCTTATAAAAGTGTTCTTTTGTGTTCCTTGATCACGGGAAAAATAATATACAATTGTAAGGATCATATTTTGGCCGTAATAGGGCGAGGAAGTCTGGCAAAAAACCAGCGTTGACAGAGCTAATGTCGGAGAAGGAATGCTTCGCCCGAGCTGTCTGGCGGGAGTTGCCACAAAGATATTATTACCTAATTATTTCACTGTTTCTGATTTTTTCTATGTTGTTTTGCAGTAATATTATTCAATAGTTTGTAGTGTGATATATATTTATATAATGAAATGTGTGAACCAACTGTACAACTAAGCTGGTATGGTTAATGAAGACAATAATTGAGGTCGCCACACAGTCAGGTGATGCTCCCTCCCTAACTCACTCGCCAACATTCCTACTCCCACTATACTGTTTGTGCTGTTTTTACACTATATACATACACACACATTATATATAGGTATCTACATGTTATGTTCACCATAACTGTACAACTAAGCTGGTAAGGTGTCCAAACAACATAGTGGCCACAACAGAATTGCATGACAAGAGGCCGGGGCCGAGTCGAGGGAGGGGGAAGACGTACCGTGTGCGCTCCGTTAAAATCGTGACAATAACCGAGATTTCTTAGGACTACAGCCATGGATTACTGATTACAGACATCACAAAGTGCATAGTGACCCACTGGAAAATTGAAAACAGTCATTAACAATGGAACTTTGTGTTAGATAGAGAATACACGAGAGACCACGCGGGAGCCAGTGCACGAGGCTTTGTGTACATGCATGTAGGCGATATGAGGAAAACATAGTGAACAGTTATTCATGGAACAGTGAAGTGGAACGGGTATCATAACACACACATATGTTGGAAGTGTAGGAAAATCGTGCATAGAATATTATAAATATAGAATACTAGAAATATAGAATAGTGGCAAGAGGCGGTATCAACTAGGCTGTGTTTACACAAGCCACGAGGCCTACCCCAGGGCAGTCCCACAGTGGTAAAATACGGAAAATATATAGTGTAATATGGAAATGTGGATCTAGGAATTAGTAATAGAGTGAGTGAGTACCATTGGAAGCCGGAAATTAGGCGGAAAATTCCTTGTAAGAATACAAGCAAAGAATAAATCAGTGTTATAAATCGAGTAACTGGAAACTGGTGACATCAACATGGGACAACAAGAGGTCAACTGTGCCACACTGGGGACCTCTTTGATATATATATATATATATATATATATATATATATATATATATATATATATATATATATATATATATATATATATATATATATATATATATAAGATAAATAGGAAAACCAAGGATATACTGAACATCTTGTTTCAGATTCTTTACTTTAAAATTCATAACGTTTCGAATACTTCTTGTATTCATCATCAGATCTAAAAGAAAATAGAAATCACAATCAAATAAGAGGCAAAACAAAGAACTCATACTGAGTATGACTGCCTATCAAAGAAAGAAAATTATTAAAAAACAAAACACTTAAGCTTACTTAAAGTGATCAATACAATAAAACTTATTAAATGTCAAAAGCTAATTCAAAAACATTCAATTACAACAAGAATTTTATAACTACTACAACAAACCATACTATTAAACTTACGTGAAGTGATCAACTGGAATGAGACTTGATAGCTACAACATATATACTAAACACTATAACAAATATTCATATCATGATTACAAATCTACAAAAAATGTATATAAAAATACAAACAGAGTAAGCGACAAATATAAAATACTACTCAGAATCGTATAAAAACTCAAATATTAAATAAAACTAAATAACAAAAAATGTATATGTATCCTAAATAAAAAGATTATAATAGTGTACAATGTCAAGCCCGAAATAAGTAAGAAAAGGCAAAAACATGGTAGACTAAAGCAAAATTATAATAAAATTAAACCACCAGAATGAACTATAAAGCAAATTACAGGGCCTACTGTGCACTACACAGTGTACAATTGAACAGCCGAAAGGTTGCTATTTAATAAATATTTAATAAAATAATAAATAGCAACCTTTCGGCTGTTCAATTGTACACTGTGTAGTGCACAGTAGGCCCTGTAATTTGCTTTATAGTTCATTCTGGTGGTTTAATTTTATTATAATTTTGCTTTAGTCTACCATGTTTTTGCCTTTTCTTACTTATTTCGGGCTTGACATTGTACACTATTATAATCTTTTTATTTAGGATACATATACATTTTTTGTTATTTAGTTTTATTTAATATTTGAGTTTTTATACGATTCTGAGTAGTATTTTATATTTGTCGCTTACTCTGTTTGTATTTTTATATACATTTTTTGTAGATTTGTAATCATGATATGAATATTTGTTATAGTGTTTAGTATATATGTTGTAGCTATCAAGTCTCATTCCAGTTGATCACTTCACGTAAGTTTAATAGTATGGTTTGTTGTAGTAGTTATAAAATTCTTGTTGTAATTGAATGTTTTTGAATTAGCTTTTGACATTTAATAAGTTTTATTGTATTGATCACTTTAAGTAAGCTTAAGTGTTTTGTTTTTTAATAATTTTCTTTCTTTGATAGGCAGTCATACTCAGTATGAGTTCTTTGTTTTGCCTCTTATTTGATTGTGATTTCTATTTTCTTTTAGATCTGATGATGAATACAAGAAGTATTCGAAACGTTATGAATTTTAAAGTAAAGAATCTGAAACAAGATGTTCAGTATATCCTTGGTTTTCCTATTTATCTTAAAATTAAGATTCCCGAAGGGAACATCGATCATATATATATATATATATATATATATATATATATATATATATATATATATATATATATATATATATATATATATATATATATAATTTTATAAAGAGTTAAAATATATATATACAGTGGTACCTCGCATAACGAATTTAATCCGTTCCATGTTCGTCATGTGAAAAGGACATCATACAAAACGAGTGTCCCCCATGTAACCAGTGTGATGCACTGTGTTTATTGTAATTACCTAAGTGTAATTACCTAAGTGTAGTTACAGGATGAGAGCTACGCTCGTGGTGTCCCGTCTTCCCAGCACTCTTTGTCATATAACGCTTTGAAACTACTGACGGTTTTGGCCTCCACCACCTTCTCACTTAACTTGTTCCAACCGTCTACCACTCTATTTGCGAAGGTGAATTTTCTTATGTTTCTTCGGCATCTGTGTTTAGCTAGTTTAAATCTATGACCTCTTGTTCTTGAAGTTCCAGGTCTCAGGAAATCTTCCCTGTCGATTTTATCAATTCCTGTTACTATTTTGTACGTAGTGATCATATCGCCTCTTTTTCTTCTATCTTCTAGTTTTTGCATATTTAATGCCTCTAACCTCTCCTCATAGCTCTTGTCCTTCATTTCTGGGAGCCACTTAGTGGCATGTCGTTGCACCTTTTCCAGTTTGTTGATGTGCTTCTTAAGATAAGGGCACCATACAACCGCTGCATATTCCAGCTTTGGTCTAATAAAAGTCGTGAACAATTTCTTTAGTATTTCTCCATCCATGTATTTAAAAGCAATTCTTAGGTTAGAAAGTGTAGCATAGGCTCCTCGCACAATGTTCTTGATGTGGTCCTCAGGTGACAGTTTTCTATCTAAAACCACCCCTAGATCCCTTTCTTTATCAGAATTCTTTAAAGATTTCTCACATAATTTATAGGTTGTGTGGGGTCTATGTTCACCAATTCCACATTCCATAACATGGCATTTATTCACATTAAATTCCATTTGCCAAGTGTTGCTCCAAATACTTATTTTGTCCAGGTCTTCTTGAAGGCATGACAATCATCTAGGTTTCTTATCTTCCCTATTAACTTAGCATCATCAGCAAACATGTTCATGTAATTCTGTAATCCCTCTGTTAGATCGTTTATGTAGACAATGAACATTACCGGTGCAAGAACTGAACCCTGTGGTACTCCACTCGTGACATTCCTCCAATCCGATACCTTGCCTCTGATTACGGCCCTCATTTTTCTGTCAGTTAGGAAATTTTTCATCCATGTTAGTAGCTTACCCGTCACCCCTCCAATATGTTCCAGTTTCCAGAACAACCTCTTATGGGGAACTCTGTCGAAAGCCTTTTTTAGGTCCAGATAGATGCAGTCAACCCAACCATCTCTTTCCTGTAAAATCTCTGTTGCTCGATCATAAAAACTGAGTAAGTTCGTTACACAGGATCTTCCAGATCGAAAACCATACTGTTGGTCTGATATTATATCATTTCTCTCCAGGTGTTCTACCCATTTAGTTTTAATTATTTTTTCCAATATTTTGACTATTACACTTGTCAATGATACAGGTCTATAATTAAGGGGGTCTTCCCTGCTTCCACTTTTGTAGATTGGAACTATGTTAGCCTTTTTCCACACATCAGCTACAACTCCTGTAAACAGGGATGCCTGAAAAATCAGCTGAAGTGGAATGCTGAGCTCAGGTGCACACTCAGAACCCATGGTGAAACTCCATCTGGACCAACTGCCTTGTTCTTACTTAGCTCCTTGAGCATTTTTTCCACTTCGTCTCTAGTCACCTCTATGTGCTCTATGTTGTTCTCTGGAATTCTTATTGTGTCTGGTTCCCTAAAGATTTCATTTTGTACAAACACACTTTGGAACTTTTCGTTTAGTGTTTCACACATTTCCTTTTCATTTTCCGTGAATCTATTTCCCATTATCAACCTCTGAATATTATCCTTTACCTGCAATTTGTTGTTTATGAATTTGTAGAATAGACCTGGTTCTGTTTTACATTTGTCTGCAATCCCTTTTTCAAAATTTCTTTCTGCCTCTCTCCTCACTGCTGTGTGTAGTTGTTTCTTGCATCTTTGTATCGTTTGTATGTTTGGGGGTTTGGCCTCTTCCTGTATTGATTCCATTTTTGTGTCTTTGTCTCTGGCCCTCTCGCAATCTATTGAACCAATCCTGTTTCTAGTTCTGCATCTCTGTTTTGGTATAAATTTTTTTGTGCCTTTATCATATATTCACAAAACTTGAATACATCTCATCACTTCCTTGCCTAGCAACAAGTCTGTCCAATTATACTCACTAAAAAAATTTCTAAGGTTGCCATAATGTCCTCTCTTGAAGTCAGGTTTTCAACTGCCTCATCCTCCAATTTTCTTCCAGATTATAACACATTGCATACTTTATTCCAAAAAGACATGGTCAT
>WNGS01001312.1:18708153-18729404 GCA_020271785.1 Procambarus virginalis | reverse complement strand
GATCCCGGGCGCCGGCGAGAAATAATGGGCAATTTCTTTCACCCTATGTCCCTATTACCTAGCAGTAAAATAGGTACCTGGGTGTTAGTCAGCTGTCACGGGCTGCTTCCTGGGGGTGGAGGCCTGGTCTAGGACCGGGCCGCGGGGACACTAAAGCCCGAAATCATCTCAAGATAACGGTGAGCTCAAGATAACGGAGGCCAGGTCTCAAATTTTCACAGTAAAATAACAACCTACTGGAGTGAACCATGTGGTAGATGTGGGATGTTACTTTTCCTGACTGCAATTGCAAGTAGCATCAGCAATTTGCATATGGCAAATGGCTCGCTTAAAGCTATCAAGATCCAATAACTACAGATGCATGAGTACACTAGTCGAGTGGGACTCATCTGTGGGTGGTGGTCCTCAGACAGATGTTCACTGGGTCCAGATTCATTTTAGTTGTGAGAATCCCTGAATGCTATCTTCTTGAGGTTATCTTGAGATGATTTCGGGGCTTTTAGTGTCCCCGCGGCCCGGTCCTCGACCAGGCCTCCACCCCCAGGAAGCAGCCCGTGACAGCTGGCTAATACCCAGGTACCTATTTTACTGCTAGGTAACAGGGGCATAGGGTGAAAGAAACTCTACCCATTGTTTCTCGCCGGCGCCTGGGATCGAACCCAGGACTACAGGATCACAAGCCCAGTGTGCTGTCCGCTCGGCCGACCGGCTCCCTCAAGGTCCTTATCAAAATTGATTAATTTCATGACTTAATAGGCTTACATAGCTGTTGAAGACACCAGTGCAAGTACAGAGCACCACTTGGTTTCTGAACCCCTTGGGGACGAGACCCGTCGGGTATCGTGTAAGTTCGTAAACGAGAAATGGAAAAAAATGGAGAGAAAAAATGCAAAAAAATATATAAAATCTAAGGGAAAACATTGATAGGTTCATAGCATAAATGCAACAGTATTTTGTTTGCACTCACCAATTAGAGAAGTCCTGATCCACTTCTCCCTCAGGACAGGCAGGACCAAAGAGCCAGAGCTCTAGCCCACAAGGACAACTAGATGAGTACATGTGAGTACATCCTCACTGCAGCTGCCCTCCCTCCCCCCGAAGTGGCTAGCTTAGTAGATTGCCAGCCAGAGAATCTCTATCTAATACAATAAAACATTCATGAAATAAATACTTTTATAACTTTTTATTATCCTAATATTACTAAACAAAACCTATAACCAAAAATATATATGATGATGTACATTTAGGAAACAAATCTGGATAACGGGTCGAGTGTGGTTAGGCTTATCGGAGTGAGCCGGTCCGTTCCCCCCTACATCCCATACACACACTCTAAGGGTCACGTGGTTCACCTCAACACTCATCCATCCCTTCCTGCATGCCTGCCTGCGAGCCTGCCTGCGAGCCTGCCTGCCTGCCTGCCTGCCTGCCTGCCTGCCTGCCTGCCTGCCTGCCTGCCTGCCTGCCTGCCTGCCTGCCTGCCTGCCAGCTAGCCTGTCTGCCTGCCAGCCTGCCTGCCTGCCTGCCAGCCTGCCTCCCTCTCTGCCTGCCTCCCTCTCTGCCTGCCTCCCTCTCTGCCTGCCTCCCTCTCTGCCTGCCTCCCTCTCTGCCTGCCTCCCTCTCTGCCTGCCAGCCTGCCACCAGCCTGCCCCCTCTCTGCCATCCAGCCTGCCTGCCTCCTTCTCTGTCTGCCAGCCTGCTATCCAGCCTGCCTGCCTCCCTCTCTGCCTACCAGCCTGCCATCCAGCCTGCCCCCTCTCTGCCATTCAGCCTGCCTGCCTTCCTCTGCCAGCCTGCCATCCAGCCTGCCTCTCTCTCTCTCTGTCTGCCAGCCTGCCTGCCTCCCTCCCTGCCAGCCTACCATTCAGCCTGTCTCCCTCTCTGCCTGCCTCCTTTTCTGCCAGCCTGCCTACCTGCCATACAGCCTGCCTCCCTCTGCCTGCCAGCCTGCCTGCCAACCTGCCTGCCAACCTGCCTGCCAACCTGCCATCCAGCCTGTTTCCCTCTCTGCCTGCCTTCCAGCCTGCCAGCCTGCCTGCCAGCTAGCCTGCCAGCCTGCCTGCCAGCTAGCCTGCCTGCCTGCTAACCTGCCTGCCTGCTAACATGCCTGCCAACCAGCCTGTTTCCCTCTCTGCCTGCCTTCCAGCCTGCCTGCCTGCCAGCTAGCCTGCCTGCCTGCTAACCTGCCTGCCAGCCTGTCTCTCTGCCTCCCTCTCTGCTAGCCTGCCTGCCAAAAATATATATGATGATGTTCATTTAAGAAACAAATCTGGCTAATGGGTCGAGTGCCTGCCAGCCTGCCTGCCTGCCAGCTAGCCTGCCTGCCAGCTAGCCTACCTGCCTGCCAGCCAGCCTGCCTGCCTCCTTCTCTGCCAGCTTGTGGCTGGCAGGCGGGGCAGTAGGTTTGTTCGTCTGCAGCCGTCTCCTTCTTATCTGGCAAAGATTGAGACTGCTGTTTTCGGGAGGGGTCCTTGGGTTTTTGATGCATGGTTGGTTAGGCCAGGGGTGCATCGTGTTTTGTGGGCCATGGCGGTTCTCCACTGTTATTTGCTCGCCTCGTCTTCTGTGTCCGTGGACCAAGACTCGGGTGGTTGCGGGGCTGCCCCGTTCGGGTTGGGGACGGAAGTTTTTGAGCCTGTTCCTCCTGCCAAGGCTTCTGGGTATTACCAGCGGCCCTTTCTTGCTGCCTTCCCCATGAACTCTTCCTTTTCTTTAAGGGCGGAGGGCGTGGAGGACGGCTCTGCCCCGGGGCCTCTGTTGCAGGTTCCCGGGGCTGTGGGGATGCCTGCTCGCAGTTCTGGGGCGATTTGCCCCTACCTGGGGTTTTCTGCTTCTGGGCAGAGTTTTTTGCCCATCCAGTCTGCTTGCTTCCCACTTTTGCTGACGTGTTTTCATATCTTTTGCGTCGGTTACAGCCCGCTGTTCTGGTGGCCATTTTCTTCTGCCAGTTTCCCGGCGTTGCGGTTTGTTTACATGCGTCTGAGTGTGCGAGCGAGCGTCTTGGGTGAGTTTTTTCACCTTTTTTCAGGGGTTTTATTCTCCTGTTGTCGTTTCTTTGCTTTTCTGGTGTTTTCTGCCCGTCTTCTGTTCCTCTGGGAACGTTTGGGTGTTGATTTTTACACCAGGTTTTCTGTTTTGTCTGTTTTGGGTCTGGGCCCTAGGGTTTGGGCTCAGTGTCTGTTTATGCTTGCTCCCACACCTTGTTCCCTCGGTTTCAGTCTGTTTTGGCCGTTTCCCTGGGGGTTCTTTTAGTCTGAGGGCTGTGCTTTGCCTTTCTGTGGTGTATTTCCGCCTGCAAATGTGGTGGTTTGGGCTCCCCCTGGTTCGATTCCGGGTTCCTTTGGGTTCTTTGGTTTCGTTCCGGAGGTTTCTTCCTCTTGGGCCCCCCTTTGTGGGTTCAGGGGGCATTGTTTCCTCGTGTGTGACCTGGTTCTGCCTTCTGGAGTTCCGGGGTCTTTCTGGCTTGTAGGATGTTCTTTTTGGGTCTTGGCACGTGTTGTGGTCATGCCAGGGCTTTGGGTTTTGTTGTCAAGGTGGGCCTTTTGATGCTGTTTTGTGCCTTCTTCTCCTGGCCGGCGTGGTGCTCTCTGCCTACTGGTCGGCGGCTTGTAATTTTCTTTTCGCGTGTATGTGTGTGTGTGTACACATGTACATGTGTACACTGTGTGCACATATGTACATGTGTACACTGTGTGCACATGTACTCACCTAGTTGTGCTTGCGGGGGTTGAGCTCTGGCTCTTTGGTCCCGCCTCTCAACCGTCAATCAACAGGTGTACAGTTTCCTGAGCCTAATGTGCTCTATCATATCTACACTTGAAACTGTGTATAGAGTCAGCCTCCACCACATCGCTTCCTAATGCATTCCATTTGTCAACCACTCTGACACTAAAAAAGTTCTTTCTAATATCTCTGTGGCTCATTTGGGCACTCAGTTTCCACCTGTGTCCCCTAGTGCGTGTGCCCCTTGTGTTAAACAGCCTGTCTTTATCAACCCTGTCGATTCCCCTGAGAATGTGTGTGTGAGCACACGTGTGTATGTGCATGTGCTTACACACGTGTGTAATTACCTAAGTGTATCTACAGGATGAGAGCTACGCTCGTGGTGTCCCGTCTTCCCAGCACTCTTTGTCATACAAGGCTTTGAAACTACTGACGGTCTTGGCCTCCACCACCTTCTCCCCTAACTTGTTCCAACCGTCTACCACTCTGTTTGCGAAAGTGAATTTTCTTATATTTCTTCGGCATCTGTGTTTAGCTAGTTTAAATCTATGACCTCTTCTTCTTAAAGTTCCAGGTCTCAGGAAATCTTCCCTATCGATTTTATCAATTCCTGTTACTATTTTGTATGTAGTGATCATATCATCTCTTTTTCTTCTGTCTTCTAGTTTTGGCATATGTAATGCCTCTAACCTCTCCTCGTAGCTCTTGCCCTTCAGTTCTGGGAGCCACTTAGTAGCATGTCTTTGCACCTTTTCCAGTTTGTTGATGTGCTTCTTAAGATATGGGCACCACACAACCGCTGCATATTCTAGCTTTGGCCTAACAAAAGTCGTGAACAATTTCTTTAGTATATCGCCATCCATGTATTTAAAAGCAATTCTGAAGTTAGAAAGCGTGGCATAGGCTCCTCGCACAATATTCTTGATGTGGTCCTCAGGTGATAGTTTTCTATCTAGAACCACCCCTAGATCTCTTTCTTTATCAGAATTCTTTAAAGATTTCTCGCATAATATATAGGTTGTGTGAGGTCTATGTTCTGTAATACACCTTGTGTGTATTAATATAATTACATACTTTTTCTTTCAGAAGGGGCTTTGTTCCCTTTGCTGTTGACGGGGCGCTGGGGGAGCAGCTTGCTCTGTTGACTCTCGCTTGGCCCCGCAGTTAGTGGGCGTTTTTGGTTGTCTTCCGGACTCTGGTAGTGGCGGACGGCTTCTCCCCTTTTGGGGGGTTCGGGGCTGGCGGGGTGGGCTTCTTCCCCTGCGCTTCGTCATGTCATCTTAGTGGGTACGTTGGACGTGTTCGATCCTCCCCATCCTTCTGGGGGTTCCTGTCTGCTCTATGCAGACATGGGTCTGGCGAATCAACGGTTCTTCTCGACTTGTTCAGTCAGCGCCCTGGATTCTATGCCCTCATTGGGGGACTGTTGTCTTCGGTCCGGCTTCTGTTGGGGCCGAGTGCCTGGAGGGTGGCCCTGGACCTCCAGGTCACTTCTTGGCACGTTCCTTTCCAGGTTTCTGGGACTGGCACAGTTGGTGGTGGGGCTTCAGAGTTGCCACTTTTGTTACCTTCCCTAGTTTGTAATTGGCATTTGGTGTATTTATGCATCTTTACCGGATCTTGGTGCCCTGTCTGAGTCTGCTTGGGATTCGGAGTCTGGCCTACCTCGACGACTGGCTGGTGTGGGCTCCCAGTCTAATATAACATGCACTAGCCCGATAAGCTCCAGGGAGCCTCCGTGGCTCACCCAGAAAATGGCGTTTCATTACATTCAACGCTGGTTTTATGGTGGTCAAACGGGTTCCCTGGCTGCTCGTTATCTTGTACACAGTCCTGGACCTAGTCGCGCCTGTGTTGTCTTGGGTCGTCGGTTGCAGCCAGTTGTCTCGGTTTTGAGTTGCGGAGCTAGCTGCGACCGCCTCCCGGATGAGCTCCTGTACTTTCCTCTGTGGGTAGTTAGCTCCGGGAGCCAACAGGGTTTGACCCAGAAAACCAGCGTCGAATGTAATAAAGCGCCATTTTCTGGGTGTGACCCAGAGGCTTCCCGCATCCCTCCCTTCCTCCGTCGGCACTTTTTGCGTTTTCTTGACATCCAGCCTCGGAACTGGGGTGTGGAGGTCTGGAGCTCCCCCTTCCCCCTCCCGGGGAGGGGGGAGCTGCTCAGACAGCGGCGCAGTGATGTGTGATGTCATGCTAGTTTGCTCGTTTCTTTTTGGGGAGTTCTATCCACTAGTTCAGTGTTAGGTAGCAATTTTAACCAGAATAGGGGTTTGTTTTGGGACGCTTACCTTTCTGGGTGCCTGACACGGTCGATGGCAGACATAGAATGCTTCCAACCACACGGGAGTTTCTGTAGGCTATTGCTTCCCTTGCCTCTCTGCGGGGGGCCAGGTTCTGGCTCGTGGTCCCGGTAGGCCCTTAGAACTCCATACACATGACTGATGCCAAAGTCTGACATTAGCATATCAGCCTGAATAAGCTCTGGGGAGCCTCCGGGTCTCACCCAGAAAATGGCGTTTCATTACATTCAAAGATGGTTTTTGGATTTTTTTTTTTGTTGCGCCTGGTGGTGTTGCAGGCCAAAAAGACCTTAGCAGTTTAAGGGTTAATAAACATTTTGAGTCACCCACACAAGAAATTGAGAACACCCTATGGCTGACTGCCCCTGAGAATCACACAAAACCTATGTTTCTGCTGGTTGTTTCTTCTGGCCACAATATACGTCACCTTACAAGTTCTCTCACCAAAGTCTCTGAGACTAAGTTTGATAAGAGGGGAGGGGGCTAAGGCTGACAGAGAGTCCCCACCCGGCCTGGGAGAGGCCTAGTCTGGCTAGGCCTCTGACATGCGATATCTATTTATTGCTGTCCTGCTCTGTGTCTTCAATGTACAGTTCCACAGTTATATATGGGGGACCAGGAGCTAAGCTCTGCTTTCCAGGAGATAGCCTCTGGCTACTTACCTACTACCTAGACAGCGACTTGTCTGATGGAAAGACCCAACTAACCAGCTTCAATTGTTAGCAGAAAGCAAGGTCACTTCACATGACCTGACCAGAAGGCAACCTGTTACAATTAACACCTGAAAGGCGTGACTCTAGAATAATTATTGGACGACTGTCTGGCGCCTCCAATATCACGTGTGACTGACTCTCGTTGTATGTAAAATGATATACAAAAACACATTTATGGTGTTACACCCCTCCAGGGGGAGTTCAGGGCCAGCGGGGCAGGTGTCTTCCCCCTTTACTCCATCAGGTCATCTTGGAGTGGGTGCACTTGGATGTGGTTGAGACGTCCTCATCCCTCAAGTAGGTTTCTCGCTTGTTTCCAATCCCGAAATGGGACTGTGCAGATCTGCGGTTCATTCTGGACTTGTTCCTTCTGAACCCTTGGATTCCTTGCCCTCTTTTCTGATGACCACTCAGTCCCAGGTCGTGCTTCTCTTGGAGCCGGGTTCTTGGATGGTGTCTGGACCTCCGGGACGCATATTGGAATGTCCCAATTCATCCGGGGTCCAGGACTGGTTAGGTTTTGTGGTGGGGCGTCAAGCTTACAGCTTTCGTTGCCTTCCCTTTGGACTGAAAATGGCACCTTGCATTTTCACGCATTTTACCTAGGTCGTGGTGGCCCATCTGTGTCTGCTAGGTGTTTGGGTTTTGGCCTATCTCGACAACTGGTTGGTGTAGGCTCCCAGCCAGTCCATGTGTCTGCTCGCCAGGGGTGCGGTTCTTTCGCAGCTATAGTTACCTCGGATTCTGTGCCATGTAGATATTTATATATAATGTGTGTATATAGTGTAATAACACCACAAACAGTATTGTTGGATGAGAAATATTAGTGCGTCTGGCCTTGAACCAGTGAGGGCGGCAGCCACCAGCTGACAATGTGTGTAGCTACGTCTCTTATTTTCTGAACTCGCCATACAAGCTTTGATGTACAGTTATGGCGAACAAAACATGTAATTACTTGTATATAACATCTGTATATAGTGGATAAAAACATAAACAGTATGGGGGAGGAAAATGTTGGCGAGTGAGGCGAGGTGAGGAAGGGAGTGGTGGCGAGTGAGGCGAGGTGAGGAAGGGAGTGGTGGCGAGTGCCTGGCCGGCTGGTGTGTGGCGGTCACTCCTCGTTGCTTTTCGACTCACAATATCAACTTAGTGGTTTGTTATGGTGAACAAAACATGCAGATACTTATATATAACCTGTGTATATAGTGTAATAACAGCAGAACTATTTGTTTATTGTTTTATGAACATAATAATTGAATCACTAATATGCACACCATAATTTTGAGTATAGTGATGGTTCACATTTTATTATATAAATATATCACACTACATACTATTGAATAATGTTACTGCAAAAAAAATTAGAAAAAATTCGAGACATTGAAATAATTGGGTAATAATATCATTGTTGGAACTGCCGCCTGACAGCTGGGGCGGAGCAGACCTCTTCTGACGCTTACTCTATCAACGCCTCTTCTCTGGGGTGAGCCCCTACAGTTCCCTTGAGCTATCCAGGCTGATATTGATATCCCTAACTTTGGCATCAGTCAATGTGGGGTGGAGTTCTAGTCCTACCGGGGACCACGAGCCAGAACCTGGCCCCCTTGGAGAGGCACAAAGAGCAATGGCCTATGGAAATGTACATGTGATTTTGGAGCATTCTATATCTGCCATCGACCGGGACAAGCGCCCAAAAAGGTAAGCGCCCCATAACAAACCCCTATTCTGGTTAAAAATGACGAAATAGACAAACGGGTGGACAGAACTCCCCAGATGAAAATGAGCAAACAAGCATGACATCACACGAGCTGTGCGGCATGTCTGTGCAGTTTCCCCCTCCCTGTGATGGGGATGGGGGGGGGAGCCCCAGATCCCCGCGCCAGCGATCCACACTGCAGTTCTTAGGCTGATGGGATACGGCTTGATCGTTGTGGCTCGAGCTCCAGACTCTTGGTGTGCTGTTCTCTGTTTCAGTACTGCTCTTACTGTGGCGTGTGAGCTGGGAGTAATATTCACAGATACTCGGGCTGCATGTGCTTAGGGTCACCTTCCCTGAGTGCCCTGTAAGTACCGCCCTAGGGGCTTGGGGTTACCTTCCACAAGTCACCTTGGGTCTACCTCTGTTGGTCTTTTGCTGCGGTTCAATTGACTGCCCCCGATGTTTTGGGGGGTTCCTCCCTAGTTTGCCTTGGGGTCAGTGGTACTTTTTGCACTGGTAGGGGCGCAGGGTACTGCATAGCTAGTTTTCACCTATAACAGTGGCTGGCTCTGTTCCCTCTGGGTACACTGTCCTCTTGCAAGGTTTTTCTTTTCATTTTGTTTTTGCCTGGTGGGGAGGTGGGGGATATCTGCCTTGGTGTTCCTCCTCCCCCTCTATACTAGGGTTGCTGTTTTTGGTGGTACCCTCTTTGTGGCTTTGTGGCTTTGGTACGTGGCTTTGTCTTCGTGAGTGGACATGTCCTGGGGGTTCAGCGTTGGCAGTGTTGGTTGGTAGCTTGGGCGCTGGTTAGCAGTACTCTGCCTGGGATAACCCTTAGCAGACTCAGTCTAGTGGCCCTGGGAAACCCCGCGGGTGCGCTCGGGTCCAATGAATGTGGCCCCCCCCCTCCTTGCATTTTGCGGGTTTGAGGGTTGCTCTGTCCCCTTGTCTCAGGGCGACGCTCATTGTTTTTGCCTCCGTCATGCTGCTTGTTGGGTCGGTGTCACATTCGACCCCGAGTCCTGCGAGCTTTGTTGCTTGTTTGTGAATCAGTTCGCCCAATCAGATGATGACATTATTCGGGTGCAGGCGGCTCACGTGTTGCAGTAAAGGTTTAGGTTGCAGTGTGCTAGGTTGGTTGCTTCCCCGGATGCTCCGAGACTGCCCTGTTTGTCTATAGGGATCCGAACATGGTGGTGTTGGTCGCTTCGGCCTTGGTTCCGTCCGCACCCCCTCGTTCTTCTCCTGCTGTGGTTCATTCACCCCCTCCCCCATTGCATCCGGCTCCGAAGCATCTGAGGGCTTTGGGGTCGGGGCAGTGTTTAGAGGCTTCTGAGACTCGGGCAGTTTCGGGGGTTGCCCCTTCCGGGGTGGCGTCGGAGGCATTCGAGTCTGTTCCTCTAGCTGTAGCTCTGGGGTCTGACCAGTGGACCTATTCTCTTCTGTTATTTCTGCCACCCCAGCTTTTTTTGTGTGTGGCTGGGGCTTGGGAGAAATACTCGCCCCCGGGGCCTGACATGGAGGTTCCCGGGAATGGCGAGGGGCTGCCTTGGGGGCCTTGGGCTCCGTTGGACCTCGCCTGGGTTTTCCAACCCTCTGGGCGGGGCTTTCGGTTACAATGAGTGGGGTTTTCCTTTCCCCTCTCTGAGTACGAGTTAGTTTGGGTATCACCCCCTCCCCTGGGTTCGGTTCTGTGTCCCTTTGGGTCCGTCAGTTCCGTCCTTCCTGTGGGTGATTTTATCACTTTCTCACTCTTCTTTTCTAGGACATGTATTCTACGTTATGTCGTAATCATGTTTTCATCATCTTGGGATCTGGCATGACCATTGGTTGTGGATGCCTCTGGGCCCATGTGAACATTCCATGTTTTTGTGCTTGCTTCTCAAGGGTCTCGAAGGTTCGGGAAGATCTTTGATTCTTCCGATATTGTTGGAACTTCTGTTGTCTGCCGGTGAGGATTACCTCCAGTCCGTCAGTCCCGAGGACTCGTTGGTCCTCTTCCATACTACTTATCGTTTTTCAGTATTATATCTCATTATTTTATCATTACATCTTATCTCTGTATTCTCTCGACATTACTAATATTCGTTTAATACACCTTGTGGGCACCCTCCCCGAGGGTTGGGTGTTGCAGCTCGCTTCTCAGGCGCGTTCGCCGAGGGTGTTTGTTTTGGTTTATGTGCGGTGTAAACATGCGTTGGTGTTCTGCTTCCTTTATCGTGGGTTGTACGCCACTCTTGCTCATCTTCTTTCCAGTCATAGCCCCCTGGATACTGGGGAAGCTCTCAATTTTATATATGGGGAGAACACTTGGTTCTTTCTCTACTTTTACAGGTGTGGGGTGGCTCGGAGTGGCACCGCCTCCACCTTTACTCTACACCTAGTCTTCTACGATTCACGCATCTCTGGACAGGATCCACTAGCGTTGCTCCCAGATTATTACACAGCTCAACTGTGTCGTAACACAATAGTATATTCTCTTTACAGGCGAGAGTATACGGTCTGGCGACACTGTCAGCCAGATGCTGGTTCTCGGTTTTTGGATGAATGTTGGGTGTTTGTAGCGTGTTGATTGGTCATTTTGCGTGCATCTTAACGAGGCCTTCCTATGTGCTTCTATCAATGCTCCTCAGCCCAAGGCTAAGGCCTAATTGTGGGGAAGGGTTCCATGGAACATCAGATAGACACTCATTCCTTGACTCAGTCTTTGCTTTCTGGATACTCATTCCTTGTTGGGCACTCGTTCGTTGCCTCAGTTAATGCTCTCTGGACACTCATTCCTTGACTTAGTCATTGCTTCTGGTCACTCTATCCTTGGCCGTCGTTCAGTGCCTGGCTGCACTCTAATGTATACATTGGAGTGTGTTTGTATTTACTTGATCGTGTACATTCCGTTTTCATCGCGTACATTCATCATCGGGCATTCCTACCTCTATACTACACATTGTTGTGTCTTAGTATGTGCTTATTGGCTATACTAGTGTTGGTGTTAGGTTAGAGGGTATACATGTTCAGTTCCCTGCGATTGGACAACCCCGCTGTTCAGTTGTAGAACTGAGTTCTTTCATCTTCTTGTATGTCCCTACCAGCTTCTGTGTTGCAATGTCTGCTGGTGATTGTAGGTTCCAATCACCCACTCCTGGCCCTACTGTTCCCTTTTGTTGAGACAGGGGGAGCTAAGATTATGGCCCTGGCTACTGCCTTTTCCTTGTGTTCCTTTGCCGGAACATTTTTGCCTTAGTGCGGTACACATCCTGGGGTTGCTCGCCTCATCTGTTCCTCTGCTTCACGTGCTTCGTTCTGCCCTGCTGGAGCTGGTTGCACTGCTCCTACAGGTTGCACTGTTGCTGTTTTTAGCTCCGCGTCTCGCGTGGTGGCTCGTGGTGCTCGCCTCCTCGTTTGCCTCTGCCTGGGACATGGCTCTTTGGTTTTCATCACCATTTTGTCCATGCCGTTTGCAGAGTTTACGGTTCAGGTCTTTCAGGAAGTGGCGGCTTCTCGTTGTCATCCGTTTTGGGCTTGCTGGTCCTTTTTAGGTCGGGGGGGGGGGTCTCCAGGACAGGGCGTATCTGCTTGCCTGGGTTGGTTCTTTCCTGGCTCACCGGGTTTGGGTTCCTGGTTCTCTGGCGGACGTTCTTTCTGGTTATTTGCCAACCCTGGTTTCTGTCGTTGCTTGCTCGGTGTCCGAACCCAAGGGTTTTTCCCCCGGCTTGGCCTCTTCTAATGATCTGTCAGGTCCGTATTGGGGCTGGTTCGGTCTTCTCCTCGAGTCTTCCAGTCTGGTAATTTTGACTAGAGTCTCACCATCTTTGGTGATCAGGTGGCTTCTTTGATGGTGTTCCACCTGCATCCTTCGTCTCAGTGGCGGTATGAGGTTTTGGTGGCGGTCCTTACTTTTCTTTTTGTCTCTTCATAGGTATACTTAGATTTTTGTTCACATGGTCTTGTCCTTCTCTCGTGGGGGTTTGGGACTATCGGCTTGACGCATACTGTCGCCTTGTCCTGTGCGACGCTAGCAGAGCTGCTAGGGTTTGCTTTCGGTTTTAATATTCCTTCTGCGCCATTGCACGTGCTGTCTCAGGCATTATTTGCCTTCGGCTTGCTCATGCGCCGCCTGCACCGTCCTGGTTTTTGGTCGGTGTGCTCTCATTTCTATCTTCGCCTCTGTTTGTTGTGGCCTCTTCGGTTCAGGTTTGTTTTTCCGAAGCTCTTTCTTGTTCGTTTGCAGCCGTCTTGTTCATTTCTGGCGAGGAATGAGTCTGCTAATTTCCGGAGGGGTCCTTGGGTTGTTGATGCTTAGCTAATCAGGCTGGGGGTGCATCATGTGTTGTGTCTTGTGCGGACCTTAGCCGTTATTTGCGCGCCACGGCTTCTGTGTCCGGGGATGCGCTTTGAGTTGATCTGGTTTTCCTTCTTCTCTGTTTGCGGGTACGGGTCTCTCAGATCATCTGCAGGGTTATTAACCCTTTAACTGTGCCGCCTCCAAATATGACAACCCCCCCGCCAGTGCGCAGGAAATAAATTATCTTGAAAAAATATTTTGTTTTTTAACCCTCAAACCGCTAGGGCCCAAATGGAATTTAACACCCAGAGGCGCAACAAAAAAAAAAATCCAAAAAATTCTTTCGTCTTATAGAAGTGTTCATTTTTGTTCCCTGATCATGGAAAAATAACAAAAAATCGTAGGTGGCATATTTTAGCCGCAAATGGGTAGGGAAGTCTGGCAAAAAAGGGGCGTTGGCAGAGCCTTCGCCAGATGAGGTCTACTCTGCCCGAGCTGTCAGACGGCAGTTGCCACAAATATATTATTACCTAATTATTTCAATGTCTCTGATTTTTCTTAGTTTTTTGCAGTAATATTATTCCATACAGTGAATTGTGGTATATTTATATAATAAAATGTGTGAACCATCGCTGTACTCAAAATTATGGTGTGTATATTAGTGATTCAATTATTATGTTCATAAAACAATAAACAAATAGTTTTGCTGTTGTTACACTATATACACAGGTTATATATAAGTACAGTACAACCTCGATTCAACATACTATATGGGACCAACCCCAGTTCGTTGGAGCGTTGGATTCGTTGCAAGAGGTGACCTTCAGGAGGCGTTTGTGTCAGTGTCTTTTTTTTTTCTTGTACACAATAAAAATGCATTATCATATTACATACTATACCTATATATTACTTCTCTACTAAAAAATACTGTAATTCATAAATTTACCTTATTGTTGAAGTTATGTCCATCTTGAAGTTTCGTGAAGTTGTGAATGCTCTACAGTAAATACGTACTGCAGTGCATTATGCCGTTAGCACTGTGTTGATTAAAAGTAGTTCTGCTGTATGTTGAGTACTACAATACAGTTTATGAAAACTATTGTACACAAAAATTACTGCAACTTTAATTTTAACACTGAGTACACACTTAAATTTAACACTTGTTCTAACTGTTCATGCTGCACACGATGTTTTTAGATGTTTGCATCAGCTTTGCTGGTGCTCGCTGCTGCTGTGAGTTCAGCTGCTTCTGAGCTGGTGCTGGCTGCTGTTGTACCAGTGCTGGGTACAACTGTGCTCATGCTGGGTACGGCTGTTCTTGTGCTGGGTACGGCTGTTCTCATGCTGGGTACGGCTGTTCTCGTGCTGGGTTCGGCTGTTCTCGTGCTGGGTTCGGCTGTTCTCGTGCTTGGTACGGCTGTTCTCTTGCTGGGTACGGCTGTTCTCTTGCTGGGTACGGCTGTTCTCGTGCTTGGTACAGCTGTTCTCCTGCTGGGTACGGCTGTTCTCGTGCTGGGTATGGCTGTTCTCGTGTTGGGTACGGCTGTTCTCGTGCTGGTTGATTTTCTGCTACTAGTTCTTGCAAAATATTGCTTCGTTTTTGGCATTAATAAGGCACTATTAGTAAGCCCCTGAGACATTTTGTTTTATAACCAAAGAGCTGTAGTAAAAAAATGGTCAATTCCACAATTATTCTTCCATCGGCAGATAAATGCTGTACATCAATCGCAGACAAAGCTAAGGGCACTGGGTGCATACTGTACGAACGCAGGCTAAGTCTATACGCACACCCTTCAGTTGGCTGGTGTTTAAGCCTGATCCAGTAACATAAATTTCTCTTAAATATTCGATTTACATCAAATTATATTTTTGTGTTATGTATTTAGTTTAGCAACATTATTACGATAATAAGAGCTATAAAAAATACTTATTTTGAAACTGATTTATTTATTTCATTATTTCGAAGCCATAGGTCACTGAACTGTGGCGACGAAATCGAACAAAACACCGCCTGGTGTTGTGTTCGATTTCCAGTAACATATATTTCTCTCAAATATTCAATTTACATCAAATTATATATTTTTGGGTTACATATTTAGTTTAGCAACATTATTTCGGTAATAAGAGCTATAAAAAATACTTACTTTGGAACTAATTTATTTTATTATTTCGAAGCCGTAGATCGCTGAACTGTGGCGACGAAATCGAACACAACACAACAAGCATGGTGTATGGACAGGGATTAGACCCGTCTACTCGTGCTGGAGTTGTGCTGCCAATAATGTGAACAATTTCTCAAATAGGAGATATCTACCTTATTACAGTATATTTTGGTCTTATTTAGTTTGGTTTAATTAGGATAATAAAGAGTTATTAAAACACCAGTTTTAGAAATGATTTATTAATGTGAAACGTTCAAAGCCATGGGTCACTGAACTATGACAACACAGACGAAAGTGAGTGAAACCTCACTGTAAAGGGAAGTTTACTGTACAGTATTCCCTTATCTGTCCACCCTCACTCGTCTTGTTTCATCACAGAAAATGTATAAGAAGATTTCAACATATTAGCTAGCTATTCATGCTTCAGCCTTTAAATTAATTTACAAAGATACGTGTGCCACAAATCGGTGAACGAAAATCATTGAAACTCAGTCGTTCACTTCTGTGGACCACTCTGGCTGGTGTTTGGTTAATATGCGTCACTTCTTGTGGACCATTCTGGCTGGTGTTTGGTTCATATGATTCACTTGTTGTGTGGTCCACTTGTGTGATCCAACTTGTCTTATGAAGGAATTATTAATTGTAATCTGTGATAGAATGAGACAGTTTTCCACCACTGTGAACTCTGTCCCAACATCGTAAGCTTGTGGACCACTTGTGGTCCACTTGTGTGGTCCACTTGTGTGGTCCATTTGTGTGATCCATTTGTGTGATCTAACTTGTCATATGAAGGAATTATTAAATGTAATCTGTGATGGGATGGTAAAGTTTTCTACCACTGTGAGCTCTGTCCCAACATCGTAAGCTTGTGGACCACTTGTGGACCACATGTGCGGTCCACTTGTGTGGTCCACTTGTGTGATCGAACTTGTCATATGAAGGAATTAATAATTGTAATCTGTGATAGAATGTGAAACTTTTCCACCAGTCTGTGAACTCTGTCTCGACGTCGTAAGCAAATCCGAACATCCCCCGCTTCGGCGAACCATTGTTCGTCGAACCGGGTGAGTAAATCCGGCCTGAAAAGTGTGCGAACTAGCCGGAGATTCGTTGAATCGGGGTACGTTGAATCGAGGTTGTACTGTATCTGCATGTTTTGTTCACCATAACGAACTACTAAGTTGGTCTTGTGAGTCAAAAACCAACGAGGAGTGACTGCCACTCACCAGCCAGCCACTCCCTCCCTCAACAACACCTCACTTGCCCTCATTCTCCTCCCACAATACTGTTTTTGCATTTATTCACTATACACACATGTTATATATATGTATTTACATGTTTTATTCCCCATAACTGTACATCTAAGCTTGTATGGTGAGTAAAGGCACAAAGACATAGCTGTTCACACAGTCAGCTGGTGACAGCCGCCCTCAAGGCCAGACGCCTTAATATTTCTCCTCCAACAATATTGTTTGTGGTGTTATTATGCTATATACACAAAATATATATAAGTATCTACCTGTTTTATTCACCATACCTGTACAAATAAGCTGGTATGGTGCCCAAAGACCATGGTGGCCACCAGTAAACAACATGACAAGTCGTGCAGACGACGCATCTCCCTCACCAAAATGGCGGCTCCCAATCTACTCCTCTTGCTATTATCTCACACTATACACACGTTATATATAAATATCTACATTTGTGTTCACCATAGTGAACCACTAAGCTGGTATGGTGATTGCAGTCAATAAAAGGTGGCCACACACAGTCAGAAGACAACGTCACTACCCTCCCCTCCCACAGCATTACTCCTCCCTCCATGGAGCACAGTGCTAAATATCACCACAATCCTGCTATTATCAGAACCCTGGTCAGTTGTATCACAGTCAGGGGTCTTTTGTAATAATATCATCGCTACATAATAGCATGAACAAGTATATTATGGCATTTTTAGGCGATGCTGTGGTCACAAGCTGAACAGCGGTGCTGTGAGCTCATGCTGCGTGCGTCAGGCTTGGTAGCTCACTCAATACTGAGGCCCCTAACACCCGGGAGTTTGGCCCACGATTTTTTTTTTAAATGGCGTCAGTTTACAAGAGCCCTGATGAAGGTGTGGTGAACCCCGTGTATCCGCGGGCCGTTTAAATCTTGCGTAGTACTCCAAAGCACCATATGATGTGAATGCGCAATTTACTGCAAGTCGGTCAAAGCATCACATGATGCGATGCGCAATTTAAGGGTTAATGTTTACAGAGTTCCTGCTAATGTTCTTATCTTGATTCTTACTCATGTTCTCTTACTATAAAACAGAGAAGTTGCTTGATGTTTCAACCACCTCCTTCCTGATTATTAGTTTCCCATCCTTCTCTATGGTCCTGCCTCCTCTTTTACATCTATACTCAACTATTCTGCTGGATATCCTGTTTTATATCCTTGCACTCAATTAAATTTTTTACTTGCTCCCTTAGCCCATCAATTTCTGCCCTCAGCTGCAAGCAGAGCTCTTAATGAGTTTGAGGGAAGGTCATAATGTGCTCCATTATTGTTCCCAAGAATAATCACTAGAGGCATGACTGCCTTTCACTTGAGCCTGCATCACAGTGATGCAAGAGTTCACATCACACCTCCAACACCCCCACATTGCACTGACAGAGAGGTCACTCAAAGCCTAGTACAATCGTAGTATTTTGTGGGTTGTGGGTACCACTAGCTAGGAAAGTGAGCACGGTTTCTTTCGGAAACGGATATTTCAGTACACTCAGCTTTCTATATTTTATTTCCAGACCTCGGAAGAAGCTTCAGGAACTACAGGGTTCGTGAGGTGCTTAAGTTCCCTATCAGATGAAAGTGAAGACCGTACACTGGACACTTCAGCTAATGCTCAGTTCTACCAGTGTTGTCTTGTGTGGCAGTACCCCAATTTGCCATGGCTGCAACTGTTTCCACGTGACAACCTCAAGTATAACTCACAAACTGGACTTTTTGGCACAGATCAGAAATTAGCGAACTCACTCCGCTCAGATTGGTAAGGACGGTTTTATAACAGCTTAGAATGTTTATTGATATGAAAGTATGCAGTGATTGAAAAGCACTAGGAATTCCTATGTGGTTCAATCAGCCTTGCACCCCTTGCATTATAGGAGTGGGGGAGTTGGACATGGGACCCATCATCCCAAAGTTCTTCCCACCTAAGGTCAAAATAACCTTGGACCTGGGGCCTGCACCTGCTTAGCCCTTCCACTGCTAAGGGGTCCTGAGGACATTTACACCCCTGTGCGCAAGAAAAAATTTTTTTTTTTAAATTATTTTGTCTTTGAGGTAAAGAAGAAGCATTGCCAGACATGTGGCTTTATTGAACAAATAATTACAGTACAGTTACATCCTGCAATACACAAGCCATATATTATACAAAACTTATAAAGACTAACAGTGCTTAAGATATATAATATAATAAGCAAAGTACACATGACTAACGCTAAAACAAATAGAAATTAACTAGGAGTGAACACAAAACTAACCTGTACACAGGCACGACACAGCTGATCTGACAACAACAAAACAGTGAAGCGAGCATCCAAACAAAACAGTCAAGCGAGCATCCATCCGGGTACAATAATACAATAACACTTTTACTACAGTCTTCTTAAAATGTTAATTTGTGTTCCCTGAGCACGGGAAAAATAAAATAATAATCGTAGGTGACATATTATGGGCGCAATTGACCGAGGAAGTCTGGCAAAAAGTAGGCGTTGACAGAGCGGTCGTCAGAGCCGGTCAGCGTCACCCGCGCTGACAGGTGGGAGTTGCCACAAAGATATTATCACTTAATTATTTGTATGTCTCTTGATTGATTTTTTCTTAGTTTTTTTGCAGTAATATTATTCAATAGTGTGTATTGTAATATATTTATATAATAAAAATGGTGAATAATTGCTATACTCAAAAGTATGGTGTGCATATTAGTGATTCAATTATTATGTTTATAAAACAATAAACAAATAGTTTTGCTGCTATTACACTCTATACACAGGTTATATATAAGTATCTGCATGTTTTGTTCACCATAACGAACCACTAAGCTGGTATTGAGAGTCGAAAAGCAACGAGGAGTTACCGCCACACACCAGCCAGCCACTCGCTGCCACTCCCTCAACAACGCCTCACTCGCCCACTTTTTCCTCCCACCATCCTGTTTTATATTTTATTCACAATATACAGACGTTATATATAAGAAACTACATGTTTTTTTCACCACAAGTGTACAACTAAGCAGATATAGTTAGTTCAGGCACTAAGAGCCGTCGCTATACAAACAGTCAGCTAGCGGCTGCCTCACTCACACAAGGCCACACGCACTAAACTTTCTCCCCCAACAATACCGTTTGTGGTGTTATGACACTATATACAGACGTTATATATAAGTCTGTATATGTTTTGTTCATCACAACTGTACAGCTTAGCTGATATAGTTAGTTCAGGCACTAAGAATCGTCGCTATACACACAGTCAGCTGGCGGCTCCCTCACTCATTCAAGATCACACTCACTAAACTTTCTCCCTCAACAATACTGTTTGCAGTGTTATTACACTATATGCACATATTATATATAAGTATCTACATGTTGTATGCACCATAACTGTACACTTAAGCTTGTAGAGTGCCCAAAGAGCATAGTGGCCACCCTCTGCACAGCCAGCAAATCATGCAGACGACGTCACCTCCGTCACCCAAATGGCTCCTCCCAACATAATCCTTTTGCTGTTATTACACTAATACACACATTATATGTAAGTATCTACATTTGTGTTCACCATAGAGAACCACTGAGCTGGTATGGTGAATGCAGACAATAACAGGTGGCCACACACAGTCAGTAAACGATGCTGTCTCCCTCCGTCTCTCAGCATCACTCCTCCTACAGCGCTAATTTTTACAACAATCCTGCTATTATCACAATCTTGGTTATTTATATCACAGTCAGGGGTCATCTGTAATATTGTCATCGCTAAATAATAGCAGTTGTATATTTATTTTGACATTTTTTGGTGATGCTGTGGTCACAAGCTGAACAGCAATGCTGTTCGCTCATGGTGCGTGCGCCAGCCTTGGTTGCTCCAACAGTACTGTGCCTCTCACACCTGAGAATATTGCCCATGATTTTTTTTTTTTAATGGCATCTGTTTACAAGAGCTCTGAGGAAGCTAATGTGAACCCTGTGTAGCTGCGGGCCATTTGAATCGGGCCTGGCACCCTTGGGCGTATATACTGTCTCCACTCGATCATCCGGACTATATGGGAAGGACCCCCAACCGGATTATCACGTTTTACGGATAATGGTACTTTTTCACCAACGAGTCCAAAAGTGACCATTTTCAACAATTTTTATACTACAAACAACATAATTTGAATTGCCTTGCCACATATAATTATTAGATATTCAACTAGAAACCTCAACTTACCTTGTTGGTGTTCGTCTTCTTGATTGATGCCACACATCTTGAAGTTAAGAATTGTTAACAATTTACGTAACCTATACTAACACAACACTAAAATTAACACTTAAAATTACTGTACAGTTCATTAAGCAAAGTTAGTTTTGACTGCCAGCTGCTGAAGCCTCACTGGTTGAAGGTGCTTGGCTTGCCTGTGGCGCCTCACTTGTTGAAGGCATGGCTGCCTGTGACGCCTCACTGGTTGAACAACACGTAACTTGTCTTTAATTGCCAGGACAACCTTCTTCCTCTTAACACCTCCAGAACGATTGATGCTGATACCAGACATAGTCTTGGCCAAAAATGTTTAAAGTTACTATGAAAATAAAAAAGATATTTCAAAAAATATTTCACTAATGGCGCAGCACTGTGACGCCTCACTCGTTGAGGTGTATAACAGTAACTTGTCTTTAATTGTTAGGACAACTTTCTTCCTCTTAACACCTACAGAACGATTGATGCTCCTACCAGACATAGTCTTGGCCAAAAATGTTCAAAGTTACTATGAAAATAAAAAATTTAAAAAAATATTTCACTAATGGCGCAGCACTGTGTATAACACGAGGGATGGACGCACATGGGTTGACCAGTGTTGGACGGGTCCACTTGGCGTGGGGCAGCTATACCACCTTACGTAGGCTGCCAGGAGAATATTTTTTAAGGAAACTTCAGCCTGTGCACATTGCTTTTAGAAAACTTATTTATTTGTTATTACATAATTACTAGTACTTATTTCATTTGTTTTTGTTCTAAAATTAATGGTAATTCCTGTACACAGGTGGTCCCTCCCGACGCTCTCCTCCCACCCTCCCGACACCACCCACCCACCCCACCCCCTCCTACGCCATGCGCCTCGAGTCACGGGCAGACGGGATT
>WNGS01001312.1:18694373-18708143 GCA_020271785.1 Procambarus virginalis | reverse complement strand
AGTTAAATATATATTTTGTCATTATTAGGCGATGCTGTGATCACACGCTGAACAGCAGTGCTGTGAGCTCATGCTGCATGTGCCGGCCTTGGTTGCTCACTCACTACTGAGGTTCTCACACCCAGGAATGTGGACCACGATTTTTTTAAAATCGTCTGTTTACAAGAGCCCTGAGGAAGCTGATGTGAACCCATGTAGTTTTGAATGGAACGGGAAAAATACAAATACATGGAGGCGCGTAGTGCACCCCAGACGTGGGCCTGCAGGCGCATTGTGCAGTTAAAGGGTTAATAACCAAAGCAGATTGAGTTCTAATATTTTGCACAATTTCATTTCGGGTCTAGGGCTACTTTATTACAAAATTTCATTATATTTAGAAAGGGTCAAGTGGGAGGCCTTTGGTGAATTCACATGGAATGACCCACATACAACTCAGCCATGGTGGTGTCCTTCCAACGTATCATACTTGAAGCAGGTAATAAGCCACCTGCAATGAGTTGCCCTGCATACCTGTTTGTTTCTTCAACAAGATGTTGCATGAATTGCTCATCAAAATATGAAATAAAATGTTCATTTTCCGTCATGTCCTCACCTGTGTACGGGAACATGGGTGCAACCCCCACATACTAGCATCAAATTGAGTTTTGTGTGGATCAAAAAGTTACAATCCTCCCACAAAAATTCAGCAGTGCTCCTTGTACTGGGAGCACCACCACGAGCGACTCCACAGGTGCATTTTCTTGCAATAAATCTCCTTTGGGCAGGAGTTGCAGGTCTTCTACATTGTATACTAGCAGGGCAAGCAGGGAGAGGCAACACTGTCGTCAGTGTCATCACGAAGAGAGGCATGGCAGCGCTTGGCAGGGCGACTTGCTGAGACAGCAGATCTTTGCCTAGTAACACCGCGACGGCAGCCACTAGCACTTGGCACATCTATGGTACTTATATCAGAAGCAGCATCACTGAACCCAGAAAATGATTGATGAACACTATCACTTTCATCAAAAATAGAAGATGGAGCAGGTGGTGGAGCATATACTGGCAAGGGCCATGACCTATGATGCGCTGCTCGCCCTGAAGGAGACACGCTCAGTGTATCGTTATTATCTGTGTCTGTATCACTGCCATCGGACTCTTGTGTTAGGTCTCTATACTCCACTGGGTCATCAATATCACATTCCTGTTCTTCAAACAATAAAGTGGCAATTTGCCCTTCAGAAAGCAATATTTCAACACCGCGTCCCACAGGCGATTGGGAGCTGGAGATGCGTGCGTCTGCCTTGGTTGCTCAATGAGAACTGAGGGTTCCTTAAGGCCTGGAGCTTTCTGGGAATTTTTTTCAAGATGGCCGTCCCTCACTGAAGGCCTTAGGCGTCCATCTCGTACCCTACTTACTGTGATCGCTTTTCGACTGTGTACAAAAAAATAAAAAGGGTTTTCTTGGTGCAGTAAGGGGCAAACAAGATTTCTTGGCCGGTGTAGTGTAGTGATTAATGATCTCTCTGGTGGCTGACTTCAGAGGAGCTGCCCTTTTTTGTGTAGGGCCTGTTGCCTATTTTATCCCTTCGTACAAGTCTCTTATGTTGCCCACGGTGGCTGCGGTCTGGATGCTGGAACAGAGTCGGAGCCGGTAATTGTTAGCACAGCGCCTTGCAGCTTGTTGAACTCTACTGCGGGCAGTATGGAGGGCCTGTAGGTTCCTTTCTGTGGGCAGGTTCTTGTAGGATGAGAGAGCTCATTACTTTTTCCTCTATGAGGGGTAACAGTTCCTCTGCACTGGCCTCGAACCAATCTGCTGACTTGTTCTGTCTCTTACCGAAGGTGGACATGGCAGTGTTGAAAATGGTGCCCCTGAGGTGTGACCACCTCTCATTTGCACCATTGCAGGGTGGTTCAGGAAATTGCATTTTCCAGTGCAGCAGTGAACTCCTCCACCTTGTGAAGATCACAAGTCTTGTTTACATTAATGGGTGGTCTTCCCTCCTTCTTTGCTCTGTGGATTTTCCGGGGCTCAGTATCAGTATGCTCAGTATCCGAACCCAGAGATTTTCTTGAGGCTCCACCTTTTTCAGCAGATAGGTTGAGTCCCTAACGAGATTGGTTTGATCTTGTCCTCGAGTCTTCGCATTTGGTCTTTTTGACTCAAGTCTATCACCATCTGTATGGTGATCAGGTGTCATTTTTGATGGTGTCCCACCTGCAGGCTTTGTCTCAGTGGCAGTATGAAGTTTCCTGGCAGTCCTTCAGGTTCTTATTGTCTCTCCGTCGCTGCACAGTACTTCGCTTTCGGTTCAGGTTGTTTTGCCCCATCTCTTGTGGCTGTTTCAGGGCCGTCATCTTATGCCGAATACTGTTGCCTCGTATCGTGTGGTGTTGACAGAGCCGCTGCAGCTTGCTTTTGGTATTGATGTTACTTCTGCACCATTTTGCGAGCTGTCTCAGGCGTTGTTTCACGTCCATCCTGCTCATGCACCGCCTGAGCCGTCCTGGTCTTTGGACAGAGTGCTCTCTTATTTGTCTTCTCCTCGGTTAGTTGTGGCCCCCTCTGTTCAGGATTGTTTTTCTAAGGCTCTTTTCTTGTTGGCATTGGCCTCTGGGGGTTGAGTTGGGGAGCTTCATGCTCTCTTCCGATGCAAGGGTTTTTGCTCTTTTGGTCGAGGTGGTAGGTTCGTTCGTTTACAGCCGTCTCCTTCTTTTCTGACAAAGAATGAGACTGCTGCTTTCTGGAGGGGTCCTTGGGTTGTTGATGCTTGGTTGGTCAGGCCGGGGGTGCATCATGTGTTGTGTCCGGTTGCGGCTCTCCACCATTATTTACACGCCACGACCTCAGTGACCAGGGAGGCGCTTTGAGTTGATCAGGTTTCTCTTCCCTGTTCTCTGGTTTGGGTCTCTCAGGTCGTCTGCAGGGTTATTCAGTCTAGCCAGCCTTTGGTCTATCCCTGTGCCCATGACGTTCGTAAGTTTGCTGCATTGGCTTCCATCTTCGGTAACATGTCCTGAGCTGACATTCGGGCACAGGGTTTTTGGTGGTCGAACAGGGTCCTGGCTGCACTCTACCTCGTTAATGTTTCTGACCCTTGTCGGGCCTGTGTCGCTTTGGGTCGGCAGTTGTAGCCTGTTGACTCGTCTTCGAGTTGAGGCGCGAGCACCGACCTCTCCCGGGTAAATCCCTCTAGTTTTTGCCTCTGGGGATGCATCTCCAGAGAGCCGAAGGGGCTTCCCCCAGGAAACCAGCGTTGAATGTAATGAAACGCCTTTTCTGGGTGCCTCGAACTGGAGGGTGGATCACCGGCGTGGAGGGTCTGGGCTCCCCCTTCCACCTCCAGGGAGGGGGGAAGCTGCGCAGACATGCAGCGCGGCTCGTGTGACGTCATGCTCATTTGTTTGTTTTCATTTGGGAGTTCTGTCCACTCGTTTGCCTATTTTCGTCATTTTAAACAGAATGGGGGTTTGTTTTGAGGTGCTTACCTTTCTGGGTGCCTGACCTGGTCGTTAGCAGACATAGAATGTTCCAAATCCCATGTGCATTTCTATAGGCTCCTCGTTTCTATATTGCTCCTCGTGCCTCTCTGAGGGGGGCCAGGTTCTGGCTCATGGTCCCCGATAGGCCTAGAACTCCATTTACACTGACTGATGCCAAAGTCTAATGATATACATATCAGCTCTGGGGAGCCTCCGGGTCTCACCCAGAAAATGCCATTTCATTACATTCAATGCTAGTTTTTTAATTTAGTGCACTTATATCCAAATACTTAAATAAGATGATCAGTAATTTTTCTTATTCCAACAGGAGTGAAAGTCTTCGTTCGCTTCACCAGCTTCTAAGAGTACGTCAGTGTCCGTATTTCTATGTCTGTGGGCCTACGTTCACATGTTTATTCAGGGCAGCAGGAGTAGCAGGGATTTTACAAGCCCATGCCTTGATTACTCCAACAACCAGAGGCTTTCGAGATGCAATGAAGGAAGAAGGTCAGTGTTAATCAAAAATGTTTCTTAAGAATTATAAGCTTGTTTGAAATGAAATGCAGAATTTATGCAAGGATACAGTGGGTAGTAAATTGTTTGGAAACATGAAGAATAAGAATGAAAGAATATTAATTGTAATGATACCAGCATTGGATATTGTGAAATGCCAAGTTCTGGGTGAACCCCAGTGGCTCCCTGAAGCTGTATGCTAAGATGGATACCATCTACTGGGTCATGTCATTCATAGAGTTGTACAAGTCTACTAGGGACCAGTGCCGAAACCTGGTCCCCCCTTCACACAAGGGCAGGGGGCGGTGACATTTATTTTTGCCACCTCACCAGTCGAAGGTAACCAGAAAGTCGGTCAAAACAAACTACCCATGCATTCAAAAGAGACCAAAGCCTCATAAACCTCCAAAAGAACTACCCCAACTATGTAAACAAATGATCAAAATTACTCAGAACTGGTGTGAGCTCATTCATCCCACCTCCCCAACTCATTTGGGGAAAGAAGGTAGCCCACTGCCAGCCGGCATCTACAAGCTCAGTTCTAGGGCAGATGTAGACATACACCTGATGACCTGGAAGGGAGGGAGAGAATCGGGAAGCCACCTGGGACCAATGGGCAATACCTATGGACAAGTAAGTAAAAACGAGAATCTACCAGGGAGGAGGGAGCTAGTGTGAAGGAGGGAGCTAGCAATCTCATCCTGATTGCTAACACCGCAGCAATCAGGATGAGGATGAAACTCCCAGCCAAGAGACATGATCCTGGGAAAGACGAGCCTTGGAACAGTGGAACAAGGAAAGAGGATCAACCCACAAGGCATTCACCGAAGCAGATTTGGTGGCACGAAGGTAGCGGTGGAGAGCCACCACCAGTCATAACACATAACGTACCACAGGCTGAACCAACCCAACGTCACTGCCCAAAGGATCCCTCGGGAAGCCAACCTACTCTTTCTTCACCAGAAAAGGAGTAGCCAGCCAGCTGCAAATGAACATAATGCCCACCAGGACAAAAGGAATAAAATCTCCTCCATATCTTATCTCGAGGTTATGTTAAGATGATTTCGAGACTTAGCGTTCCTGTGGCCCGGTTCTCGACCAGGCCTCCTTTTTGTTACACACCCCCAGGAAGCAGCCCATAGCAGCTGCTTCCTGCAGCTGCTAGGTGAGAGAAGCTGCCCATTTGTTTCTGCCTCCACCGGGGATTGAAGCCGGAACCTCAGGACTACGAATCCGAGGCGCTGTCCACTTAGCTGTCAGGGCCCCTTCTGTCCATATTGTGAACGATATGGAAGAAAATGCAAAATAGAACCTATGAAAAGCCGGAGTGCCATAGGCACAATCAGAAAACACCGTATAAATAACAGAGGTCTACGTTTGTTCAACATCCTCCTAGCGAGCATAAGAAATATTGCCAGAACAACCGTGGACATCTTCAGGAGAAAACTAGATAGTTTTCTTCAAGAGGTGCTGGACCAACTGGGCTGTGATGGATATATGGGCCTGCGGGCTGCTCCAAGCAACAGCCTGTTGGACCAAGCTCTCACAAGTCAAGCCTGGCGAGTAGAAGAACTCCCAGAATCCCATCAAGCGCACTTATCAAGCAGGAGAGCATGAAGCTCCCCAGCCCAACAATTGGAGGCATGAGAAGCAAAAAAAAAACCTTAGAAAAGGAATCTCAGATCGAAGTAGTCACTGAAATGAGAAGAGGTAAGAAAAGCAATCACAGAATCCAAAGACCAGGATGGCTCGGGTGGCACACGAGCAGGCTGGAGAAGAAAAAAAGCCTTAACACAGCTTACGAATAGTGCCAAGGTAGTATCGACACCGAACATGAGCTGTAGTGGCTTCGCCAGTGCCGCATGATATTAGGTGACAGAATTCAGCATAAGATGCTGATCAAGAAAAAGCCAAAATAGAAATGAGAGCACTACACTTTCAGACACCAAAGAATGACAAAGGGAATGGAAATGGCAAAAGAAGTGCCATGAAATCTCGTAGTGCTGCCGGGAAGAATAACGCAGGTGGAACACCATGAAAGAAGCCATTTGCTTGCCGTAATGATAGTGATAGTTATATCTTGAGATGATTTCGGGGCTTTTTAGTGTCCCCGCGGCCCGGTCCTCGACCAGGCCTCCACCCCCAGGAAGCAGCCCGTGACAGCTGACTAACACCCAGGTACCTATTTACTGCTAGGTAACAGGGGCATAGGTTGAAAGAAACTCTGCCCATTGTTTCTCGCCGGCGCCCGAGATCGACCCCGGGACCACAGGATCACAAGTCCAGCGTGCTGTCTGCTCGGCCGACCGGCTCCCCCAACCTGATAAAAGATGGGAACAAAATTCCAGATGTGAAGAGATGAGAAGGTCGAACCAATGAGGCACGTCACTGAGCTGATGTTTTAATAGAGGCTGAATGACTGACTATTTGCTCCTGGGCTTTCTTGAGACTTGATTTCTTTTGCAGCTACATGCCCAGGTTTCTTTATTGTCAGCGGCACTTGTGGCAGATGATCTTTTGGCCCGTCTGCATTTGGGTTCCATCATGTATTTCCTGGGTCATCTGGAGCTTCAGTCTGACAGGCTTCAAAAGGACATTGAGGTGCTTGGCGGAGGTCCCCTTGCTGGGGGTAACCTTCTAACCACCTCTACTGTAGCGGCATCTCAGCGATTTCCAAGCTCCTGAGCTCCAGAATTGGGGGACTACATTCTTCACTCATGATTTTTGTGTCGATGGGTTGTGCTGGCCCAATCTTTGGATTTGGCATGGGCTTTGGCTCTTCTGTCTGCCTCCATGTTTTCTCCTCTCCCTTTTCCTGAGGATGTAGTGGTGCAGTTCCTCTTGTTGTTGGGAGTGGCCTTTCGACCAATATCAGACCACCTTTGTTCTTGAGGTTCACCGTCGTGTTCCTTGAGATGGTCGGGGTAGGATGCACATTTTGCACACAAAATGAGTGCAAAAAGAATTACAGTGACACCTCGGCTTATGACTGCTCTTCTTTATGAATTATTCGGGTTACGAGCCAAATTTCTTTGTAAGATATGAATCGGGTTACGAGCCTTGCCTCAAGGTTTGTAGTTTGTTGATAACTGGATGGGCGACCTAGCGCGTGGTTCCTGGTGGCACGATCGCCCGCACTTCAGTTTCCCAGTGCCTCCCGCTTAGTAACAATCCTGCTTGAATTTTTTTTTAAAGAATTTCAGTGTATTTCTGCTTTTCTGGGTGGAGGGGAGCCCCTCGGAGCTATCCGGGCTGATATGAATGTATTTGACCCTGGCATCAGTGAATGTGCATGGCGTTCTAGACCTTCCGGGGACCACGAGTCAGAACCTGGCCCCCTCAGAGAGGCACGAGGAGCAATGGCCTATAGAAACCCCCGTGTGGTTGGAAGCAGTCTATGTCTGCCATCAACCAGGTCAGACACCCAGAAAGGTAAGTGCCTCAAAACAATTCCCTATTTTGGTGAAAATATTGCTACTGAAGGGGCATGAGCATGCATTCATAAAAGTGGTTCAATGTCAACCAATATTTTTTGACTAGTTGTATATGGAAAGGGCTGCAATTGTTTCAAGTTTCAGTACTGCAGCGTAAATAGAAAGGGAGATTTTTTTATATTTTTATTTTTTTCAACAAATTTTACACATTTTCAAGTGTAAATAAACAAACACACCTTTCAGATATAATCATTCAATTACACTTTTCTGACACATTAGCATATAATAAAGGATCCCTACTTAGGAAGTTTCCAAAACATCTTTAGTTTTCCTAACACAAATAGTAATTTTAAAGCTACTAGTGTTACTGAACTAGTGGACAGAACTCCCCAAACGAAAAAGAGCAAACGAGCATGACGTCACCATGTCACCGTGCCGCTGTCTGCGCAACCTTTTTCGCCCCGGGAGGTGGAACGGGAAGCCCCAGATCCCCTTGCATTCACTATCCACCCTGCGGTTCTGAGGCTTGATGTCAAAAACATAAGAAAAACTGCTGACCAGAAGGAGGGAGGGTAGCTGGGGAGCCTCCGGGTCTCGCCCAGAAAATGGCGCCTCATGACATTCAAGGCTGGTTTTCTGGGGGAAAGCACTTTCAGTTCCATGGAGCTACTTACCCCAAAACAAAAACAAGAGGAACTTACCCGGAAGGCGGTCAGCCCTCGCTCCTCAATGCGAAGTCGAGACAACTGACTGCAATCACCGATCCAATGAGATGCAGGCTCAACTAGGCCCAGGAATGTTGATAAGGCAGTGAGCAGCCAGGACCCTGTTTGACCTCCAAAAACCCCGCGCCCGAATGTCAACCCAAAATGTTACCGAAGACGGCAGCCAGCACAGCAAACTTACGAACATCATGGGCACGAGGATAGACCGCAGGCTGGCTGGACCAAATAATGCTGTGGACAACCTGGAAGACCCGAATCTTGGAACAGGTAAGAATGGAAACTGGGTCAACCCAACTCGCGTCCCTGGCCACCAAGGCCATGGCACGCAGGTAACGGTGGAGAGCTGCAACCAGACGCAACACATGATGCACCCCCTCGGCTTGACCAACCAAGCATCAACAACCTGAGGACCCCCTCTGGAAAGCAGCAGTCTCATTCTTCGGCAGAAAAGGAGGAGACGGCTGCAAATGAACAAACCTACCACCAGGACCAAAAGAGCAGAAACCCCTGCTCCGGAGAGCTCCCGACCCAACCCCCAGTGGCCAATTCCAAAAAGAAAACGGCTTTCGCCTAGCTATGCTGAACTGAAGGGGCCACCACAAACCAAGGAGAAGAGAGGAAAGAGAGCACCCGGACCAATGACCAGGATGGCTCAGGCGGCACATGAGCAGGGTGGAGGTAAACCAAGCATGAGACAGCTTTTGGAACGGTGCAGAAGTAACATCAATGCCGAATACAAGCTGCAGCCGGCTCTGCCAGCGCAAGAAATAATCGAAGGACCGCCAGGAAACTTCATAATGCCGTCAAGATGTAGCACGCAGGTGGGACACCATCAATGAAGCCACCTGCTCACCATACACGTGGTGATAGACCACTTGTGAGAATTTTTAATATGGGTTACACTAATTCACTGGTTAAGCTCGGTCAGAAAGGACTGCACAAGCCAACACATTAACCCTTAAACCGTGCATATCATATATATATATGATATCAGTGACAAAACCGGTACAGCGCACATCATTTATATATGCTTTCGTGTGTAGCGCTATAATTTAAACGCCCTGCCTGGGATAGGGGCAGCTATAGTACAGCCACGACCAATAGTTGCCAGATGCCACCTAGAAAAAAATCCAGGCCAACATTCTTGGGTGTTAGAGCGTCAGTAATGAGCAAGCCACAAAGGCTGGCACACGCAGCACGAGCTCACAGCACCGCTGTTCAGGTTTTGACCACAGCATTGCCTACAAATGCTATAATATACATGATACTGCTATTATTTAGCGATGATAGTATTATAGAAGACCCCTAACTGTGATAAAACTGACCCGGATTCTGATAATAAAAGGATTGTGGTGATATTTAGAGCTGTGCTCCATGGTGGGAGGAGTAAGGCTGTGGTGGGAGGGTTGTGGTGTCGTCTTCTGACTGTGTGTGGCCACCTTTTATTGACTGCACTCACCATACCAGCTTAGTGGTTCGCTATGGTGAACACAAATGTAGATATTTATATATAACGTGTGTATAATGTGAGATAACAGCGAGAGGAGTAGGTTGGGAGCCGCCATTTTGGTGAGGGAGATGCGTCGTCTGCACGACTTGTCATGTTGTTTACTGATGGCCACTATGGTCTTTGGGCACCATACCAGCTTATTTGTACATGTATGGTGAATAAAACAGATAGATACTTATATATAATGTGTGTATATAGCATAATAACACCACAAACAATATTGTTGGAGGAGAAATATTAGTGCGTCTGGCCTTGAGGGCGGCCGTCACTAGCTGACTGTGTGAATAGCTACTTCTTTGTGCCTTTACTCACCATACAAGCTTAGATGTACAGTTATGGTGAACAAAACATGTAAATACGTATATATATAACGTCTGTGTATAGTGAATAAATGCAAAAACAGTATTGTGGGAGGAGAATGAGGGCAAGTGAGGTGGTGTTGAGGGAGGGCGTGGCAGTGAGTGGCTCGCTGGTGTTTGGCGGCCACTCCTCGTTCCATTTTGACTCACAAGACCAACTTAGTAGTTCATTATGGTGAACAAAACATGCAGATACTTATATATAACCTGTGTATATAGTGTAACAACAGCAAAACTATTTGTTTATTGTTTTATGAACATAATAATTGAATCACCAATATGCACACCATAATTTTGAGTACAGCGATGGTTCACACATTTTATTATATAAATATACCACAATTCACTGTATGGAATAATATTACTGCAAAAAAACTAAGAAAAAATCAATCAGAGACATTGAAATAATTAGGTAATAATATATTTGTGGCAACTGCCGTCTGACAGCTCAAGCGGAGTAGACCTCGTCAGGCGAAGGCTTTATCAACGCCCCATTTTTGCCACAATTCCCTATCCTATTGCGGATAAAATATGCCACCTACGATTTTTTTGTTATTTTTTTCTGTGATCAGGGAACAAAAATGAACACTTCTATAAGACGAAAGATTTTTTTTTTTTTTTTTGTTGTTGCGCCTGTGGGTGTGAATTCCATTTGGGCCCCTAGCGGTTTGAGGGTTAAGTGTCAGGTGTGAGATTATACTGGTACTTTAAAACTGAAAATAAAAGGCAAGAGCAGAATCCAATTCCTTGGAACACCTGTCCAATAGGTCGTTCAGCTCCTCAATTGCTTAAGGCAATTTTAAGGGTATCCAGGAGCTGGGTATCGAGAAGCAGGGTATTAAAGGTATCCAGAAGCAGGGAACAGAACCGGCCGCTGCATATAATGGAAGACAAGCTGCATAATACCTTGCACCCATACCAGTCCAATACCAGTCACAGAGATTATCATTCACAGAAAAGCTACCAGTGATATTTGCGGACTGGGAAAAGACAACACTGGATAACGACCAAAACTTAGGAACAGATAGGTTAGAGAACCGCATCAGTAGTGTGGAGGAAGAGGGTATTGTGGTACAAAATAACAGCAATATTACAGAGCCAGGTAATATAAACAATGAGACCAACAGTGAGACAGAGTGCATAAATGAAGGAATTGGGACGAAAGACAGAGATGGCTACAATGAAGAGGTACACAAGACAGACACAGGTATAAATACCTTGAAAAATGCAAAACCGGAACATATTTGCAAATTCAACGCTAAAGGAATATGCAAATATGGAAAATTAGGATCAAAATGCATTTTTCTGCATCGAAAATGCAGGCAAATGTTGGCGAGAGGTACATGCCGTTTTGGAACAGGGTGTAGATACTTTCACCCTAAATTATGCCAATTTTCAATTAGGGACAAAAAATGCTACAATCTTCAGAATTCCACGTGAGAGGTACACAGCGTTATAGACGGGAAGATCAATATGACACTACTGGAAATTTTTTGAGGAAGGCAGAAACATAGTAAATATAAGAGAAAGGAACAGTCAGATGGAACCACTACAGGATTACAGAGGGGAAGGGAGATACCCACAAGACTGGAATACAAATTATCAACGCACACACAGGTACTACACCACACAACACCCGTCCTACTACCAAAACTGGACGAATCACTTCCAAAACAACACACCCTGGACCGGGGTAGAGTGGGGGGAGAACTACCAAAGCCCACCAGAAGTGACACGCAATGTGGGAAATCATTCATATTTGCAAACATACAAGGCTTGAAACCAAATTAAGAAATAAAGTTAAGTTCATAAATGGCCTCCTAATAGAATCGAACTCAATATTTGGTGCATTTACAGAAACCCACACAAAAGACCACATGGATAGTGAAATCTGGATTCCGAATTATAATCCATATAGATTTGACAGAGTAATTAGGTCAAGTGGAGGAGTAGGTCTGTATATTAAAGAGGAGCTGGCATGCACAGAGCTCCTGAACTCGTCCAATGAGGTGGTAGAGGTACTTGGAATCAAGGTAGAAAATATGACTACTTATTATTTTAATATACAAAGTGCCAGATGCAACAGTTGAGGAATTCACTGAACAGATCCACAAAATAGAGAATATCCTTGATAACCTAGCAAACCCAGTACCAGATATCATCTTCCTTGGAGACTTCAATCTACCCAGTTTAAAATGGAGAATAGTAAACAATAACATCATAGCAGGAAGTCAACCTGGAAATACCAACCACAGGTCAGAGAACTACTGAGATTCTGTGACAAATTCTCGCTCAGTCAGCAGATTACAGAACCAACTAGGAACGAAAACACGCTGGACCTGATATTCACGAACAATGAGGAGCTAATCAGAGACATTACTGTCTCAGACACTACGTACTCGGACCACAAGCTCATTGAAGTGCAAACTAACATTAATAACGGTAGTAGGCCCAAGAGAAACAACAAGCGAGAAGGGCTATTCAATAATTCAATTTTAATAATAAAGGATAGACTGGGAGAAAATAAACAGGGAACTTACAAACATTCAATGGGAAAATGTTCTAAGAAATAAAAATCCTACACAAGGAATAGAAAAACTGACTTCTGAAGCATATGAAGTCTGTCTGAAACATGTTCCTTGAGGAAAGCAGAAAGAGGTCCAATGTAGAAAGAGAACGCAGACGACATTACAAAAGGAGGAAGAAATTAACGGAAATGCTTAAGCAGACACGACTCTCCATACAGAGAAGAAATAATTTAAACAGGGAGATTGAAGAAATCGAACAGAGACTGAAGCATTCCTATCAGACTGAAGAAAGGCAACTAGAACAGAAAGCAATTCAAGAAATAAAGAAAAACCCAAAATATTTCTTCACATATGCTAAATCAAAAGCGAAAAACCACTGCCAGTATTGGACCTATTCGTATTAGTGAAGGTTCATACACTGAGGATGACAAAGAAATTAGTGAAATCCTAAAAAAGCAGTATGAGGACATGTTTAGCACTCCGATACTCAGCATGAAAGTGGAAGATTCGGACAATTTCTTTATGAATGATACTCAAACACCTGTAAATATAACTGATATCAACACGAGCGTGGCAGATTTTGAAAGAGAAATTGACAATATGCCCATGCACTCAGCCCGGGTCCAGACTCATGGAATTCAATATTTATAAAGAAATGCAAAGTGCCAGTAGCACAGGCACTCAGTATAGTGTGGAGGAAGAGCTTGGACACAGGGGAGATACCAGATGCGCTTAAAGCAGCAGACATTGCCCCTCTACACAAGGGTGGTAGCAAAGCATTGGCAAAGAATTTATTTGACCAGTTGCACTAACGTCCCACATAATAAAAGTATTTGAGAGAGTGATCAGGAGTCAGGTCACTAGATTCATGGAAACCAATGACCTCCACAATCCAGGCCAACATGGATTTAGAGCAGGAAGATCATGCCTCTCACAGCTACTTGACCACTATGACAAAATCACTGAGGCATTAGAGGAAAAATAATGCAGATGTCGTGTACACAGATTTGCAAAGGCATTCGACAAATGTGACCATGGAGTGATAGCACACAAAATGAGGTCAATGGGTATAACTGGTAAAGTAGGACGCTGGATACTCAACTTTCTGTCGACACAACACAAAAGGGTAACAGTCAATTCAAGTAAAATCGAGTCCGAGCGCAGTAAAAGCTCGGTACCTCAAGGTACAGTCCTTGCACCACTGCTGTTCCTTATTCTCATATCAGATATAGACAAAAA
>WNGS01001312.1:18611770-18627863 GCA_020271785.1 Procambarus virginalis | reverse complement strand
GAGTTGTATGTGGGTCATTCCATGTGAATTCACCAAAGGCCTCCCACTTGACCCTTTCTAAATATAATGAAATTTTGTAATAAAGTAGCCCTAGACCCGAAATGAAATTGTGCAAAATATTAGAACTCAATCTGCTTTGGTTATTAACCCTTTAACTGCACAATGCGCCTGCAGGCCCACGTCTGGGGTGCACTACGCGCCTCCATGTATTTGTATTTTTCCCGTTCCATTCCAAACTACATGGTTCACATCAGCTTCCTCAGGGCTCTTGTAAACAGACGATTTTAAAAAAATCGTGGTCCACATTCCTGGGTGTGAGAACCTCAGTAGTGAGTGAGCAACCAAGGCCGGCACATGCAGCATGAGCTCACAGCACTGCTGTTCAGCGTGTGATCACAGCATCGCCTAATAATGACAAAATATATATTTAACTTGTTTTATTTAGCCATGATAGTATTACAGAAGTAGTCCCCTTCCATTATCACATCAGGCAGTGATGTTTCTCTGGGGTACTCTCTCTCCTACGTTTTGCCTCAATACCACTAGGACCTGGTTGTGGTTCAGTGCTTGTTTGTCTCACTACAAATTTGTCAAGAGATTTGTTTTTCCCTTCGTTTTAACATTTGTCTGTAATGATGCATCACAGTGTCATTGAATAGGTTAAGGCAACGACCTACTGCAGCTTGATTTGGGTGAGTCATTTCAGCAAAGGTTTGCAATTCTTCCCATGCTGCACACATTTTTCTTAATTGTTGAGGAAGAGACATTCTGTACTGGCACATCCTCCCCTGAAGAAATTTCCTCAGCTGTCAAATCGCCACTCGTATTACCACACAACACAAGAGTAAACCGATCTTTCATAGGCTTGTGACCAGGCAATGACTTCTCCTTAGTAATGTATGTTTTCTTTGGCAATCTTTTCCAGAATAGCCCTGTCTTGTCACAATTAAACACTTGTTGTCGTAGGTATGCCTCACTCTGCACAAAATCTTTAAATTCGCCAGTGACTCTTTCAGCCGGGGAGCCGGTTGGCCGAGCGGACAGCACACTGGACTTGTGATCCTGTGGTCCTGGGTTCAATCCCAGGCGCCAGCGAGAAACAATGGGCAGAGTTTCTTTCACCCTGTTACCTAGCAGTAAAATAGGTACCTGGGTGTTAGTCAGCTGTCACGGGCTGCTTCCTGGGGGTGGAGGTCTGGTCGAGGACCGGGCCGCAGGGACACCAAAAGCCCCGAAATCATCTCAAGATAACCTCAAGAAGATAGTCGCTGGTTTGTCTGCGCTGGCAGCCTGCCCATGCCTCACAACACTATGAATTCCACTTCTTTTTCTAAATTTCTCAAACCATCCCCTGCTCGCCTTAAACTCTTTCACTTCTGCATCACTCGTTCCAGGGGTTTTCTTTAAAAGGTCTTCATGCAATTTTCTTGCCTTTTCACAAATGATGGCCTCCAAAACGCTATCACCCGCTAACTCCTTGTTGTGTATCCTAATTAATAATAACTGTTCAACATCCTCAAGTGTTTGTGTTCTATGTTTCGTGATTATGTTACGCCTTTTGCCACTTTAGCACTCATAATGTCCTTTTTCTTAGCCAGTATGTGGCTCTTCGTTGACTGAGATTGTTGTACTGCCTAGCTAGTTCAACAACCCGCACACCATCTTCATATTTACGAATGATCTCTTGTTTCTGCTCTATGATCATTCTTACATGGATCTCATATGTTGAACCTTACCACTGACTTTCCTGGACTCATGGCGTGATATATAATAATTATTTAATGTTTCAAAATGCAAAAAATCACCACAAAAGCGGAATCTTATAGGCGCGATTGTCACTAAGTGGGCAGCTGTAGTAAACTGAGGCAGGTCGGACCGCGTGACCGGGAACCACGCGCTCGGTCGACCCGACCATGTACCAACAAATATTGGAAGTCAACGACACCATCGGATGTCGAGATGCATTTTTCTATGAAATTTACATCGTAACTCGAAATTATCGTAAGTCGGGGCAATCGTAAGTCGAGGTGCCACTGTATTTCAGGTTGTGGATTGAATTTGCTTCAACAACCTCTTCTTTCAATGCATTGTACTCGCTTACCACCCATACGGTATACGAGAACTTCTTTACATTTCTTCGACTCAATTTCTTCTCCAGCTTCCACCGATGTCCCTTAGTCCAACCTCTTAACTCCTCAACTGCTCGGCTTCCAAACATGACCCCCCCCAGGGGGGGTTCATGTTTTCTGTGGGGAGCCCCTACGGCTCCCTGGAGCTTATCGGGCTAATGTATGTTATGTTAGACCGGGACACTAGCTATGGAGTTCAGACCTACCAGGGACCAGCACCAGAACCTGGCCCTTTCAGAGAGGTTTCAGGGAGCAATGGCCCTGGAAAACCCCATATGGTTGGGGGTTTTCCTTATCTGCCATCGATTGGGGTTAGGCACCCAGAAAGGTAGGCATAACAAAACAAACCCCACATGGTAAGAAACTAAAACAAAAAACCAAACAGAGAGGTAGAAACTCCCTACAATCCCAAGGAAACAAGCAAACATCACACTCTACTGCCACGCCGATCATCCGCGCAGCCCTCCCCGCCCCGAGAGGGGAAGGGGGCCCCGGACCTCACTGCGCCGGCTGCCTAGCATCAGTTCGTAAGCTAATGTCAACTGGGACAGACACTTCTCTGACCTCAGTTTCCTAGGCGGTGTTTGCCTTCATGGCGTTCACTACCGTGTGTTGTGTTGTGCTGTGGCCAGGTGTTCCTCATTAGTACCGAGGCTGCATGTGCTTAGGGGCTTCCTTCCCTAAGCGCCCTGTGAGTACTGCCCCTGCATGGCAGGGGGGTTATCTTCCCTGGGGCGTTCGGGAACCGTTCCCGTAGAGGTTCTTGCTGCTCAGCATTTGCCTCGCCCTTGGGGCCAGCTGGGGCTTGGGGCCCTTGTTTGGCCTTGGGTAGGGACTGGTGTTGTGCTGGTTAGGGCGTCAAGGTGTTGCACAGCCTGCCACCTATGCGGCGACCGGTTCCTGTTGCCTCTGGGGACTGTGTACTTTTGTGGGGATTTTCTTTTGTTTTAATTTTCTGCCTGGTGGGGGTCTGCCTAGTGTGGCTATATTTCCACTGGTAGTGTTTGGTGGCCCTCTACTAGGCCCCAGTGATTGTACATGTCGCAGGGGTTATCAATGTTGCATCAACCCCTTGTTAGCTTGGGTGTTAACTGGTTAGCAACTCCTTGCCTGGGCTTCCCTTGCAGTCAGTCTACGGGGCCCTGGAAAACCCTGTCAGGGCTCGGTGGACCATTGGATGTGTCTTCCGGGTTCCATCCCGTCTTGTGCGGGTTCGTTGATTGGTGTGCCCTTGTCTGAGGGTGATGGTTGCCACCTTTACCTTCGTCATGCTGCCTGTTTGGTCATTGACACCTTGACCCGGAGTCTTGCGAGACGTGTTCTCTGTTTGTTCTCCAGTACTCTTCTGATGTTCAGAGTACAGGCGGCATCCGTGTTGCAAGCTAGGTTTAGATTGTTGCAACGCGCTAGGTTGGTTTTCCACCCGGATGCCCCAGAGCCGCCCCATTATGGTTAGGTGCTGTTCACCCCTTTCCCTTTGTTCCCGGCTCCTGCCTGTCTGCAGGTTTCGAGGTCGGGGCGTTGTTTAGTTGGCGCTGAGACACAGGCGGCTTCAGGGGCTGCCACGTTCGGGTTGAGGACGGAGGTTTTTGAGCCTGTTCCTCCTGCCAAAGCTTCTGGGTCTTACCAGCGGCCCCTTCTATGCTGCCTTTCCCCTGAACTCTTCTTTAAGGGCAGAGGGCGTGGAGGACGGCTCTGCCCCGGGGGCCTCTGATACAGGTTCCCGGGGTTGTGGGGGATGCCCGCTTGCAGTTGTGGGGCTGTTTGACCCTGGCTGGGTCTTTTGCTTCTGGGCGGGTTTTTTCGTCCCTCTAGTCTGCCTGCTTCCCACATTTGCTGGCGTGTTTTCGGCTCTATTGCGTCGGTCACAGCTCCTTGGTGTGGTGGCCATTTTCTTTTCTGCGGATAACTCCCAGCTTGGCCACCAGGGTGGCGCTGTGGTTTGTTTACCTCGGCCGAGGTATGGGAGCTCGCATTTTGGGTGAGTTTATCACTTCTTTCAGGGGTTTTATCCTCCTGTTGCCATTTCTTTGCTTCTCTGTGGTTTTATGCCCGTTATCTGTTTCTCTGGAAACGCTTGGGTGTTGGTTTTTACACCGGTTTCTGGGGTGAGCCCCGTCGGCTCCTCGGAGCTATCCAGGCTGAATGGATATGTATAACTTTCTGACATCAGTCAAAGTGCTAGGAGTTCTTGCCTACCGGGGACCACGAGCCAGAACCTGGCCCCCTCAGAGAGGCGCGAGGAGCAATGGCCTATAGAAACCCCCTCTTGTGGTTGGGAGCATTCTATGTCTGCATCGACCAGGACAGGCACCCAGAAAGGTAGGCGCCCCAAAACAAACCCCTATTCTGGTAAAAATATTGCTACCGAAAGCCGAACGAGTGGACAGAACTCCCCAAACAAAATTATCTAACTAGCATGATGTCATCACGTCGCTGCACCACCGTCTGTGCAACCCCCCCCTCCCCGGGAGGGGGAAGGGGGAGCCCCAGACCCTCCACGCCGGCGATCCAACTGGCAGTTCTTGGCTGATGGAATTACTGGCTGGTTGAGTGCCTCTGGCTCCGGTTTTTGTTTCAGTTCTGTGCCTTGTGGTGTGGACAGTCTCTACTGGTGGGGTGTGAGCCAGGAGTAAGATTCCACGGTACTCAAGCTGCATGCACCTAGGGCTATCTTCCCTAGGTGCCCTGTCAGTACTGCCCTTAGGGCTTGGGGCCACCTTCCACAAGTCACCTTGGGTTCTACCTCCGCTGTGTCCTTTACTGCTCAGTACTGGGCCGCCCTTGGAGTCGGCTGGGGTTTTGTTGCCCTGGTTTGCTTCTGGGTAGGTGGTAGTTTTCGTCACTGGTAGGGGCGTGGGGTACTGCACAGCTAGTTTTCACCATAACAGCGGCCGGCTCTGTTTCGCCTGGGTACGTTGTCCTCTTGTGGGGTTTTTCTTTTGTTTTTGTTTTTGCCTGGTGGGGGAGGGTCTGCCTTTGTGGTCCCCCATTCCTGTTCTAGGTGATTTCTTTTGAATCCTTCTGTTGGTGGTACTCCCCGCTTGGCCCCCGTGAGTGGACACGTCCAAGGGTTCAGCTTTAGCAGTTTGTTGCTAGTATTGGGCGCCGGTTCGCGTACCCTTCCTGGGCTTCCCTTAGCGTATACCAACGGCTAAGGGCCCTGGAAAACCCCACGGGGGCTCCGTGGTCCTATAGGTGTGTCCCTGGAGTCCCTCTCGCGTCCTGCGAGTTTGTCGGTTGATCTGTCCCCTTGTCTCAGGGTGACACTCACCGGTTTGTGCCTCTGCCATGCTGCCTGTTGGGTCATTGTTTTTGTGACCCGGAGTCGTACGGCGAGTGTTGACGGTACGTGCTCCCTTTCACCCAGGCCACTGGTCATGTTAATCGGGTGCAGGCAGCTGCAGCGTTGCTTGCTGATTGTTGCGGCCCCAGATGCCCCGAGGCTGCCCCGTTTTGGTAGTTGGAGTCCGGATTTGGGGATGGGGGTCGCTTCGGCTCTGGCTCCTTCCACTCCTTGTCCTTCCCCTTCTGTTCTACACACTTCCTCCCTTGCTTCCTGCTCTGAACCATAGGAGGGTTTCGGGGTTGGGGCAGGGTCTGGTTGGGTTGAGACTCGGGCGGTCTCTGGGGTTTCCTCTTCCGGGGTGGCTGCGGAGGATTTCGAGTCGAAGCTGTGCCATATGGGTCTGACCAGCAGGCTCCTTTCCTTAGTGTTTGCACGGCTGCCCCGGCTTTTCCTTGTCAAGCTGGGGCTTTGGGGGTGTGGCTCGGCCCCGGGTCATGCTGTCGAGGTTCCCGGGGTTAGGGAGGGGTTGCCTGGGGGGCCTCGGCCCAGTTTGCCCCTCTTGGGTCCTGCTACCTTTGGTGAGGGGCTGGCAGTTCCTCAGAGTGGGGTTGTTCCTTCCCTCTCTGTGTTCCTGTTGTTTTTGGTTATACCCCTCCCTGGGTTTCGGTTCCGTGTTCCTTTGGGTTCGTCAATCCCGTCGTTCCTGGGGGGTGTGTTTCGCCCCTTTTCCTTACCTTTTTCGCTCTTACGTTGTGATACTGTTTGAAAAAAAAAATCGAATGTTTGTTCAGGTAAGGTACATTCCTACAAGGTGTGAAGCACGCATTAATGGATTTATATATTGCCTTGTACATACAATGCCTAAACCACTTCGTATCGTCCCTGCATGTCCCTTGCTCAGGGGTGCTTGTCGTGGTTCTCATTGGTTCGCGAGTCTCTTCGTACCTTCCAATATTATTGGAACGTCTGTTGATTTTCGATGAGGTTTCCCTCTGGTCTTTTGTCGGCCTCATTGGTTACCTTCCGTCATCTGTTTTCTTTTGCTTCGTTTTCGCCTTGTTTTGTTTTCGTGTCGTCTCTCCTTCCATTTTCGGCGTTCTTCGTCTTCGTTACGCACGCCTTCCTGGTGTTTGTATGATGTGTATTTACGTTGTCTGTATGTTGTGTGTACGATATGTGTGTCCGCCTGGTGTACGAGCCACGCCTCCCTGTGGACGGGTGGTGCGTTCGTACCTCGTGTGCTGGGGCCGCGGTGTGCGTTTTGTTTATGGGCAGTATGCTCGTGTGTTCGCGTCGTTTCTCATGGTTTTTTCCACAGCTTCTTGCTTGTTTTCTCCCTCCGGTCATGGCCCTCTGGATGCTGAGGGTGTTCAGGATTTATGTCTGGGGGTGCCACTTCGTTCTTCCTCTGCTTCCGGGTGTGAGATGGCTCGGCGTGGTGCCACTTCCTCCCCCTCTGTCCTACTCTGTCTTCTGTGGGGCGCGCGCCTCTGGACGTATTTCTCCTTCGACTTCCGAATTTTATTCAGGTAACGGTACATTCCATGCCTACTGTCTCGAGTATGCTTGGCTTTCGGGCACACCATTAGCATTCTCCTGGTATGTTACTTGGCTCACCTGTGTTGTGGCACGGTCGTGTGTCTGCTCTGCAGGTGAGGTTGTCATGTCTGGCGCTTCTGTCGGCCATGGGCTGGTTCTCACTTTTTGGTGGGGAGCTTGCCTAGTTGTGCTTGTGGGGGTTGAGCTCTGGCTCTTGGGCCCCACCTCTCCTGTCAGTTGACAGTTGTGCAGTTTCCTGAGCCTCCTGGGCTCTGTCTTCTCTACGGTTGCTCCTGTGGGTGGAGTCTGCCTCCACCACATAGCTTCTTAGTGCTTTCTGCTTCCTTTCCCCTCTGACATTGATCAGGTTCTTTTTCGTGTCTGTGGCTCCTTTGGGTACTCGGCTTCCTCCTGTGTCCCCTTGTGCATATGACCATACGGACATGAGTCCAGAGGGCCTGTTGGGCCGTACGAGGCAGCTCCTATTTCTTACCAACCATTCCCGCTCATATACACGGCCAACCCACGTTTGCACAAATCGTGGGGCCCCACCACCACATTACACAGTAATTGGTTCCGCGAATCACCGAACGTGTTACCGTGCTGGTCATTCCTCAGGTCTTTCCTGATTCTACACTTATCACTTTTACGCCCATTGTTTCGTGTCCAAAATGTGCTGCAAGGGTGGCATGTGCCTCTGTCCCAGTTCTAGTGTTTCGTGGAGATTGGTGACAATAAACACAACCACTCAGAGGCTACATATGTTTTGTTGCGTATACAGTGGTATGTGGGTGTTATTTTGGCGGGCAATGGTGCGAGTTCTGCGCATTGGGAGTCGGTACGGTTTCTCGCAAGTGTCTGTTCTAGACCACACTTGCAGGTCGACTAGTTATTATTCGCTACTCTGCTGCTTCTATGCTCGGGCAATACCTCGTCGTTCTCCAAAGGTTGGCAGACATATTAACTGGAAGTTTGGTATAGTTTGAGTTCCATGATTGGTCCTCCGTAGAGCTTTGCTTCTCTCGTTAGGCTAATGCGTTTGGAGCAAGTATCTTATTGGGATAATCGGCTCACTCCACCACCCTTGTTCACTGCTCCATCCTTGTTTACTCTTCCCCGCTTGGCGGGATTGAGTCGATGGCTCCTAAAAGGGGTGTTTGGTGTGGTGTGTTTGGTCACTTTGCGTGGGTCTTCAGTGACTTTTGTCCCTGTCTTTTGTTCTTTGTTGTCCTGTGGGGCTCTGCCCCGCATTTGGACGCTTTTGGTTTCGTTGTCGACACCTGGGTCTTTTCCCTCTCGGGACACTCATTCCTTGCCTAACTTCGGTGCTTGACTGCACTCTGCTGTCTATGAGGTCCATCAGGTATATACGCCCTCGGTATGTACGCCCAAATATTGTGTCAGCCTGAAAAATGATCTGATGGATTACGAGAACTTTCAAATCCAAGGATCCCATCACAATGGTTGTACTCTTCAAGTCACTTGTGTCGTCCCGTCTCGAGTACTGCTCAGTACTCACTTCCCCCTTCAGAGCAGGAGAGATTGCAGAAATAGAGGGAATACAGAGAACATATACGGCACGCATAGACGAGATAAAACACCTAAATTATTGGGATCGTCTCAAAGCTCTCCAAATGTACTCTCTAGAAAGGAGACGAGAGAGATACCAAATAATATACACATGGAAAATACTGGAGGGCCAGGTCCCAAATCTGCACAGTAAAATAACAACGTACTGGAGTGAACGATATGGAAGAAAATGCAAGATTGATCCAGTGAAGGGCAGAGATGCCATAGGCACAATCAGAGAGCACTGTATAAAAATCAGAGGTCCGCGGTTGTTCACCTTCCTCCCAGCGACTATAAGAAATATTGCCGGAACAACCGTGGACATCTTCAAGAGAAAACTGGACTGTTTTCTAAGAGAAGTTCCGGACCAGCCGGGCTGTGGTGGGTATGTGGCCCTGCGGGCCGGGCTTGGGGAGTAGAAGAACTCCCAGAACCCCATCAAGCAGGTATCAAGCAGGTACCCCAAATAACACTTTGCAAAACATTAGAGCTCAATCTGCTTTGGTTCTTAAATAACAGATCCATATTCAATGGGCTCTCGTCCCGTTAATGCGTAAGTACCACAAAAATTACCAACTTTGACCCTTTGTTAAATCTCTTCTGTTTCTAGTGTGAAATTTGACATACCAGGGAAAACTTTTGGTGTAGAATAACATAGGGTAATCGAAAAAGCAGTTATGGGTGGCCATTCAGCTATCATCCATGCTAAAATCACTGCCAAATTTTGTCTTGAGAAATTTAGGCCCCAATTTGGAGACCACTTACTCATCACCAAAAGATCTAAACGCCATGATCTTTTCAAACAATGTATAACAAGCATAATATTATGCAGCGATGCAATAGCAACTCTGTTGTATCTATATGTCCAGAGGTGGCCTACTTGAAAGTTGGCAAAAAAAAATTTATGTGCAAAACTAGCCAACATTCAAGGCAAAATATCTCAATATGCGTCATTCCCAATTTGGTTTTGAATGACACCATTGACTAGAGCAGATTTTTCTGTACAAGAGTACCTTTTATTTAGTTTGGGATCTGAATTCCTGGTTCAGCCAGAGGACTCTGAAAGTAACACACCTTGGTGCGATATCGAAAAAATTAAATTATGATTCTCCATCTACTTTGCGCACTGATTAAGACTCTTTTTCTTTCCATTCTTTCCGGGACACATTCAACTAAATTCTTCACCCTCAAAAAGCTGTTCTACCCTTTCCTTCACTTTCTCAGGAACTGACTTGCCCTGCATTTTCTTAGGAATTGCTAGTATTCCTTGTTCTTCTTTCAGCTTCCTAGCTTCATAAACCATGTATTCTGAAACTTTGAATTGCTCCATTGTCTTTTTGATAGACCAGCTTTGTGGCACGAGGGTTAGGATTTGTATTTTTTCTTGCCGCTTTGCTACATGGAATTTTAACTTCATTTCTTCAATGAGTTTATTGAAGTCTTGGCAATTTGTGCACTGTTGGTTAGAGCCTGGTACCAACAGGTTTTGGCAATCAATATTTCCAATTGCAGCAATCTGCTCGGCAATTATTTCCTGTGCTTGGCTAATTTTACGGTTTCCATAACCATGCTTATCCCTTGCACTAACTCGTTAAAATTTAATAGGCGAGATGCCTAATACTGATAAACTTGTGTTTAACCCTTAAACTGCGCATGGCGTATATATACGCCCTGAGTAACATGTCCGACGGTGCGCATGGCGTATATATATACGCCATAGGGTGCCATTCCCGATTCAAATGGCCCGCGGCTACACGGGGTTCACAGTAGCTTCCTCAGGGCTCTTGTAAACAGACGCAATTTAAAAAAAAAATCGTGGGCAATATTCTCAGGTGTGAGAGGCACAGTACTGTTGGAGCAACCAAGGCTGGCGCACGCAGCATGAGCGATCAGCATTGCTGTTCAGCTTGTGACCACAGCATCACCGAAAAATGTCAAAATAAATATATAACTGTTATTATTTAGTGATGACAATATTACAGATGACCCGTGACTGTGATATAAATAACCAGGGTTGTGATAATAGCAGGATTGTTGTAATAATTAGCGCTGTGGGAGGAGTGATGCTGAGAGACTGAGGAAGACAGCATCGTTTACTGACTGTGTGGCCACCTGTTATTGTTTACATTCACCATACCAGCTCAGTGGTTCTCTATGGTGAACACAAATGTAGATACTTATATATAATGTGTGTATTAGTGTAATAACAGCAAAAGGATTATGCTGGGAGGAGCCATTTGGGTGACGGAGGTGACGTCGTCTGCACGATTTGTCAAGCTGTTTAGAGGGTGGCCACTATGCTCTTTGGGTGCACTACAAGCTTAGGTGTACAGTTACAGTGCATAAAACATGTAGATATTTATATATAATATGTGTATATAGGGTAATAACACTGAAAACAGTATTGTTGGGGGAGAAAGTTTAGTGCGTGTGACCTTGAATGAGTGAGGGAGCCGCCAGCCGCCAGCTGTGCATACCGACGACTCTTAGTGCCTGAACTAACTATATCAGCTTAGCTGTACAGTTGTGGTGAACAAAATATATACATACTTATATATAACGTCTGTATATAGTGTAATAACACCACAAATGGTATTGTTGGGGGAGAAAGTTTAGTGCGTGTGTTGAGGGAGTGGCAGCGAGTGGCTGGCTGGTGTGTGTCGGTAACTCTTCGTTGCTCTTCGACTCTCAATACCATCTTAGTGGTTCGTAATGGTGACCAAAATATGCAAATACTTGTATATAACCTGTGTATAGAGTGTAATAGCAGCAAACAGTATTGTTGGGAGAGAAAGTTTAGTGTGTGTGTGACCTTGAATGAGTGAGGGAGCCGCCAGCCGCCAGCTGTGCATACCGACGACTCTTAGTGCCTGAACTAACTATATCAGCTTAGCTGTACAGTTGTGGTGAGCAAAATATATACATACTTATATATAACGTCTGTATATAGTGTAATAACACCACAAATGGTATTGTTGGGGGAGAAAGTTTAGTGCGTGTGTTGAGGGAGTGGCAGGAGTGGCTGGCTGGTGTGTGGCGGTAACTCTTCGTTGCTTTTCGACTCTCAATACCAACTTAGTGGTTCGTTATGGTAACCAAAATATGCAGATACTTATATATAACCTGTGTATAGAGTGTAATAGCAGCAAAACTATTTGTTTATTGTTTTATGAACATAATAATTGAATTACTAATATGCACACCATACGTTTGAGTATAGCGATTATTCACCACTTTTATTATATAAATATATTACAATACACACTATTGAATAATATTACTGCAAAAAAACTAAGAAAAAATCAATCGGAGACATTGAAACAATTAGGTACAGTGGTACCTCGGAATACGAGTGTCCCTGTATACGAGTTTTTCGGAATACGAGCAGGATTTCCTCGGAAAATGTGTCTCGGAAGGCGAGGGTTACCTCGGGACACGAGTTTGTTGATACGCGTACAGGCTGACCTAGCGCATGGTGGCTGGGCGATCGTCGCCCCTCCGCCCGTCCGCCCCTCAGTTTACCATTGTCTCGCGCTCAGTGACTACCTCTCATCAATTCTTCTCGTGGATTTTCAGTGTATTGTTGGATTTTTGGTGATTTGACTATACAATTTGTTATTATATATCTCACCATGAGTCCCAAGAAAGCCAGTGGTAAGGATAAAGGCCAGAAAGCCCATGTGAGGATGACAATAGAGGAGAAACAAGAGATAATTCGGAAGCATGAGAACGGTACACGTGTTATTGAACTTTGTAGGCAGTACAACAAAGCCACATCAACAATATGCACTATACTTAAGAAGAAAAATGAGATTATGAGTGCTAAAGTGGCAAAAGGAGTAAGAACAATAACGAAACAGACTACAGACTAACAAAACTTACTACAGAGAGAGCTTGCGAAGAAGGGAAAAGCAAGCTTCCATGGACAGATATGTGGTGAGAAAATCGAGCAGTGAGCCTCAGCCAGGACCTAGTGGCACTCAGATAAAACGTGCCAGGGAGTGCACACCTGAAAGGTCCTCATTGCCTGATGTGATAATGGAAGGGGACTCCCCTTCCAAACAGTAACTCCTCTCCTCCTCCCCCCTCCTCACCATCTTCCATACGCCTACAGCATTCATCAGCAAGGTAAGTAATAACTTGAACATAGTTTTGTAGGTTTATTTAGATGAATTAGGTATAAAAATTTAGTTTGATATGGGGTTTTTGGGGTAGTCAGGAACGGATTAATTCATTTCCCATTATTTCTTATGGGGAAATTCGCTTCAGAATACGAGTTTTCGGAATACGAGGCGTCTCCAGGAACCAATTAAACTCTTAAACCGAGGTACCACTGTAATAATATCTTTGTGGCAACTCCCATCTGTCAGCGCGGGTGACGCTGACCGGCCCTGGCGACCGCTCTGTCAACGCCCACTTTTTGCCAGACTTCCTCGGTCAATTGCGCCCAAAATATGTGACCTACGATTTTTTTTGCTATTTTTCCCGTGCTCAGGGGACACAAATTAACGTGTTTAGAAGACGAAAAAATTTTTTGGAATTTTTTTTTTTCTTGCGCACAGGGGTGTAAATGTCCCCAGGACCCCTGAGCAGTGTAAGGGTTAAACTTTCACAGATTTCCATATTATCAGCAGGGCCATCAGATTCAGTAGAGCTGGACTTACCTACTTACTGTCGCATTCCTTTCTGCATGATGTGCATAACTTTTGGCCAGGCTTAATACTGACTTTCACCATATCTGACATTTTCTCAGCAGTACCTACTGTGATTGGTTGCAAATCTTTTCGCTTTACATGGCATTTCTTCTTGAAGGCGCAAGTTTTTTGCAAAAATTCAAATTTTGTCAACAGCAAAGCTTCATGATGGAGGCATACTTGAGATTCTCCATCCAAGTTCAGTTCACTTTGCTTTGCTATCAGTTTTTGATCTTTTGCACTATACTGTTTTAGAAACTTCAAGCCTTTGATGGGCATGTAGGTTGTCAAGTGACATTCAGAAGAGCCACGCTCATGGCTAGCAATAGCACATGGCAATAAACCAATGGAATTCTGATTCATGACGTATCTGTAATTGAATTCAAATCAAATTATTTAACTAACTGAATACAGTAATTTCTAGTGAGACTTGTAATACATTAATATTTATATTGCTTTTTATATATTTGTGTATTTATTGTAAGTAAATACACAAATAAGTAAATAGCAATGTTTGACCTGCTGACACAATACAACAATGTAAAGATAAATATGGAACCGGAACCTAAAATAGTACTGATTGTTTAATAATAATTCTAAACCCCACCCAAAAATGTTCTTACCCAATGAAGCTTAAAATTTTTCCAATCAGTTTGGATATCAATTTGCTAGCAGTCATGATCAGTGCACAAAGAAGATGGAGAATCATAATTTGATTTTTTCGATATCGCACCAACGAATGTCATTATCAGAGTCCTTTGGCTGAACCAGGAATTCAGATCCCAACCTAAATAAAAGTTACTCTTGTACAGAAAAATCTGCTCTATCCAATAGTGTCATTCAAAACCAAATTGGGAATGACTCATATTGAGATATTTTGCCTTGAATGTTGGCTAGTTTTGCACAATTTTTTTTTTGGCCAACTTTCAAGTGGGCCACCTCTGGACATATGGATACAACAGAGTTGCTATTGCATTGCTGCATAATATTGTGCTTGTTATACACCGTTGCAAAAGATCATGGCGTTTAGACCTTTTGGTGATGAGTAAGTGGTCTCCAAATTGGGGTCCAAATTTCTCACAACAAAATTTGGCAGTGATTTTAGCATGGATTGGTAGCTGAATGGCTACTCAAACTACTTTTTTGATTACACTGTTGTATTCTACACCAAGAGTTGTCCTGGTATGCCAAATTTCACACCTCTCTAGGCACTAGACGTGATTTGATAAAGGGTCAAAATTGGCCCTTTTTACGATATGTACGCATTAACGGGATGAGAGCCCATTGAACATGGACATAATATTTAACCCCTTAACTGCGTGGCTTCCAAATATGACATCCCCCCAATGCGCAGGAAATAAAATCTCTGGAAAAAATTCTTTTCTGTTTTTAAAGTGTCAAAACCCCTTCCCTGAGTAAGGGTATTGTAACAGAAGGTCGAAATTGTAAGTACGTTGGCTGCTATGGGGTCCGTAAGTTCGTGCGTGACGTCATTATTCCCTGGTCACCCGTGGCATATGCCCCCGGGGCTGGTAGGGCACTCGGGGCTGGATGCCCGAGTTGCCGCGAATATATTTTTGTTCCTTTTCTGCACACAGTTCCAAGTACATTTTATATGCTTTTCCATGCCAATCTTTTGTACAATGAACACATGCAGTATATTATGGCAGTAGAACATCCGTACTGTCCGAAGACACTGTGTTACGTGCATGACACATATGTACACATATCCGGCACATATTTCCATTGTATTATGCTAATTTATGTATATATGCAGTCTATTTACGCACTATACACTATCACACACTATATACATTCACCATGAACACACTCAGAACTCTGCGAGTGTCAGCTGCCACACCCAGCCAGCCCTCCCTCACTCCTCCAACACCCTGTCTCTTCCACACTCCTCCAACATCTTACTCGCCAACATTGCTCCTTCCACCATACTGTTATTGTTTGTATTACATTATTTACACATGTTATGTATACCTGTCTACATGTTTTATTCACCAGAACTATGCAAGTAAGCCGGTATTGTGTCCAAACTTTACAGTGGCCACCATACACTGCATGAGAAATCACACAGCAGCCAGCAGACGACACTACGATTACGTCACCTCCCTCACCAAAATAGCTCCTCCCAACATACTCCTGTTGCTGTTACTACACTATATTCACACAATGTATATACCCATGTACAATTGTGTTCACCATAGCGAACCACTAAGCTAGTATGATGAGCAAAACAAGAGTGGCTGCCACACACAGTGAGGCTACCTCAGTTCTCTCCCTCGCTCCCTCACCACAATTCCTCCTCCCACAATACTACGCACATATGTACATGGGTATATACACACATTGTATATACCCATGTACATATGTGTTCACCATAGCTAACCACTAAGCTAGTATGAAGAGCAAACAAGAGTGGCTGCCACACACACTGAGGCTACCTTGATTCTCTCCCTCGCTCCCTCACCACAATTCCTCCTCCCACAATACTACGCACAGCGCTAATTATCACCACAATCCTGCTGTTATCACAATACTGGTCACTAATCATGTAAATACATAATTGACCACAAGTTTATTTTGTAAAAACAGTGAGGACCACCAACAGTGAGGACAACCAACACTTCCTCACACTACCACCAACAGTGAGGACTACCAACAGTGAGGACCACCAACAACCTCACACTACCACCAACAGTGAGGACCACCAACACACCTCACACTAACCACCAACATTCGAGGACCACCAACAGTGAGGACCCCGAAGAGTGAGGACCACCAATACACCTCACACACCACCAACAGTGAGGACCACCAACACACCTCACACTACCACCAACAGTGAGGACCACCAACAC
>WNGS01001312.1:18587710-18611670 GCA_020271785.1 Procambarus virginalis | reverse complement strand
TATGGAGTGAATTTATGTTTGGCATCTTTAGGGATTTGAACAAGGGAGCTGTGTGTTGTCTGAAAGCAGTTTGTTATTGTCCTGATAGCAGATTTTTGCTGGGTGATGATGGGCTTAATTGAGGTAGTTTGCAGAGGTTGAACCCCATGCACAGATACCATCGATAAGATAGGGATAGATAAGTGCATAATATAGTGAGAGGAGAGCAGAGTAGGGAACATAATATCTGATCTTAGAGAGTATACCAACTGTTTTCGAGACTTTCTTCGTTATGTGTTGTATGTGGGTGGTGAAGTTGAGTCTCTTGTCTAAGTATAGGCCTAGGAACTTTTCATCATTTTTATTGCTGATGTTAACATTGTCTATCTGAAGCACCATAGATACTGCAGCACTGTAGACAATGCAAACAGCATTGGATAAAATGGCGTAGAAAAGCCAGGGCTCAAGTGGATTCGAAGGCTTAAGCAAGCACTGCCTGATGGCATGCAAGACTAGAAGCATAGAACAGAGGCACCGCCTCCCACTGGATCGGTGCAAACTGCTTCAACAGGACAGCCGACGCCCACACCCCTAAGACCAGTGCACCAGACCCCTGGGTAGGCACTCAGCATCTCCACATCCTCCTCAAGCCAGTCTGAAGACAGCTCGAGAACGGAAAATAAACTGAGGACCGAAGCCAAATGACCACGGAAGCGCAAGTCCTCAGCTACCAGGGTCGTAGAAAGCGAGGGAACCTGTACGTGAAGCAGTACCAAGCCGACATCTCGAGGAGGGGCAGGGGTAATCAAACTCGCATTGAGGCGTTCAAATTCTCCTCCCAGGTAAACCTGAACAACCATAAGAGCCTCTCGTCACTCAAGTATGCGGAACCTACAGAAAGTATGCCATGCCCCCAAAGAAAAGACAGGACAAATTGCCAACCAGTATGATTCCAGAACTTCGTAATGCTCCCAGTAAGGAAAGGAAGAGCCGAAATCGAATGAGGCAGGAACCATTATCGAGGCTGATAATGCGTGACCTCCCAGGTCATGCAGGAGGTGAGTCGCAAGGGCCTCCCGCACCTCATGAGGTGGGATGCAGGTGGTCGAAAATCTCCAGAAGGAAGGGACCAAAGAACCCAAGGGAACCTGGAACCGAACCTAGGAAGGAGCTGACGCCATATCAAACTTGTACAGGTAGGGAGGATAAGAAAAACCCCACCCCCTTGTAGCAACAAGCCCTGCTCAGAGGATACCATCACCTAAGCGGGGTCAAACAGGGGCCCCAAGCCCTCCAAGTCAGCCCAATGGGAAGGGGGGGGGATACAAAGCTTTGTTTGCCTTCCCCCTCCCGGGGAGGGGGGGGGGAGCTGCACAGACAGTGGCGCGGTGACGATTGTGACATCATACTCATTTGCTCATTTTAAGTTTGGGAAGTTCTGCTTAAGAGTTCGGCTATTAGTAGCAAATTTTTAACCAGATAGGGTTTGTTTTGGGGCGCCTACCTTTCTGGATGCCAGACACAGTCGATAGCTGACAGAATGCCTCCAATCATATGGGGGTTTCTATAGGCCACTGCTTCTCATGCCTCTCTGAGGGGGGCCAGGTTCTGGGTCTTGGAACGGCAGAACTCCATTCGCTTTGAATGATGCCACAGTCTAATACATTCATATCAGCCCAGATAGCTCTGGGAAGCCAAACGGGCTCCCACCAGAAACAGCTGTGAAGTTTAAAGTGACTTGATCAAAGCAAATCATTCACTAAAGACGACTCTTTACAATGTTGTCTTGAGAAACTAAAGAGAGACTGCAACTCGGGAAGACTGGGAGGACAGCATCACTTACATTCACAAAGAAGACTGAGATGAACCAGATCATTTGAAGCTCAAGCAAAACATTCTGTACTTTTGGTGTACAACTCATGTATGATTCATGAACTAAGCTAAATTATAAGCAAAGCAAAAGCAATTGAATGCTTCGCTCAATCTTAATAAATAAAGTTTTGAAAAGTGACACAGGTGCAATACAGTGAGCCTATGCCAGATGCTCAGTCAATTTCCATTTCCAATCGCCACAAATTTATTCTCAAGCTTAGCAAAACAGGGATAGAATTTCAAAATAAATAAGATTTATTTAAATTTACAGACATGTAATGAACACTTAAAAATATATCATTTGTTCTCAAAAATAATTTTTTGTTTACTGAATGGTGAGTTACAATAATAAGTGAAAATCTTTTGGTGTAAATATTATTAATACTGTACAGTATATACAATAATAGCCTAATGCATTCAATACAGTAAATCATGGTAATGTATCTGTCCAAGTGAATTTATTGTCTTTGAAAGTTACTTCCCTATATGATAAAGGAAGGTTAGACTTTGCTTCACTTCTCTGAGGCGTGCACATCAAATGACGTATAGTTGAGTCAAGGCCACAGTCAACCAGTCCCTCTTGAGCAAACGCCTGCAACAATAATAGAAATTACAAACTCACTCCTTTATTTCCAAAAACGGTTTACATACAGGTTAGTGGAGTTCCACTTGAAAGGAACCTGGCCACCCTGAAGAAAAGTTCAGAGGCAATAAATGGATTATAATCATGTAGTTAGAGCAATGTGGTTGGCTTCAATGGCAAATACCTGGTTGATTAACCTGGTTGATGGGGTTCTGGGAGTTCTTCTACTCCCCAAGCCCGGCCCGAGGCCAGGCTTGACTTGTGAGAGTTTGGTCTACTAGGCTGTTGCTTGGAGCGGCCCGCAGGCCCACATACCCACCACAGCCCGGCTGGTCCGGAACTCCTTGGAGGAATAAATCTAGTTTCCTCTTGAAGATGTCCACGGTTGTTCCGGCAATATTTCTTATGCTTGCTGGGAGGACGTTGAACAACCGCGGACCTCTGATGTTTATACAGTGTTCTCTGATTGTGCCTATGGCACCCCTGCTCTTCACTGGTTCTATTCTGCATTTTCTTCCATATCGTTCACTCCAGTACGTTGTTATTTTACTGTGTAGATTTGGGACCTGGCCCTCCAGTATCTTCCAGGTGTATATCATTTCCAGGTGTATAGTGTATATTATTTATTATTTATTTAAAATAAATGGAGATTTCTAGCACAGTAAATCTAAACATTCACAGAAAGGGAAAGTAGTCAAAAAAACCAGCGTTGAATGTAAAGAAATGCCATTTTCTGGGCGAATCACGGAGGCTCCCTAAAGCAATCCAAGCTGAATGGATATGTATAACTTTCTGGCATCAGTCAATATGTACAGAGTTCTTGCCTACTGGAGACCACGAGCCAGAACCTGGTTCCCCTCAAGAGAGGCACACAAGGAACAATGGCCTATAGAAACCCCGGTGTGGTTGGGAGCCTTTTATGTCCACTATCAACTGGATCTGGCACCCAGAAAGGTAGGCATCCCAAAACGAACCCCTATTCTGGTGAAATTATTGCTACTGAAAGCCTGGTGAAATTATTGCTACTGAACAAGTGGAGAGAATTCTCCAAACAAAAATAAGCAAATGAGCATGACTTCATCATGTCGCCGTGCCACTGTCTGCACCCCCCCCCCCCCAGAGGGGGAAGGGGGAGCCCCAGACCCCCCACGCCAGCAATCCACCCTTCAGTTCTTAAGCTGGATGTCAAAATACATGAAAACTCCGCCGACCGGAGGAAGGGATGCCGGGGAACCTCTGGGACTCACTCATCAATTGGCATTTCATTACATTCATCGCTGGTTTTCTGGAGAGAGCCCCATCGGCTCCCCAGAGCTAACTACCCAAAGACAAGGAAAAACAGGGACTTACCCGGGTGGTGGTCAGTACTCACTCCTCAACGTGAAGTCGAGACAGCTGGCTGCAACAGCCGACCCAATGCAATGAAGGCCCTACAAGGACCAGAGGCAATAAAGAGGTATCGAGCAGCCAGGACCCTGTTCGACCTCCAAAAACCCCGTGCCCAAATGTGTTGCCAACGAACGGCAGCCAAAGCAGTAAACTTACGCACGTCGTGGGCACGAGGATAGACCGCAGGCTGGCTAGCCTTAATAATCCTATGGACTACCTGGGAGACTCGAGCCCGGGAACAGGGAAGAAGGGAAACCAGATCAACCCAAAGCGCATCCCCGGCCATCGAAGCCATGGCGCGCAAATAACGGCAGAGAGCTGCAACCGGACACAAGACATGATGCACCCCCGGTCGGACCAACCAAGTATCAACAACCCAAGGACCCCTCCGGAAAGAAGCAGTCTCATTCATAGCCAGAAAAGAAGGAGACGACTACAACCAAACAAACCTTCCACCAGGACCAAATGAGCAGAAACCCCTGCGCCGGAGGAGAGCATGAAGCTCTCCGACCCGACCCCCCAGAGGCCAATGCCAACAGGATAAGAGCCTTGGAAACATAATCCTGAACCGAAGGGACCATCACAAACTGAGGAGAAGAGAGGAAAGAGAGCACCCGGTCCAATGACCACAAGGGTCAGGGCAACACATAAGCAGGCCAGAAATGAAGCAACGCACGAGACAACTTGCGGATCAGAGCAGACGTAACATCAATACCGAACGCAACCTAGAGCGGCTCCGCCAGTGCCGCACGATAGGAGGCGACAGTATTCAGCATACTATGACAGTCCTGAAACAACCACAACAGGAAGGACAAAACAACACTATCAGAGACCGAAGAACACCTATGCAGAAATAGGAAAAAATGGAATGACCGCCAGGAAACCTCATACTGCCGCCAAGACAAGGCAAGCAGATGAAAGACCAATAACAAAGCCACCTGTGCACCATACAAATGGTGAGAGACTCTAGTCAGAGACTCCAAACGCGAGGACTTGAGGAGAAGAGCGAACCAGCCTTGTAACAACAGTCAGAACCGACCTGCTGAAAGAGGCGGAGTCGTGGGAAGACCCTCGGGTTCAGACACCGAGCAAGCAGCGCCTGAAACCAAAACTGGGCCGGCCACCAAGGGGCAAATAGGACTACTGTCTCCTGGTAAGTCTCCAACCCTCCCCCCTCCACGGGAGAGAAACGGGGGGATCCCAGACCTCCACGCCGGCAACTCTCCTCAGTTCAGAGGCTGAGTGTCAAAAGCGCGTAAATCTGCCGACCGGAGGGAGGGAGGGATGCCGGGGAGCCTAAGGGTCTCACCCAGAAAATGGCGTTTCATTACATTCAATGCTGGTTTTCTGTGGGAGAGCCCCTTCGGCTCCCCAGAGCTCTTTAACCAAAGATAAAGAAAGAGGGACTTACCCGGTAGGCAGTCGTCACTCGCTCCTCAACTCGAAGTCGAGACAAATGGCTGCAACCTGTGACCCAAGGCTATACAAGCCCGAGAAGGCCCAGGAACATTAATGAGAGACCGTGCAGCCAGGAACCTGTTAGACCTCCAAAAGACCCATGCCCGAATGTCAGCCCAGGACATATTCCCAAAAAATAGCAGCCAAAGCCGCGAACTTACGAACGTCGTGGGCACGGGGATAGACCACAGGCTGGCTGGACCGAATAATCCTGCGGACAACTTGGGAGAACCGCCCATTGGAACAGGGAAGAAGGGAAACCGGGTCCACTCAAAGTATGTCCCCTGCCACGGAAGCCGTGGCGCGCAGATACTGGTGAAGAGCTGCAACTGGACACAAAACATGATGCACTTAGGTAACTACACTTAGGTTTTTACACACTTACTCCCGGCTGAACCAACCAAGCATCAACAACCCAAGGACCCCTTTCAGAAAGCAACAGACTGATTCTTCACCAAAAAAGGAGGAGAAAGATGCAAACAAACGAAATGACCACCAGGACCGAAAGAGCAGAAACCCCTGCGCCAGAGGAGAGCATGAAGCTCCCTGACCCGACCCCCAGAGGCCAATGCCCACAAGAAAAAGTCTTAGAAAAACAGTCCTGAACAGAGGGGGCCACCACAAACCGAGGAGAAGAGAAAAGAGAGCATCTGGTCCAACAACCAGAATGGCTTGGGCAGCGCATGAGCAGGCCGGAGGTGAAACGACGCCCGAGAAAGCTTGTGGAACGGAACAGAAGTGACATCCACCCCGAAAGCAAGCTGCAGCGGCTCCGCCAGCACCGCACGAAATGAGGCGACAGTATTTGGAACAAGATGACGGTCCTGAAACAACTAAGAGAGAAAGGACAAAACAACCCGATCAGAATTTGAAGACAACTGACGAAGAGACAAAAATTGCAAAAAGGACAGCCAGGAAATTTCATACAGCCGTCTAGACGAAATTCGTAGGTGTGACACCATCAACTAAGCCACCTGATCACCATACAAATGGTGATACACCTGCGTCAAAAAGACCAGACACGAAGAGTGAAAAAGATCGAACCAGCCACGTAACGGACCGGACCGATCTGCTGAAAGACGCGGAGCCGCAGGAAGACCCTCGCGTTCGGACATCGAGCAAGAAGCACCTGAAACCAAGGCTGGCCCGGCCACCATGGAGCCAACAGGACTACTCTCCCTTGGTAAGTCTCCAACCGAGCCAGGAACCGGAACAACAACTGGACCGGAGGGAAGAGGCACAGGTAACTCCGCCTTGACCAGTCCAGCCGAAAGGCATCGACCCCGACGGCCTCGCAGTCTGGGAAGGGCGCCACATAAACTGGAAGATGCATCGACTACCCCGATGCTAAGAGGTCCACCTCTGTAGAGCCCTTACGGCCCTGAACCGTAAAGGCTTTCCCCATAAATGCCCCCAAAACATAAGCTCACTTCCAGCAGTCACATGTATAAAAAACCTGCAGCAGCACTGCCCTGGTAGCCAGGCAGGGAAGCACCCACAATAAAGCATAATGGCCACCAAAACAAAAGGAGAAGTGTCTGACGTACGGGAGCTGAAATCACGCCAGCAAATGCAGGAAAAGTAAAGCAGATGGGAAGGAGGGACGAAAAAAAACATCTAGAAGGCGCAAGGAATAAGCAGGGGCAAACAGCCCCAGAACTGCTAGCGGGCTCCCCCCCACAACCCAGGAAAACCCCAACAGAAGTTGCTGGGCAGAGCCACTCTCCACACCCACCACCCTATAAGAAAAGGCAGAGTCCAAGGGAAAGGCAAAAAGAAGGAGGCCTCCTGGTAAGTTCGAGAAGCCTTGGCGGGAGAAGCAGGATCAAAGGCATCCGTCCCTGCTACAAATGGGGCAGCCGCCGGAGACACCCAAATCTCATCCCCAACGAAACCCAGCCCAGACTCTGAAACCCTCAGGCAATTTTGCCAGCTGCAGGGGGAGGGGGGAAGGTGGTAGGAGCAGAGGAACCACAACACCTTCAACACCACAACAATAATATTATACCAGGAAATTTATCGGGACCTAACCAACCACAGATTAGAGAACTACTTAGATTTTGTGACAAACTTTCACTCAGTCAGCAGATATCGGAGCCAACGAGAAATGAAAATATTTTAGATTTGGTCTTTACGAACAATGAAGACATTATCAGAGACATTACGATATCATATACCACATATTCAGATCACAAGCTCATTGAAGTGCAAACGACCATCAATACTCAGAATAGACCTAAAACGTTGATAAAGCGAGAGGGGCTATTCAGTAAATTCAATTTTAATAATAAAAGGATAGACTGGGGAGATAATAAACAGAGAACTTACAAACATTCCATGGGAAACTGTTTTAAATAATACAAGTCCTACAGAAGGAATAGAAAAACTGACTGCGGAAGCGTATCAAGTCTGTCTGAAACATGTTCCCTTGAGGAAAGCCAGAAAGAGATCTAACGTAGAAAGAGAACGCAGACGACAGTATAAACGCAGGAAAAAAATAACAGAACTGCTTATGCAAACACGAATTTCCCGTCAAAGAAGGAATAATTTAAATAGGGAGATTGAAGAAATCGAGCGGAAATTGAAACACTCATATGAAACTGAAGAAAGGCAGTTAGAACAGAAAGCAATTCAGGAAATAAAGAAAAATCCAAAATATTTCTTCTCATATGCGAAATCAAAAGCAAAAACCACTGCCAGTATTGGACCTATTCGTACAAGTGAAGGTTCATACACGGAGGATGACAAAGAAATTAGTGAAATCCTAAAAAAGCAGTATGAGGACATGTTTAGCACTCCAATAAACAACATGAAAGTGGAAGATCCAGATAATTTCTTTATGCGGGATATTCAAACCCCTGTAAATATAACTGATATCAACACGAGCGCACTAAATTTTGAAAGAGAAATTGAAAACATGCCCATGCACTCGGCCCCAGGTCCTGACTCATGGAATTCAATATTTATAAAGAAATGCAAAGTGCCGGTAGCACAGGCACTCAGTATAGTGTGGAGGAAGAGCTTGGACACGGGGGAGATACCAGATGCACTTAAAGTAGCAGACATAGCCCCTCTACACAAGGGAGGGAGCAAAGCATTGGCAAAGAATTATAGACCAGTTGCACTAACATCGCACATCATAAAAGTATTTGAGAGAGTGATTAAGAGTCAGGCCACCAATTTCATGGAGACCAATGACCTTCACAACCCAGGCCAACATGGATTTCGAGCGGGAAGATCGTGCCTCTCACAGCTACTTGAGCACTACGACAAAGTCACTGAGGCATTAGAAGAAAAACAGAATGCTGATGTGATATACGGACTTCGCAAAGGCTTTCGATAAATGTGACCATGGCGTGATAGCACACAAAATGAAGTCAATGGGAATAACCGGTAAAGTAGGACGCTGGATACTCAGTTTTCTGTCAAACAGGACTCAGCGAGTAACGGTCAACCATATAAAATCTAGTCCAAGTGCAGTTAAAAGCTCTGTACCGCTGGGTACAGTCCTTGCACCGCTGCTTTTCCTTATTCTCATATCAGATATAGACAAAAATACAAGTCACAGCTTCGTATCATCCTTTGCAGACGACACAAAAATCAGTATGAAAATTACCTCGGCTGAAGACATTGAAAAACTTCAAGCTGATATTAATAAAGTTTTCGACTGGGCATCAGAAAATAACATGATGTATAACAGTGATAAATTCCAGGTACTCAGGTACGGTAAAAATGAGGACCTTAAACATAATACAGAGTACAAAACACAATCAAATGTACCCATAGTAGGAAAACAGCATGTAAAGGATTTGGGAATAATAATGTCTGACGACCTAACGTTTAACCCTTACACTGCTCAGGGGTCCTGGGGACATTTACACCCCTGTGCGCAAGAAAAAAAAAAATCCAAAAATTTTTTTCGTCTTCTAAACACGTTAATTTGTGTCCCCTGAGCACGGGAAAAATAGCAAAAAAATCGTAGGTCACATATTTTGGGCGCAATTGACCGAGGAAGTCTGGCAAAAAGTGGGCGTTGACAGAGCGGTCGCCAGGGCCGGTCAGCGTCACCCGCGCTGACAGATGGGAGTTGCCACAAAGATATTATTACCTAATTGTTTCAATGTCTCCGATTGATTTTTTCTTAGTTTTTTTGCAGTAATATTATTCAATAGTGTGTATTATAATATATTTATATAATAAAAGTGGTGAATAATCGCTATACTCAAACGTATGGTGTGCATATTAGTAATTCAATTATTATGTTCATAAAACAATAAACAAATAGTTTTGCTGCTATTACACTCTATACACAGGTTATATATAAGTATCTGCATATTTTGGTTACCATAACGAACCACTAAGTTGGTATTGAGAGTTGAAAAGCAACGAAGAGTTACCGCTACACACCAGCCAGCCACTCGCTGCCACTCCCTCAACACACGCACTAAACTTTCTCCCCCAACAATACCATTTGTGGTGTTATTACACTATATACAGACGTTATATATAAGTATGTATATATTTTGTTCACCACAACTGTACAGCTAAGCTGATATAGTTAGTTCAGGCACTAAGAGTCGTCGGTATACACAGCTGGCGGCTCCCTCACTCATTCAAGGTCACACACACACTAAACTTTCTCCCCCAACAATACTGTTTGCTGCTATTACACTCTATACACAGGTTATATATAAGTATCTGCATATTTTGGTCACCATAACGAACCACTAAGTTGGTATTGAGAGTCGAAAAGCAACGAAGAGTTACCGCTACACACCAGCCAGCCACTCGCTGCCACGCCCTCAACACACGCACTAAACTTTCTCCCCCAACAATACCATTTGTGGTGTTATTACACTATATACAGACGTTATATATAAGTATGTATATATTTTGTTCACCACAACTGTACAGCTAAGCTGATATAGTTAGTTCAGGCACTAAGAGTCGTCGGTATGCACAGCTGGCGGCTGGCGGCTCCCTCACTCATTCAAGGTCACACACACACTAAACTTTCTCCCCCAACAATACTGTTTGCTGCTATTACACTCTATACACAGGTTATATATAAGTATTTGCATATTTTGGTCACCATTACGAACCACTAAGTTGGTATTGAGAGTCGAAGAGCAACGAAGAGTTACCGCCACACACCAGCCAGCCACTCGCTGCCACTCCCTCAACACACGCACTAAACTTTCTCCCCCAACAATACCATTTGTGGTAATATTACACTATATACAGACGTCATATATAAGTATGTATATATTTTGTTCACCACAACTGTACAGCTAAGCTGATATAGTTAGTTCAGGCACTAAGAGTCGTCGGTATACACAGCTGGCGGCTGGCGGCTCCCTCACTCATTCAAGGTCACACGCACTAAACTTTCTCCCCCAACAATACTGTTTTCAGTGTTATTACCCTATATACACATATTATATATAAATATCTACATGTTTTATGCACTGTAACTGTACACCTAAGCTTGTAGTGCGCCCAAAGAGCATAGTGGCCACCCTCTAAACAGCTTGACAAATCGTGCAGACGACGTCACCTCCGTCACCCAAATGGCTCCTCCCAGCATAATCCTTTTGCTGTTATTACACTAATACACACATTATATATAAGTATCTACATTTGTGTTCACCATAGAGAACCACTGAGCTGGTATGGTGAATGTAAACAATAACAGGTGGCCACACAGTCAGTAAACGATGCTGTCTCCCACAGTCTCTCAGCATCACTCCTCCCACAGTGCTAATTATTACAACAATCCTGCTATTATCACAATCTTGGTTATTTATATCACAGTCACGGGTCATCTGTAATATTGTCATCACTAAATAATAACAGTTATATATTTATTTTGACATTTTTCGGTGATGCTGTGGTCACAAGCTGAACAGCAATGCTGATCGCTCATGCTGCGTGCGCCAGCCTTGGTTGCTCCAACAGTACTGTGCCTCTCACACCTGAGAATATTGCCCACGATTTTTTTTTTAAATTGCGTCTGTTTACAAGAGCCCTGAGGAAGCTACTGTGAACCCCGTGTAGCCGCGGGCCATTTGAATCGGGAATGGCACCCTATGGCGTATATATACGCCATGCGCACCGTCGGACATGTTACTCAGGGCGTATATATACGCCATGCGCAGTTTAAGGAGCATAACCAAGCAAATATTGCGACAGCCAGAAAAATGATAGGATGGATTACGAGAACTTTCAAATCCAGGGATCCCATCACAATGGTTGTACTCTTCAAGTCACTTGTGTTGTCCCGTCTTGAGTACTGCTCAGTACTCACTTCCCCCTTCAGAGCAGGAGAGATTGCTGAAATAGAGGGAATACAGAGAACATATACGGCACACATAGACGAGGTAAAGCACCTAAATTATTGGGATCGTCTCAAAGCTTTCCAAATGTACTCACTAGAAAGAAGACGAGAGAGATATCAAATAATATACACATGGAAGATACTGGAGGGCCAAGTACCAAATCTGCACAGTAAAATAACGACGTACTGGAGTGAACGATATGGAAGAAAATGCAGAATAGAACCAGTGAAGAGCAGAGGTGCCATAAGCACAATCAGAGAACACTGTATAAACATCAGAGGTCCGCGGTTGTTCAACGTCCTCCCAGCAAGCATAAGAAATATTGCCGGAACAACCGTGGACATCTTCAAGAGGAAACTAGATTTATTCCTCCAAGGAGTGCCGGACCAACCGGGCTGTGGTGGGTATGTGGGCCTGCGGGCCGCTCCAAGCAACAGCCTAGTGGACCAAACTCTCACAAGTCAACCCTGGCCTCGGGCCGGGCTTGGGGAGTAGAAGAACTCCCAGAACCCCATCAACCAGGTAACCAGGTAACAGCAGGGAAAGAACCCGGGGGAGCAGACTGGATCAAGGTTGAAACGACCAACACCTCCAAATCAGACCTAACTAAAATGGAGTAGCCCCAAGGAATTCGAGTGGGCAACCAACATAGCGCGTTGCAATAACCTAAACCAACCAAGCAATGCGACAGCCGCTTGATCCCAAGATCTTTCAAAGAAGAAGGGTAAACTGGACAACGAACGGGAAACAAGATCTGTTCAAACCCAGTTCGAAGGTGTCAGCGACCCCACAAGCAGCATGACAGAAGCAAGACCAGTGCAAGCAGCACCTCAAACCAAGGCTGGGCCAGCCACCACAAGGCAACAAGGACGACTCTGCTGCGGTAAGACTCCAACCAAGCCTGAACCCGAAGCACCAGCTGGGCCAGGGGAAAGAGGAAAAGGTAACCCCACCTCGACCAGTCCTGCCGAAAAGCATCTACCGTGACAGCATTGCAGTTGGGGAAGGCACCACATATATCGGAAGATGCAGGAACCACGCCGACGTGCCGACGTGACGGGAAGTCCGCCACTGAGGGCCCGTATGTCCGGCAAAGCCAACTGAAGGAGTCGGCATCAACTGTACATTCCGAGGACAGGAGACTGAATTGTGACACAGCTGCAAATTCCTACATCGAGCTGTGAACCCAACAGAAGGACAGAGCCCAGCGCCCCTGGCCGGCCTGGTGAGTGCTGGTCACAAATCCCTAGCCAAAAGTCGAGGCATCCGTGAACACATCGAGCGAGGGAAGGGGAAGGCGCCAAGGCAGTGAACCCCGAAAACCCAAAGAGGAAGCCGGAGATGCAGCAACTGACGCAAGAACACCGGAGGGCGAACCCAGTGATTGAAAGAGTGGAAAAAGGGGCTGCCCTGAAGACACCAGAACAGCCACTGAAGCTGGTGCAGTGCTGGTGGAGGCTGGTACCGTGCTGGGAGAGGCTGCTGCAGTGCTGGTGGGGGCTGCTGCAGTGCCAGGGGAGGCTGCAGCAGTGCTGGGGGAGGCTACTGCAGTGCTGAAGAAGGCTACTGCAGTGCTGGGGAGGCTACTGCAGTGCTGGGGGAGGCTGCTGCAGTGCTGGGGGAGGCTGCTGCAGTGCTGGGGGAGGCTGCTGCAGTGATGGGGAAGGCTGCTGCAGTGCTGGGGGAGGTTGCTGCAGTGCTGGTGGAGGCTGCTGCAGTGTCGGTGGGGGGCTATTGCAGTGCTGGTGGGGTCTGCTACAGTGCCGGGTGCTGCTACAGGGTTGGGGCTCAGTCCCCACCAGCACTACAGCAATCCCCGAGGCAGGGGTTACTGCAGTGCTGGTGGGGGTTGCTGCAGTGCCAGCAGTGGCACCGCAGTGGTTACAGTGGTTCTGCCTCAGTGGCTACATTATTAGTTACTCTTACTGATTTGGTCTTTGTTCCGGGGCCCACCTTTCTTGAGACGTCCACCGTGTTCTTCAGTCTAGCCTGCCTGCAGTGTATCCTCACACTCGTGGTGTTGGGTGGCATGCTGCTCTGTCGACGATGTTCGCACACTAGTCCTTGGCTTGTTTCTCTCGGCCAGGTCCTCTTTGTCTTGATTCTGCATTTCTTCCTGGTGCATTCCTATTTGTTTTCATTCTCCGTGGGTAATAAGATTCAGGGAGCAACAAGGGGCTTTCCCCAAGAAACCAGGTGTTCAATGTAATGAAATGCCAATTTCTAGGTGAGCCCCGTTGGCTCACCAATACCCTCCCACCCTCAGAGAGGTTGGTTGTATCTACCATAGAACTAGTGGTGGAGATACTGGTTGACTGTCAGCTACCTCTTTCCTTCCCACCCCCAAAGGGGGGAGGGGGGGGGAGGAAGGGGGGGGAGGAGGGGGAGGAAGGGGGGGGAGGAGGGGGAGGAAGGGGGGGGGAGGAGGGGGGAGGAGGGGGGGGGGAGGAGGAGAGGCAAAGAAGCTTGTGCTAGTTTTGAGATATTGTTATCGCTAGTTTCGTCAAAGTTTTATAATTTATTTACATTGCTGGGGAGTTCTTTTGGTGTTTCTCAAGGCTTTTTATTCAATTCAAGCCAGTGTTGGTCTGTTTTGTTTTACTGACCTTTTGGTTGTCTTCCCCAGTGGTGGCATCAATAAAACCAGCGTTGAATGTAATGAAACGCCATTTTCTGGGTGAGACCCGGAGGCACCCCGGAGCTTTACCAGGCTGATATGCTAATGTCAGACTTTGGCATCAGTCATGTGTATGGAGTTCTAGGGCCTACCGGGAACCACGGCCAGAACCTGGCCCCCCCTCAGAGAGGCAAGGGGAGGAATGGCCTATAGAAACCCCCGGGTGGTTGGAATCATTTTATGTCTGCCATCGACCGGGTCAAGCATCCAGAAAGTTAAGCATTCCAAAACAAACCCCTATTCTGGTTAAAATTGCTACCAAAAACTGAACTAGTGGACAGAACTCCCCAACAGAAAACAAGCAAACTAGTATGACGTCACACGTCACCGCGCTGCTGTCTGCGCACCTCCCCCTCCCCGGGAGGGGGAAGGGGGAGCCCCAGGCTTCCCACGCCGGCTATCCACCCATCAGTTCTGAGGATGGATGTCAAAACACGCGAAAAACCGCCGATCGGAGGGAGGGAGGGTTGCCAGGGAGCCTCCGGGTCTCACCCAGAAAATGGCGTTTCATTACATTCAACGCTGGTTTTCTGGGGGGAGCCCTGTCGGCTCCCCGGAGTTAACTACCCACAGAAGAAGGTCAAAGGGATGGAACCAGGAGGCGGATACCACGCACCCCCACGGAAGCAAGACAACCGGCAGCAAAATGCCAACCCACGGCGTCACAGCCCTGAAAGGGCCCGGAACAACACAAGACAAGGACCCCGTATGAACACCAAAGATCCATGCCCGAATGACAGCAAGGACACGTCGCTAAGACGGCAGCGAGAGCAGCGAAGCCACGAACGCCACGGGCATGGGGGAAGAACACAGGCAGGTTAGCCGCAAGAACACGGCTGACAACCCGGGACACCGTCACCCGCGAACCGGGAAGAACGGAACCGGATCAACGCAAAACGAACCCCGGACACAGATGCTGTGGCACGCAAATAACAGGAGGGCCGCCACTGAACACAAAAACACGACACACCCCCGGCTCGACCAGCCAAGCCCCAACAAACCAAGGAACCCTCCAGAACACAGCAGCCCCATCCTGTGCCAGAAAAGATGGAGACTACTGCCACCGAACAACCAAAACGCTAAAAACCGAAGGAGCAGAAAACCCCTGCGGAGGAGCAAGAAGCCCAGCAACCCGACCCCCAGAGGCAAATGCCAATAGGAAAAAGAGCCGACGAAAAACAAACCGGACCCGAAGGGGCACTACCAACCGAGGAGAAGACAGTGCACACTGACCAGAGACCAGGATGGTGCAAGTGGCGCATGAACAGGCCGGAGGTGAAACAACGCACGAGACAGCTTACTAACGGTGCAGAAACAACACCAAGACCGAAAGCAAACCGAAGCTGCTCCACCAGCACTGCACAAAAAGAGGCGACAGTATGTGGCAAGACGACGGCCCCCAGCCCCTACCAGAAAAACCAAGCCGACGCTAACAATTGCAGCCACCGAAGAAGGGACAGGAGGAAAAGGAAGGACCGCCAAAATATCCCATACTGCTGCCAAGAAGAAGCACGCAGGTGGGACACCTACCATGAAGCCACCCGACCACCAACCGGAGGCGAGACCGCGAGGCAGAATGGAAGCAGCCCCGATAAGGCCCCTCCGAGCCCAGGAAAGGCGGAGCCGCGGGAAAATCTCAGGTGCGACCACCGAAACCCAGGTGGCACAAGGAGATGGAACGTCTGCTGAACAGAAAAACTCCCCAAAGCAAGCAAGCCCACCAGGAGAGCAGAAACGACTGGTCCGACGCAAGACATCGCAAGACCCCGAAAGCCAACCGGCAGGGCAAGCCAGGAAAACCAAAGGTGGCGTAAGGGATGCCTCCAGAAACAGTACCCGAACCAAGGGGTACGAGCAACTGTAACAGACTAAGACAAAGAAGCGCACCACAGGACACAGGCTGAAAGAACGCCCAAGAAGCCAAGGAATGCACGCAGAACACCCCTGCGGCAGAGGAGGAAACAAAGGGAACGCACAAGGAAGGGAAGCGGTAGAAACCCGCTCCCCCCCCCCCCCCCCACAGCAGCAAGTGCAGGCAAAACCGACCAAAGGAGATGCCAGGAAAATGACTGGGGATAGGCAGGACAAAAGAGCTGAAGCACAAACCCCAGGAAACAACCAGGGGTGGACAATCAGGCAGGGACAGAAACCCCACGCACATGCTAGGGCCAAACCAGGGACCCAAAGACCACGAAAAACAACAAGCAAACCCCCATACGCAAACCCTAGGCACAAAACAGCAGCAAAGTGCCACACCACAACCGGACACAGGAACAATGACACGCCACCGTGAAACACATTACCAATGCACACGTGCAGCAGCAACAGGCACCACCGCAACATGCAACATGTAAATAGCAAATCGCTTCTGCAAAGGCAGAGAACATTGCAGGCAGACCCCAGACAGGGCCAACAGAGACACGACAGAACCCAGCAGGCCCAGGAACCTGCACACCAGGGAACCGATGGCGGAGAAACCCCGCTCGATACCCGCTGGATGGGGTCCTGGGAGTTCATTTACACCCCAAGCCCGGCCCGAGGCTAGGCTAGACTGGTCAGAGGGTGGCCCACCAGGCAGCTGCTTGGAGTGGCCTACAGGTCCACATACCCATCACAACCAGGATGGGCCGGAACTTCAATTCGAAAACAGGCTAGTATGCCCTGAAAGTTCTCGGATGTACCGGCAATCTGGCGTATGCTTGTAGGTAGGACGTGTAACAACAGCAGACCTCTGATGGTTATACAGTGTTCCCCGATTGTGCCTATTGCACCACTGCACTCCGCTGGTACTAACCCGCAAGGTTTTCCATAGAGGCGGGACCCAAGAGCCAGAGCTCAAAAACCCCGCAAGCACAACCAGGAGAGCCCTACCAGGCGAGTACAGAACCAGCACCACAACCCACACACCTCATAACACGAAAGAGGTGGGATCCCTTAATGAATGACTCTAGCATGGGTTGGACATGCACATGAGTGGGACTGGAAGGGTTGAAAAGGGACAGTCACTGGTGTGCGAACGGTCTCAGTCGTACATAGATATACCTAAAGACAGGTATATAAACATCCTCGCATTCAGCGCCCGGCCAAAAGACGCCAGACTGCAGAAACTCACCTGTCGAATGGAGGCACGAACGTGACACGACCAAACAGTGCCCAGAAGATCCTGTGAGCACCGGCAGATGAAGAAGCCAGAGTCGGACACGCAGGAGAGCAGGGTAGAGGCGAAGGAGGCGACCCACACCCATGACACAGGGAAAACCCCCGGAGCGAAGGGGCACATACCGGAGCAAGGGAGAAGAGCGAGAGGCGAAGCTCCTGAGAAAAAAGGGCGCAAAACACCAGCACTGAAACACACCGCCCAGACCAAAACAAACTCCACGGCGCATTCGCATGACACGCTGGCCGAACCGCACAACCCTCTCTGCAGGAAGGCGCCAACCAGGACTACCGCACTAGAAAAGTAGCCAACAGAGGAAGCAGGAACAACAAAACCGGCCAACTAAGCGAAAACAAAGAGCCCAAAGGGAACCCAACTGGGCCACGAGCAGCCCAACCGGGCCTCGAGCAGCCCAACCGGGCCACAAGTAGCCCAACCGGCTACAAGTAGCCTAAAACGGCGATCCGGACTAGGAGCCGACAGACGTTCCAATAGTTCGGGAAGTAGCGAAAACCTTCCTGACCCCACGAGAACACAGAAGCAAACACCAGTCCCAAAGGCACACAAAGGCACAGGTGCACCCGAGACCAGAAGTCATATAGAACCCCAAGAACGGGAATAACATGACGAAGACACCGTCCCAAAAAGGGGGAAGCATCCACCCACAGGACGGAACCAACCGACTCAAAGGCCAAGGAACCGAGCCCGGGGAGGGGCCAATGCCCAACAGAATGTAAGGCGAGTGGGAAGGAAAAACCCCACTCCGCGTAACCACAAGCCCCGCCTAGAGGGGGAGAAAAACCCCCACAGGGTCCTACGGGGCCAAGGCCCCCCAAGTCAGCCCCTCCCCAGCCTTGGGAACCTACACGACAGGCCCCGGGGCCGAGCCGTCCCCCCAAAGCCCTGGCCATACCAGAAAACCGGGGCAGCCGCGAAAACACTAAGGAAGGGAGCCCACTGGCAGACTCTTACAACACGGCTGGAGGAACAGGCTCAAATGCCCCCGTCACTACCCCGGAAGGGGAATTCCTCGAGACTGCCCGAGTCTCAAAACCATCAAACCCCGCCCCGAACCCACAGACGGTAAGGAACCGGATGCAAGCAGGAAGGGGGGATCCAGGGGAAAGACAAGGGGGCCTGGAAGGAACTGAAGCAACCAACACCCCCAAGTCCCAACACGAACCAAAAACGGGGCAGCCCCGGGGCTCCCGGGGGGCAAACAAATGAGAGCATTGCCACCACCAAGGCTCAAGTGCAACGCCCCTGCTGCCCGCACCCGCTTAGTCAGCACAACTAGGTAACCGAGCCACAACGAGCAACAAAACTCACAGGACTCCGGGTCGAAGGTGTCACCGACCTCACAGGCAGCAGACGGAGGCAAAACAGAGTCACCCAGAGATAAGGGGTAAGAGCAACCCTCAAACTTGGTGGAAGTGAGGGGGGACTCTGGTGTCACATCCATCGGACCTACGCGCCCCCAGGGGTTTCCCAGGGTCCTGAGCGTTTACTATAAGAGGACTCGTGCTCAGGTAATCCCAGACAGGGTACTGCTAACCGGCGCCCAAAGCTACCAAACAACTTTCTAAGAGCTGAACCCCCAGGACGAGCACACTCACGGGGACCTAGTAGGGGGTACCACCAGAATAACACTCAGAACACAAGGGACACAAGGGGCAAGAACGAAGATAGACCCCCACCAGGTAGATAAACAAAAAGAAAAAGAAAACCCTGCAAGAGGACAGCGTACCCAAGCGGAACGGAGCGGCAGCCATGATTGGTAAAGACAAGCTGCACAGGACCCTGCGCCCCACCAGTGCAAAACTGCCCCTTACCCTAAGGCGAACAAGGGAGACAGAACACCCGAGCACACAAAGAGCGGCCGAAAACCAAGCAGTAAACGGCCTAGCAGGTGCAGACCCCAAGGAACTTGTGGAAGGTGGCCCCAAGGGCAGTACTTACAGGGCACCTAGGGAAGAGAACCCTAGGCGCATGCAGCCCGAGTACTGGAGACTCGCACCCGGCTCACGTACCACCTAGAAGACAGACACCACACTCTAGGTACAGTGCTGAAACTACTGGAGCCGGAGCACACAACCGGTGCCTGTAATATCAGCCGAAGAACTGATGGGTGGCTAGCCGGCATGGGAGGTCTGGGGCTCCCCCAGACCTCCCATGCCCATGCCATGCCTCCCCCAGACAGCGGCGCGGTGACGTGTGATGTCATACTAGTTTGCTTGTTTTCTGTTGGGGAGTTCTATCCACTACTTCAGTTTTTGGTAGCAATTTTAACCAGAATAGGGGTTTGTTTTGGAATGCTTACCATTCTGGATACTTGACTCGGTCGATGGCAGACATAGAATGCTTCCAACCACACGGGGGTTTCTATAGGCCATTGCTCCCCTTGCCTCTCTGAGGGGCCCGGTTCTGGCCGTGGTCCCCGGTAGGCCCTAGAACTCCATACACATGACTGATGCCAAAGTCTGACATTAGCATATCAGCCTTGTAAAGCTCCGGGGAGCTGACGGGGCTCCCCCCAGAAAACTCTGCAGTTGATGCGACCTAGTAGATGGTACACTATCAGTGAGAGCAGCTTAAAGGAGCCACAGGGAATCACCCAGAAATGGCATTTCATTACATTTAACTCTGATTTTTGGTGGTCGGGACATACCAAAGGGACGTTCTCAGAAATCCAGAGTTAAATGTAAAGAAATCTTCATTCTGGTTGATCCCTCTTATCTCCAGTTTCCTCCCTGCCATTTCTGTGGTGCCTGCAGGTCGTTGGTTGGGCGGTCTGAGGCGCCACATACCGAGGTTGATATCTCGATCACCATGCCCTCGCCATTGATGGTGAGGGCATGGAGCAATCCAGCAGGTGGACTTTGACAACACGTGTGTACAAAGTTCCAAACATATTTGCAAATATTTTTAAAGCAGTCGCTTGTTTTAGTGTGTTCTACCATTCTAGTGGTTTCTCCTTTGGTTCTGTGGTGATTTTGTCCCTAGACTACCCATTGCCACTACTGGAGGAGGAGGGGGGGCATAGAGTTGGGTCCTGGTCTCCAGTAGGCACTTGTAAGTCATTAGAGTTCGAAGGAGTCCACTTGGGAAGCTCGGAAAATACTGAGGGACAACCAGAAACACGCATTCTATTAAATTCAATTTTTTTTTTGCTGTAGTTTCCAGGTGGTTTTACTCAGTTATGAGGTTGGTCTTAGATCCCAATGCTCCGCTTGTCTTCATGAGTACACCAGATTGTGTTTGTGTTGTAAGGTAGGCCCTTAACAAGCCCAGAGGCCTGGTGGTTTTGTGGCTGTAGCATAAGAAGCAATGCTCCAGGGAGCCACTGAGGGAGCCCAGAAAAGGGGGTTTTATTATACCTGTAGTTAATAAGCAGTACTTGATTTGTCTGGGTTTGAGATTGATCTGTGAGCTCCAAGCTGCTGTACCCTAGCACCCGGTCTTCAAGAGTGGGTCACAAGATCTGTGAGCACCAAGCTGCCGTACCCTAGCACCCGGTCTTCAAGAGTGGGTCACAAGATCTGTGAGCACCAAGCTGCCGTACCCTAGCACCCGGTCTTCAAGAGTGGGTCACAAGATCTGTGAGCACCAAGCTGCCGTACCCTAGCACCCGGTCTTCAAGAGTGGGTCACAAGATCTGTGAGCACCAAGCTGCCGTACCCTAGCACCCGGTCTTCAAGAGTGGGTCACAAGATCTGTGAGCACCAAGCTGCCGTACCCTAGCACCCGGTCTTCAAGAGTGGGTCACAAGATCTGTAAGCACCAAGCTGCCGTGCCCAAGCTCCCAGTCTTCAAGAGTGGGTCACAAGATCTGTGAGCACCAAGCTGCCGTACCCTAGCACTCGGTCTTCAAGAGTGGGTCACAAGATCTGTGAGCACCAAGCTGCCGTACCCTAGCACCCGGTCTTCAAGAGTGGGTCACAAGATCTGTGAGCACCAAGCTGCCGTACCCTAGCACCCGGTCTTCAAGAGTGGGTCACAAGATCTGTGAGCACCAAGCTGCCGTACCCTAGCACCCGGTCTTCAAGAGTGGGTCACAAGATCTGTGAGCACCAAGCTGCCGTACCCTAGCACCCGGTCTTCAAGAGTGGGTCACAAGATCTGTGAACTCCAAGCTGCCGTGCCCAAGCTCCCAGTCTTCAAGAGTGGGTCACAAGATCTGTGAGCTCCAAGCTGTTGTGCCCTAGCTTCCGGTCTTCAAGAGTCGGTCTCAACAATTCTGGTGAATCTGCCAAAGGCAATTATGAACTAGTGCTTACCTGAGCCTGGGAAACCACCAAGAGAATCCTCACACACAACTCTAACCATTCAATGTGTACCTTTCTCAACATACTCAACAAATTTCAACAAGGAAGAAAAGACTAAGTAATAAGTTATCCAAGTCAATTAATTAACTGAATCACATTTTCTGAACCAACCTGAGGAGCTGCAGCGGCTTCGTGATGACTGTGCACAGAAAATGTAAGCGTAGACGGAACAGGATTCAGTGATATAGAAAATTTATCCACGGACATACAGAGAAGAGCTGTCAACCGGTGAACTGTGTGTGGAAGGATAGGCCCTGATATCTCCATACTGTGCTGAACATCACCATCCTGACGAACCATGCCACCTTTTACCTTTTATGAATACAAAATAGGTTTCAGTGTTTCAATAATTTTTTTTTTTATGAAAGTATTAAAAAGAGGCATATCTTTACCTTTTGTGTTGCCCCAAATAATTCTATAGTCTCACCTTATTCTATAAGAATGCCCATTTGACACTAGACACCTCTTGTCAATCATTTTCCATGTTTGGAAAAAATCCAGTCCCATAGTTTCCACCCAGGGCCTTAGTAAAACTATGTGGACCTTGTCTGGGACATTACCATCCACCTACTGAATACGCATTGAAGTAAACGAGTTTTTTTTTTTTCTATGTACACAGACCATCAGCTGGGTATAACCACAGTACCTTATTTAACATTATATGAATATAAATTATATATGCTGTTGAATATGACCGAAAAGGTAAGATTAATAATTATAACACGAATCTTCTCTGTATTTCTTACGTTTTTCTTCACTGTCGAGGGTAATTGAAAAATTAACTCGTCCCGGGTCAGCCCTTTCTTTTCCTTCTCATTGGGTATGTAGCTCCAGGGAGCCATAGGGGCTCCTCTCAGAAAACCAGCTTTGAATGTAATGAAACGCCATTTTCTGGGTGAGCCCGGAGGCTCCCTGGCAACCCTCCCTCCCGCCGGTCGGCATTTTTTTCGCATTTGTTGAAGCATAGCTGCTGAACTGGAGTGCTATGCAGCCAGCACAGTGAGGTCCAGGGCCCCCCCTACCCCCTCATGGGAAGGGGAGGGCTGCGCGGATGAGCGGCACGGCAGTAGAGCGTTACATTTGCTTGCGTGCTTGTTCCCTAGGGATTGTAGGGAGTTCTACCTCTCTGTTCAGTTTTTGTTGTTAGTTTCTTACCATGTTTCTAAGTCACCAGAGGCAAACCTAAGTCACCGGAGGCAAACCCTAAGCAGTTTAAAGACCAACTAATGAAAATAGAACACTGCTTGGAAAACCTCACAAATCCAGCCCCGAACATCATTCTGCTTGGGGACTTCAACCTACGGCACCTGAAATGGAAGCACCTGGCTAATGCAGTAATATCAGAAGGAATACCAGAAAGTAGCCTAAATGAACAGTCACATGCTACAGATGTGCGACAGGTTTGCATTAAACCAGCAAATAGTAGAACCAAATAGGAAGGAGAACATGCTGGACCTCATTTTCACAATAATGATGAATTGATCAGGAACATGATTACATGTTACCATTCCCCTACACATAGTGGAAATGGCCTCTATGCCCGTCCATTTTGATTTTTTTGATGGACGGGCATAGGCGCAGGGGGGTATCCATATTCTGCATGGACGGTCATAGCATAGGGGGTATTCTCTATTTTTTTGCCAATGGACGGGCATAGCATAGAGTGCCTTTCTATTTTTTTTAAATGCAGGAACAATAGCCCATGGGGTCTTTCATATTTCATTATCATTTTCAATCTCACCTTTGAATCATATATTATTTCCAAAAATGTTGATTAAATGGTAGCTACCTAGTCCCTGCCATTTCGCTCAAGGGGATTAAAAGGTGGCTCCTGGCACACTCAAATTTCGTTACCCCGGTGACCCATGCACAGGCATCGCTAATGGTCATCAGCTAGCCAGTCTTCAACTTACCTGGGCATTAAAAGGCCGGCTCCTGGCACACCCAAATTCTGTTACTCCGGTGACCCTGCACAGACATTGCTAATGGTCAATGACATCACCCCGTCTTCATCTTCCCTGAATAAGTCCGTTTTCTGATAGTGTATTTATCCCCATTTTCAATATTTATAGCAAAGGGGGATTAAAATGCTGCCTTCTGTCAAGCCTAATGTGCAATGGCGTTAACCATTATAAGCTCGTTTTTCACAATAAGGTATTGCATACTGTTTCCCATTGTCTAA
>WNGS01001312.1:18568819-18586196 GCA_020271785.1 Procambarus virginalis | reverse complement strand
TAAACTGTATGGTGCCCAAAGACCATCGTGGTCACCAGTAAACAACACGATAATTCCTGCAGACGACGTTCCTCTCTCACCAAAATGGCGGCTCCCAACCTCCTACTCTTGCTGTTTATACCCTCTATACACGTTATATAAGTATCTACATTTGTGTTCACCATAACGAACCACTAAGCTGGTATGGTGAGTGCAGTCAATAAAGGTGGTCACACACAGTCAGATAACAACGCCACCACCCTCCCTCCCACAGCATTACTCCTCCCTCCATGGAGCACAGCGCTAAATATCATCACAATCCTCTTATTATCAGACCCATGGTCAGTTTTATCACAGTCAGGGGTCTTCTGTAATAATATTATCGCTACATAATAGCATGAACAAGTATATTATGGCATTTTTAGGCGATGCTGTGGTCTCAAGTTGAACAGCAGTGCTGTGAGCTCATGCTGCGTGCGTCAGGCATGGTAGCTTACTCGATACTGAGGCCCCTAACACCCGGAGTTTGGCCCACGATTTTTTTTTTAAATGGCGTCTGTTTACAAGAGCCCTGATGAAGGTGTGGCGAACCCCATGTATCCGCGGGCCGTTTAAATCTTGCGTAGTACTCCAACGCATCATATGATGCGATGCGCAATTTACTGCAAGTCGGTCAAAGCATCATATGATGCGATACGCAATTGAAGGGTTAATGTATCATACAAAATATTGAACCCATGTTAAACCTTTCAATAGTACTGAAAAATATTTCTTGTACAATCTCTAATTTATTTGTTAGTCTAAAATATATATTAATTCTAACTGCAAATAGTCCTCCAGTCAGATATTGCACAATAATGCCATAATTTTATACAAACTAGCAGCAGCATCCCATCAAACACACAACGAAACTACGATGTCGCTGCAACATTTGAACACATTACAACATCTTCTAACAAGTTGTAAAACTTTTGAACACGTCATAAAAACATAACATGATGTAACAACTTTGTAACCAGTTGTAAGATGTTAACAATCAGGAGCGTTACGTTGTGTACTTGCAAGGATGCAGAGTGGCACAAATGTACCTTGAGGGTTTTGAGTGCGGCACCCTGGAAGGCCACTGGAGCCAGCAGAGTAGGAGGCACACCAGCCAGGGGTCCAGTGGTTGATATACAACTCTACTGTTCAAAAGGAAGTTGATGAGGCCTTGTGTCTCCATGCCTTCCACATAAACGAGAGACGAAGGTGTGTTATCAACACTCTTATATTTTGCTCGCTCTCTGTAAAGACAAACGCAAAAAATTTTAACGAAACTAAAAAAATATAAAATGCATTCTGATACAAATCAATAAAACTTTAAAAACTTTATGAAATCATTATACGACATAATAAATATAAAACATATCTAACTACAGTATACAATGACAACATCTGTCAAAACTAATACAACATAATAATGTCTCGAGAATAATGCACATCTGTTTAGAATAAAAAAAAAACAGCATTGAATGTAATGAAACTCCATATTCTGGGTGAGTCCCGGAGGCTCCCCGAAGCTATCCAGGCTGAATGGATATGTATAACTTTTTGGCATCAGTCAAAGTGCTTGGAGTTCTTGCCTTCCGGGTACCATGAGCCAGAACCTGGCCTCCTGAGAGGGGCACGAGAGCAATTGCCTATAGAAACATCCCCCTGTGGTTGGGAGCATTCTATATCTGCCTTCGACTGGAATAGGCAGCCAGAAAGGTAGGCGCCCTTAAACAAACCTCTACTCTGGTGAAAATATTGCTACTGAAAGTCAAACGAGTGGACAGAACTCCCCAAACAAAATTATCAAACTAGTATGACGTCATCACGTTGCCGTGCCGCCGTTTGCGCAACCCCTCCTCCCCCGGGAGGGGAAAAGGGAGAGCCCCAGACCCTCCGTGCCAGCAATCCAACTGGCAGTTCTTAGGCTGGATGTCAAAATAAGCAAAAAACACCACCGACCGGAGGGAGGGAGGGATGCCAAGGAGCCTCCGGGACTCACCCAGAAAATGGCGTTTCATTACATTTAACGCTGGTTTTCTGGGGGGGAGCCCCGTCGGCTCCTCGAAGCTACCTCACCACAGATAAGAAAAAGAGGGAAGAATCCGGGAGGCGGACGCTACGTGCCTGAATATAAAAACAAGACCACAGACGAAACTAAAAGACCCAGCAGACGACCCGGGAGACCCCCCAACCCCAGAACAGGAAGAGGGAAAGGAAGGGAACCCCAGGCAAACCAAAATGCGTCCATGGCCCAAGAGGCCAAGACGTGCAGAGAACAGAGAAGATCCACAACCGAGCAACAAAGGAAGCACCCCCGGCCTCATCAACCAAGCAGCATCCCAAGGACCCCCTCCAAAAAGCAGCAGACCCAAACATCACCTGAAAAGGAGGTGACTGCATCAAGTGAATAACCTACCACGAGAAACAAATGAGGCAGAAAAAACACGGACGCCGGAGGAGAGCCAGAAACTCTCCAACCCGACCCCTAGAGATCAACGCCAACAGAAGAAGACCTGAAAAACAAAACAAAAACACAACAGAACCTAAGGGATCACAACAAACCAAGGAGAAGAAAAAAAATAAACCACCCAGGCTAACAACCAGGACGACACTGGAAGTGCAAGAGCAGGCTGGAGGTGAAACAAAGCCCAAGACAGCACGAGGAACGAAGCAGAAAGAACAGCAACACCGAACGCAAGCTGGAGCGACTCCGCCAGTGCCACCCAAGACGAGGTGACAGAACACAGCACCAGACAACAGTCCTGGATCAACCCCGAAGGGAAAGACAAGACAACCCTATCAGAAACCGAAGAACCTTTTGCAGTGATAGGAAAACCGGAAGGACCGCCAGGAAATCTACACACTGCCGACAAGATGAAGCAAGCAGGTGGGAGACCAACAACGAAGCCAGCAGTGCCCACATAAGCGATGAGAAACTCGAGACAAAAACTCGAGACTCGAAGACTCGAGGGGAAGAATGAACCAGCCTCATACAGGGCTGAACGGATCCGCAAAAAAACCAGCGTTGAATGTAATGAAACGCCATTTTCTGGGTGAGCCCCGGAGGCTCCCTGGAACTTATCGGGCAAATGTGTTATGTTAGACCGGGACATTAGCTATGGAGTTCAGACCTACCAGGGACCAGCGCCAGAACCTGGCCCCTTCAGAGAGGTTTCAGCGAGCAATGGCCCTGGAAAACCCATTATGGTTGGGGGTTTTCCTTATCTGCCATCAACTGGGGTCCGGCACCCAGAGAGGTAGGCATGACAAAATAAACCCCACATGGTAAAAAATACAACAAAAAACTGAACAGAGAAGCAGAAACTCCCTACAATCCTAAGGAAACAATCAATCAATTTACTGCCGCGTCGGTCGTCCGCACAGCCCTCCCCTCCCCGGGAGGAGGAGGGGAGGCGCTGGACCTCACCGCGCCAGCTGCCTTCAGTTTGGAAACTAGGCTTCAACCAACACTAAAAACCCCGCCGACCGGATGGGAGGGAGGGTAGCCAGGGAGCCTCCGGGGCTCACCCAGAAAATGGCGTTTCATTACATTCAACGCTGGTTTTCTATGGGGAGCCCCTACGGCTCCCTGGAGCTACATACCCAAAGAGAAGGAAATAGGGACTTACCCGGGAGGCGGCGGCCACAAACTCCTCAATGCGAAGTTGAGACAACTGGCTGCATTCTGCGACCCAAAGCAATACAAGAACGCCGAGAAGCAGGGACGTTTACCAAATAACGGGCGCCCAGGACTCTGTTCGACTTCCAAAATCCACGTGCCCGAATATGAGCCCAAGACATGTTACCAAACATGGCAGCCAAAGCTGCAAACTTCCGAACGTCATGGGTGCGAGGATAGACTGCAGGCTGGCTAGACTTAACAACCCTGTGGACAACCTGGGAGACCCGAGCCCTGGAACAGGGAACGTGGAAAACCGGATCAACCCAAAGCACATCCCCAGCCACCCCAGCTGAAGCGCGCAGGTAACGGCGAAGTGCTGCAACCGGACACAACACATGAAGCACCCCCCGGCCTAACCAACCACGCATCAATTACCCACGGACCCCTCAGGAAAGCAGCCATCTTGTTCTTCGCCAGAAAAGACGGAGAAGGCTGCAAACGAACAAACCTACCCCCAGGACCAAAAGAGCAGAAACCCCTGAGCCGGAGGAGAGCATGAAGCTCCCCTATGCGGCCCCTAGAGGCCAATGCCAACAAAAACAAAGCCTTGGAAAAACAATCCGGAACCGAAGGGGCCACCATAAACCGAGGAGAGGAAAGATATGAGAGCACCCTGTCCAAGGACCAGGACGGCTCAGGAGGCGCTTGAGCAGGCCAGAGGTGAAACAGCACGGGAAAGCTTACGAAACAGGGCGGATGTGATGTCCACCCCGAATGCTAGCTTGAGCGGCTCCGCCAGCGCCACACAATACGAGGCGACAATATTAGGTATCAAATGACGGTCCTGAAAAAGCCAAGAAAGAAAGGACATGACAACCTGATCCGAAAGAAAAGACAACCTACGAAGAGCCAGAAAATGGCGAAAAGAATGCCAGGAAACTTCATACTGTCGCCGAGACGAAGCTCTCAGGACACCATCAACGAAGCCACCTGATCACCATAGAAATGGTGATACACCCCCATCAAAAAGACCAAACACGAAGAGCAGAGGAGAAGTTCGAACCAGCCCTGTACTGGACCGGGCCGACCTCCTAAAAGAGGCGGAGCCGTGGGAAACATCCTTGGTTCGGGCACCGAGCAAATAGCATCGGAAACCAAGGCCGGCCGGTCACCAAGGGGCCACAAGGACCACTCTCCCTGGGTATGTCTCCAACCAAACCAGAACCCGAAGCAACAGCTGAACCAGGGGAAAGAGGTACAGGTAACCCCACCTCAACCAGTCCTGCCGAAAGGCATTCACCACGAACGCCTCTCAGGCGGGGAAGGGCGTCACATACATTGGGAGACGCCGAGACCACGCCGACACGAAGAGGTCCACATCTGGGAGACCGTACGTCTGGCAGATCCAACGAAACGAGTCGTCGTCGACCGTCCACTCCGTGGACAGGGTATGGAAGCGTGACAGACCGTCCGCCAGAACGTTGGACACTCCCCGGACATGAACCGCACGGAGAGCCAAACCCCGAGAATCCAGCAGACGAACCACTCGAAGAGACCAACCCCAAAGAGCCTAGGACCAAAGAGAACTCCCGTGGTTCAGGCAATGAACCACTGGAGAATAATCCGAATGGAGGCGAATGGTCAATCCCCAAGTGACCTGAACCCTCCGAAGCGCGAACCAGACTGCCGCGAACTCCCGAACCGTGCTGTGAGCCCGACGGAAGGACGAACCCCACCGTCCCTGGCCTGCCTGGTGAGCACTGGTCACAAAGCCCCAGCCGAGAGACGACGCGTCCGTGAACACATCGAGCGAGGGCTCAGGAAGGCGCCAAGGCACGGAACCCCGAAACCCCAAAGAGGAAGCCAGGTGACGCAGCAACCGACACAAGGCCCCCGGAGGACGAACCCAACGATCGCGAGAGAGGCGGAAGAGACGTCCCCGAAGGAACCAAAACAGACGCCGAAGCCAAACCCGACCAGGCGGTAGACTAGCATGGCGAAGTTCGGACTCCCGCACAACCGCTCGAGCAACCGCAGAGTAACCGGGACCCCCCTAGAAACAGCCAACGGCGGTCCTACAGCCGCAACAACGCCTCTGGAGGGAGAGACAAGGAAGCGGTCCGAGAATCCCAAACAAGACCCAGCCAGGTCCGAACCTGGGACGGAACCAGATGGGACTTCCTCCAGTTCACCAGGAACCCGAACCTGGTGAGCTGGGAAAGAACCATATCCCCGGCAAGCAGACAAGCTGACCAACTGGGAGCCCACACCAGCCAGTCGTCGAGGTAGGCCAAAACCCAAATCCCAAGACGACACAGACAGGTCACCACAACCCAGGTCAGACTCGTGAAAACGCGAGGTGCCAGATTCAAGCCAAAAGGCAGGCACTGAAAACGGTAAGCATGACGCCCCACCACGAAACCTAAGCAGTCCCTGAACCCCGGATGAATAGGAACGTGCCAATAGGCATCCTTAAAGTCCAGGGACACCATCCAGGCACCCGGCTCCAACAGAAGCCGCACCTGAGACAGAGTAGCCATCCGAAAGGAGGGACAAGGAATCCAGGGGTTCAGACGGGACAAGTCCAGAATGAACCTCAGATCCGCACAGTCTCGTTTTGGTACTGGAAACAGACGGGAAACCCACCTGAGGGACGTAGTCGTTTCGACCATGCCCAAGCGCACCCACTCCAAGACGACTTGACGAAGCGAAAGAGAAGAAACCTGCCCTGTTAGCCCCGAACCCCTCAAAGGAGGACGAGTCGCCCAACACCACCGCAGGCCGGATGACACGACGGAAAAGGCCCACAAATCGTGGGACCAAGCGTGAGCAAACAGAGCAAGCCTCCCCCCCCATCGCCCCGTCAACGGGGCACACCGCGAAAAGGCGACGCCCCTTACGAGAACCCAAATGTCGAACAGGGGGATCACCGCGCCGACCAGACGACGCTGGCCCTGTAGGGAACAATGGCTCAAAAACTGGCACCAATGACCCACCTTGACCAGCGGAATCCGGAACTCTCGCATGACCCCTCGAAACTGCCGAGAACGACTGCTTCGGAGAATCAACAAGTCCGCCAAAGGACGACAACTGCACGAAGCCGCGTGCAGAAACTGAGAGGCCGCAGTCTCTGCAAACAGCAACAGACAAAACGGAGACGAAAACCTAAGAGCCAGGGCCCAAGCGGATTCCAAAGAGAGGGCGAGCACAGCCTGACGGCACGCGAGGCGAGAAGCAAAAAACAGAGACACTGCTTCCTTCAGGATGGGCGCAAAGAGCTTCAACAGTGCAGCCGACGCCATAGCTGCTGAAGTCAGCGCCCCAGACTAAGGACCGTCACTCAACGCTCCCACATCCTCCTCAAGCCAAGCAGAAGACAGCTCGAGAAGGGAAAAGAAACGCAAGACCGAAGCCAAATGCCCACGGGCACGCAACTCCTCCGCAACCAACGAAACTGAAAGCTGATGAACCTGCACGTGAAGCTGGAAAAGGACCAACCAAGCACCAACAAACCATAGACCCCTCCAGAACGCAGCAGCCCCACCCCGCGCCAGAAAAGATGGAGACTGCTGCCACCGAACAACCAAAATGCTAAAACCGAAGGAGCAAGAAACTCAACGACCCGACCCCCAGAGGCAAATGCCAAAAGGAAAAAGAGCCGACGAAAAAACAAACCGGAACCGAAGGGGCACTGCCAATCGAGGAGAAGACAGAGCACGCTGACCAGAGACCAGGACTGTGCAAGCGGCGCACAAACAGGCCGGAGGTGAAACAACGCACGAGACAGCTTACTAATAGTGCAGAAGCAACACCAAGACCGAAAGGAAGCCTAAGCGGCTCCGCCAGCGCTGCACGAAAAGAGGCGACAGTATGTGGCAAGACGACAGCACGCAACCCCCACCAGAAAACCAAGCCAACGCTAACAAGGGCAGCCACCTAAGAAGGAAGCCAAAATACCCCATACTGCCGCCAAGAAGAAATACGCAGGTGGGACACCTACCACGAAGCCACCCGATCACCAACCGGAGGCAAGACTGCGAGGCAGAACGTAAGCAGCCCCGACAAGGCCCCTCCGAGCCCAGGAAAAGGCGGAGCCGCGGGAAGATCTCGGGTGCGACCACCGAAGCCCAGGCGGCACAAAGAGATGGAACGTCTGCCGAACAGAAAAACTCCCCAAAGCAAGCAAGCCCGCCAGGAGGTCAGAAACGACGGGTCCGACGCAAGACATCGCAAGACCCCGAAAAGCCAACTGGCAGGGAAAGCTAGGAAACCGAAGGAGGCGGAAGGGTCGCCTCCAGAAACAGTACCTGAACAAAGGGGTAAAAGCAACTGCAACAGATCGAGACAAATAAGCGCACCACAGGACACAGGCTGAAAGAACGCCCAAGAAGCCAAGGAACGCACGCAGAACACCCCTGCGGCAGAGGAGGAAACAAGGGAACGCACAAGGAAAGAAAGCGGTGGAAACTGAACCTCCCCCCCCCACACAGCACCTAGTGCAGGTAAAACCGACCAAAGGAGATGCCAGGAAAACGACTGGGAAGAGGCAGGACGAAAAAGCTGAAAGAAAGTAAACAACCAGCGGTGGACAATTAGGCAGGGACAGAAAAACCCCACATACATGAGAGGGCCAAGCCAGGGACCCGAAGACCATGAAAAACAACAAGCAAACCCCCATACGCAAACCTTAGGCACAAAACAGCAGCAAAGTGCCACACCACAACCGGACACAGGAACAAGGACACGCCACCGTGAAACACGTTACCAATGCACACGTGCAGCAGCAACAGGCACCACCGCAACATGCATCATGTAAATAGCAACTCACTTCTGCAAAGACAGAGAACGGAGTAGGCAGACCCCAGACAGGGCCAACGGAGACACGACAGAACCCAGCAGGCCCAGGAACCTGCACACCAGGCGACCAACAGCGGAGAACCCCGCTCGATACCTGCTGGATGGGGTTCTGGGAGCTCATTTACACCCCAAGCCCGGCCCGAGGCTAGGCTAGACCGGCCAGAGGGTGGCCCACCAGGCAGCTGCTTGGAGCGGCCCGCAGGCCCACATACCCCCTCAACCAGGATGGGCCGGAACTTCTATTCGAAAACAGGCTAGTGTGCCCTGGAAGTCCACGGACGTACCGGCAATATGGCGTATACTCGCAAGTAGGTCGTGTAACAACCGCAGACCTTTGATGGTTATACAGTGTTCCCCGATTGTGCCTACAGCACCACTGCACTCCACTGGTACTATCCCGCAAGTTCTTCCATATAGGCGGGACCCAAGAGCCAGAGGTCAAACCCCTCAAGCACAACCAGGAGAGCCCTACTAGGTGAGTACATAACCAGCACCACAACCCACACACCTCATAACATGAAAAAAGGTAGGTCCCCTGAATGACTCTAGCATGGGTTGGACATGCACATGAGTGGGACTGGAAGGGTTGAAAAAGGGACAGTCACTGGTGTGCGAACGGTCTCAGTCGTACAGAAATATACCTAAATATAGACAGGCATATAAATATCTCCACATCCAGCGCCCGGCCAAAAGATGCCAGACCGCAGAAACTCACCTGTCAAACGGAGGCACGAACGTGACACGACCCAACAGTGCCCAGAAGATCCTGGGTGCACCGCCAGGTGAAGAAGCCAGAGCCGGACACGCAAGAGAGCAAGGTAGAGGCGAAGGAGGCGGCCCACACCCATGACACAGGGAAAATCTCAGTGTCCTCCCCACAGCTGGAACCAGGACATCCCCAGAGCGAAGGGGCACATACCAGAGCAAGGGAGAAGAGCGAGAGGCGAAGCACCTGAGAAAAAGGGCGCAAAACACCAGCACTGAAACACACCGCCCAGACCAAAACAAACTCCACGGCGCATGCATGACAGCATGACACGCCAAACATCATGACACGCATGACATTTGGCCAAACCGCACAACCCGCTCTGCAGGAAGGCGCCAACCAGGACTACTGCACTAGAAAAGTAGCCAAAAGAGGAAGCAGGAACAACAAAACTGGCCAACAAAGTGAAGACAGAGCCCAAAAGGGAATGCAACCGGGCCACAAGTAGCCCAACCGGGCCACGAGTAGCCCAACCGGGCCACGAGTAGCCCAACCGGGCCACGAGTAGCCCAACCGGGCCACGAGTAGCCCAACCGGGCCACGAGTAGCCCAACCGGGCCACGAGTAGCCCAACCGGGCCACGAGTAGCCCAACCGGGCCACGAGTAGCCCAACCGGGCCACGAGTAGCCCAACCGGGCCACGAGTAGCCCAACCGGGCCACGAGTAGCCCAACCGGGCCACGAGTAGCCCAACCGGGCCACAAGTAGCCCAACCGGGCCACAAGTAGCCCAACTGGGCTACTCGTGGAAATCGACTATCCATTTCATATTAGACAAAGGTGAGCAACACAGAGCGTGAACAAACGTGTATCTTTGAGTTCACCCCCTTTTATCAAACCAGTATTTACCCCAGGTATTTTCCCTAAATGTGAAACTTATCCAATTTATACCCATTATTACGTGTTCTGTCGCGTGTTTATAGTATTAATTAATAGCCCGTTAATATCCCCCTTTGTCATGTTTCCCCTATTTCTTCTTCGCCTTTCTAGATACAGCTTTGTCAATCTGTCTTCAAGGACTTGACCCCAGACTTGACCAACCAAGCGTCAGTGACCCAAGGACCCTTCCAGAAAGCAGCTATCTCATTCTTCGCGAGACAGCTCTTCAAGAGAGAGACAGAGAGAGCAGAAGGCCATCAGTGAAACAGAGAAAAATCCAAAACTGTTTTCGCCTATGCAAAATCAGGATAAAAACTACATCTAGTATCGGGCCCCCTGTGAAAGAGTGATGGAACTTTCACAGAAGACAACAAAGAAATGAGCGAAATTCTGAGGAATCATTACGACTGTTTTCAACGAGCAACTAAACACACTAAAGGTTGATAACCCAAATGAATTGTTCATGGATGTGATGCCATCATCAAATCCTATACCAGATGTTACCCTATTCCCACTGGATGTTGAAGAAGCCATAGACAGTATGCCTATGCACTTTGCACCAGGCCTTGATTCCTGGAACTCCATATTCATTAACCCTTCAATTGCGCATCGCATCATATGATGCGTTGCCCGACTTGCAGTAAATTGCGCCTCGCATCATATGATGCGCGGGCATACCGAGCACGATTTGAAAGGCCCGCGGGGTAGATGGGGTCCCCATACGCTGCCCAGGGGCTATAGTAAACAGCCGCCATTTTGAAAAAAAATCCAGCTCACACTACCATCGCGTGGGAGGCCTCAGTTACCCAGCAGCCACCATGTCGAGCGCACGGCCGAACGCTTCCCGGGCACGCCCCAGGCAATCACTCACCCAAGAGCAAATAACCAGTGAATTATTTTCCGATGGTGAGGAAAGTGACTTTGATGACTCTGATATTGATAAAGACTACACGCAATTGACAAATGATGATAGCACGGACAGTGAATATGAGATACAGCGGCCTCCCATGGCGAGGCCTATACGCTCACCCTTGCCGCCTCGGCCAGCATCCACCCCAATTTTCCCTCGGCGACACAGTTCCTGTGATTATTTAGAGTCTGAGGATATGTTTGGTGACGAGTCAGAGGAAGGTGACTCTTTTTCTGGTTTTAGTGAAGTGGAATCAGAACATAATGTTACCGAGCCTGGTGCCAGTACCAGTGGTGTTACTGGGCGAGAATTTGTCGCGTCAGCAGCGTCTCGGCCAGCCAAGCGCCACCACATGGAACAACATGTGGCACCAAGAGCCTCATGTTCACGTGCCTCTACCTCACGTGCACGTGCCTCTACCTCACGTGCACATGCCTCTACCTCATGTGCACGTGCCTCTACCTCACGTGCACATGCCTCTACCTCACGTGCAGGTAGCGGCCGTACTGTACGTAGACGGGCTTTAGCTCCTGGTCCTCGCCGTAGTGCCTCTGCTGCGTCCCCTTTTGCGTCTCGCAGGACACCAGGTGTACTAGTGTGGAGTGATGGTGATGGTTTTATTCCCCAAATTCCTGCATTTGATGATAAACACGTTGGGATTACAGATCTTTTCCCTGATAATGGTGATGATATGAGTGAATGTGATTATTTTACCGCATTCTATGATGAGCCACTCATGGAATATATTGTACACCAAACGAACCTTCATGCGGCTCATCTCATTAGAAAAGAGATAACAGAATTTTCACGCTTGCAACGTTGGAAAAACACCAATATAGGTGAAATGTATGTGTTTTTTGCAATATGTATGTTGATGAAACACTGTGTCAAACACACTCTCACAGATTACTGGAGCAAAGATCTGACTATTCCAACACCTTTCTTCGGGAAATATATGTCCAGAACAGATTTCAGATACTCCTCAGGTGTGTGCATTTTGCAACTAATGAGGACCGGACTGAGGAGGATAGACTTTGGCGAGTGAGGCACTATATGAATGAGGTGATTGGAAAATTCAGAGATTATTACGTACCAGCACAGAAGCTGGTGATTGACGAATCCCTTATACTATTCAAAGGACGTGTTTCATTCAAACAGTATATTCCCTCAAAACGAAACAGATTTGGCTTGAAATTCTTTGTACTGTATGACTGTGAAACAGGATACGTGTTACACATGATTCTGTATTCAGCTAGCGATGTAGACATTCCCGGTAATGACGAACATGGATTCTCTGGTAGTGTGGTGAAGTCACTGATGGCACCATGGATGAACAAGGGCCACATCCTATACACAGATAATTACTATACAAGTCCATTGCTAGCTAAGTTCTTGATTGAAAATAGAACCGGATTGGTTGGCACAGTAAAGCCACAAAGAAGGGAAATGCCAGTGTTTGAAGGTGGACTTGCAGTTGGTGAGTGCCAGGTACGGAAATGTGATGAAATTCTCTCAGTATGGTGGAAAGACAAGAGAGAAGTGAACCTGCTGACAACCGTTCATGATGGTAGAATGTTGAACAGTGGCAAGGTGCACCGTGTAACGAGAGAACCAGTATATAAGCCAGATTGTGTTCTTGACTACAATATCAACATGCGTTTGATTGATAAGGCTGACATGATGATTGGCACTATCGAGTGTGTGCGGAAAACATTGAGGTGGACGAAAAAAGTGTTTTTCCATCTTGTTGACATGAGCATGTTGAACTGCTATAATTTGTACCTGGTGAAAACTGGATGTAAACCTATTTTCCATTCATTTGCTTTTACACTTGCAACACAATTATTAGCAAAGTTTGGTCAAAAAGTCCCTGCCATACGAAGACCAATCATGAACCCAGTGTTGCAGCATGATGCAACACCCAGGCTCGCTCACATAGATGCCTTTCAGCAGCACAGACTAAAATATTTGCCACCAGGTGGAAAGCGTGCAATAGGCCAACGTGCATGCGTAGTATGTAAAACAACAAAACGAAGAGAGCAAAAACGTAAAATGGTGCAAACATGGTGTGAAGGGTGTGGAGTTGCATTGTGTGCTGTCGACTGCTTCAACGACTACCACATACTCCAAGACTTCTAAATGTGCAATAATAGTGCAAAAACCTGTACATAGTGCGTGCTAGTGTGTACATATAAAATAATGAACATTATGATTACTGTACATAATATAATGCCATAATGGAAAACGTTTGTGTGCGCATGTGTATACTCGATGTGTGCAACATATATTGACAATAACTGTCAGGTGACGTTATGTGCAACATAATTAGTGACTAATATTGCAAAGAATACATGCGGAAACACTGTAAATAATGACGCGAAAATAAATTCGTGGCAACTGTGGCTACTTGAAGACCACGCGCGACGCCTCCGGGACGCACAGTGCATGAGCGAACATGCAAACTGTGACGTCATCATCCATATTCTCGGCTCAATTACATCGCCGGTGAGTACAATTGAATTTTTTTTTTATTTTTCCAGTGATCAGGGAACACGACTTAACAGGTTAGGAAGAAAAAATTTTTTTTTTTTTTTTTTTTTTTTTTTTTTTTTTTTTTTTTTTGCGCCTGTGGGTGTCAATCAGTATATAGCCATGCGCCATTTAAGGGTTAAGAACCGTAAAAAAACACTGTCGCTAGCCCTTCACATTCTTTGAAGACAAAGCCTAGACACTGACATTATCCCTGACATACTAAAAGCAGTAGAGATAGCACCACTCCTAAATGAGGAAATAAAGCAGAGGCAAAAAGTTTCAGACCGAAAGCACTAACATCACACATCATAAAAAATCTTTGAGAGAGTTCTAAGAAATAAGATCACAAAATACACGGAATCAACGCAGCTCCATAACCCTGGACAACATGGTTTCAGAACAAGGTGCTTTTGCCTGTCACAGTTGCTGGACCACTATGACATGGCCTTAGATGTCATGGAAGACAAGCAAAATGCTGATGTAATTTACACAAATTTCACAAAAGCCTTCGACAAATGTGTCCATGGTGTTATTGCACACAAAAAGCGGGCAAAAGGAATTACCGGAAAAATAGGCAGATGGATCTACACTTTTCTGACTAACAGAACCCAATGTGTAATAGTCAACAAAATAAAATCCGAAGCATCAACAGTGAAGAGCTCTGTCCCCCAGGGTACTGCCCTAGCTTCAGTACGTTTTCTCATCCTTTATCATCCTCTGCAGATGACACTAGGATTTTTATGAGAGTAGACAACATAGAGAACACAGCAAACCTCCTATCAGACATAAATCATGTCTATCAATGGGCTACAGAAAATAACATGGTATTTAACCCGTGAACCTGCAGGCACGTTGCGCAGTTGCGCAACTGTTGCTTAAACTGCGCAACGTGCCTGCAGGTTCACGTCTGGTTTGCGCAACGCGCCTCTGGGTATTTGTATTTTTCACGTTCCATTCAAAACTCCCGCGGCTACATGGGGTTCACATCAGCTTCCTCAGGGCTCTTGTAAACAGACGCCATCTTTAAAAAAAATCGTGGTCCACATTCCCGGGTGTGGGAGCCTCAGTAGTGAGTGAGCAACCAAGGCTGGCGCTCGCAGCATGAGCGCACAGCACTGCTGTTCAGCGTGTGACCACAGCATCGCCTAATAATGTCAAAATATTTATATAACTTGTATTATTTAGCCATGATAGTATTATAGAAGAGCCTGAGTGTGATAATGACTGGGTACAATGTTCAAATATCAGTGATTCAATGCTGTTCACGATGTTCACAGCGCTTGCCACAGCACCACAGCATTATTTCGTCCATCTAGGAATCTTCAAATGATTTCTTAGGTTCCTTTTCAAAATAAACGTGTGGTCAATTATTAATTTACAGGAATTAGTGACCAGGATTGTGGTTATAATTAGCGTTGTGCGTAGTATTGTGGAAGGAGGAAGTTTGGTGAGGGAGGGAGGGCGAGAATTGAGGTAGCCTCATTGTGTGTGTGTGGCTGCCACTCTTGTTTTGCTCACCATACTAGCTTAGTGGTTCTCTATGGGCAAAACATGTGTACATGGGTATATATAGTGTGTATATAGTGTAAGAACAGCAACAGGAGAATGTTGAGAGGAGCTATTTTGGTGAGGGAGGTGACGTAATCTAGCGTCGTCTGCTGTGTGATTTTTCATGCAGTGTATGGTAGCCAGTGTACAGTTTGGACACAATACCGGCTTACTTGCATAGTTCTGGTAAATAAAACATGTAAATAGGTATAGAGAACATGTGTAATAAGAACTATAACAGTATGGTGGGAGGAGCAAAGTTGGCGAGTAAGATGTTGGAGTGAGGGAGACTGGCTGGGTGTGGCTGCTCTCACTCGAGGTGTTCTGAATGTGTTCATGGCCAAATGCTCCTATTGGCCCATACGAGGCAGCTCCTATTGGCCCATACGAGGCAGTTGCTATTGGCATAAACGAGGCAGCTGCTATTGGCCCATATGAGGCAGCTCCTATTGGCCCATATGAGGCAGCTGCTATTGGCCCATATGAGGCAGCTCCTATTGGCCCATATGAGGCAACTCCTATTGGCCCATACAAGACAGTTCCTATTGGCCCATATGAGGCAGCTCCTATTGGCCCATACCAGGTAGCTCCTATTGGCCCATACCAGGTAGCTCCTATTGGCCCATATGAGGCAGCTCCTATTGGCCCATATGAGGCAGCTCCTATTGGCCCATACGAGGCAGCTGCTATTGGCCCATACGAGGCAGCTCCTATTGGCATATACGAGGCAGCTGCTATTGGCCCATAAGAGGCAGCTCCTATTGGCCCATATGAGGCAGCTCCTATTGGCCCATACGAGACAGCTCCTATTGGCCCATATGAGACAGCTCCTATTGGCCCATACGAGGCAGCTTCTATTAGCCCATATGAGGCAGCTCCTATTGGCCCATACGAGGCAGCTGCTATTGGCATAAACGAGGCAGCTCCTATTGGCCCATACCAGGCAGCTAATATTGGCCCATATGAGGCAGCTCCTACTGGCCCATACCAGGTAGCTCCTATTGGCCCATACGAGGCAGCTCCTATTGGCCCATTCGAGCAGCTCCTATTGGCCCATTCGAGGCAGCTCCTATTGGCCCATACGAGGCAGATCATATTGGCCCATACGAGGCAGCTCCTATTGGCCCATACGAGGCAGCTCCTATTGGCCCATATGAGGCAGCTCCTATTGGCGAGGCAGCTGCTACGCGATGTTCTGAATGTGTTGATGGTAAATGTATATGGTGTGTGACAGTGTATAGTGTGTACATATGTTGTAAATATACATAAATGAACATGAAACATTGGTGTGAATAACTGTATGATGGGAGGGGCAAAGTTGGCGAATACAATGTTGGAGAAGTGAGGGAGGGCTGGCTGGGTGTGGCTGCTCTCACTCGCGGTGTTCTGAATGTGTTGATGGTGAATGTATATAGTGTGTGACAGTGTATAGTGTGTAAATAGATTGTATATATACATAAATTAGCATGATACATAGTAAATATGTGTTGCATATGTGTACACAAGTATCATGCACGTAACACAGTGTCTTCGGACAGTACGGATGTTTTACTGCCATAATATAGTGTACGTGTTCACCATACATAGGATTAGCACATAAAAACAAATAAAATGTATTTGGAACTGTGCGAAAAAAATGAACGAAAATATATTCGCGGCAACTCGCGCGCCCCGCCCCGAGCGCCCTACTGGCCCCGGGAGCGTACTTCACGGGCGAACAGGGAATGATGACGTCACACCCCAACTTACGGACCCCATAGCAGCCAAAGTAAGTACAATTTCGATTTTTTTCCTACATACCCATACTGAGGGAAGGGTTTCTGACACTTTAAAAAGAAAAAAGAATTTTTTCCAGAGAATTTATTTCCTGCGCACTGCGGGGGTGTCATATTTGGAGGCAACGCAGTTAAGGGGTTAATGAAGATAAGTTCCAGCTCTTGCGCTGCGGAAAAAATGTAAATATCAAAACAGAAACCACGTACAAAACTTAGTCAAATCATAACATGGAATGAAAAAGCAATGTAAAGGATTTGGGTGTACTCATGTCGGAAAACCTACCTTTAAACAACAAAATAAAGTAGCCGTCACAACTGCAAGAAAATGATTGTTGGATAACAAGAACTTTTCAAACTAGAGATACTATACCAATGATGATATTCTTCAAGATGCTAGTGCTCTTTAGAGTAAAATTTGCTGCACAATGACAGCCCCTTTCAAAGCTGGAGAAATTGCTGACCTGGAGAGTGTGCAGA
>WNGS01001312.1:18549375-18560136 GCA_020271785.1 Procambarus virginalis | reverse complement strand
GGGCTGGGCTTTGGAGGATGACTCGACCCGGGGCCTGGTGTGGGAGGTCCCGGGTTGGGGAGAGCTGTCTTGGGACCTTGGTCTCCATTGGACCCTACCTGGATTTTCCATCCTTCTGAGTGGGGCTTACTGTTGCAAGGGTGGGGTTTTTCTTCCCCCCCCCCCCCTCGGCATATGATTTTGGACTTTCTGTTCTGTTCTGCTCTTCCTCAGGTTCGGTTCCGTGTCCCTGTGGATTTTTCGTTCCGTCATTCCGGAGGTTTTCGGCTTCCCGCACTCTCCGCCTGAGGTGCGGTCGGCTATCGCGGCCTTACCTCCTGCATGACCCGGAGAACACCTCATAATGGATCCTTCTTCGTTCAGGTTGAATTGTCGTGTCCTTCTGGGTGCGTTATAAGGTTCAGGGTCATCCTTGCTTGCAGACTGCCCCTGTTTTCGTTAGATGCTTGGGACTCGTTTTGTCGATCTGCATGTTTGAGTGGCACGAGGTGGTGACGGTCCAATTTACCTGGGGGGCAATTTTGACCATCATAATGAATATCTCTTCGCTCCTGCCTAATGCACTAATGCCCCGAAATCATCTCAGATAACCTCAGGATAGTTGTCTTCTCCCTTTTGTCCTGCATTTTGAGGCTTTTGCAGTTGAGCGTTATTCAGGCGGCTTCTACCACTTGTTGCCCTATGTCTGAGATTGGTGCTCTGGGGAAACCAGGGGTTTCCTTCCCGGCGGGATCGTGCCAGGGCTCGCGGTTCCGTTCGTCGGGGTAGGCCACAGGTGTCGGTTCGACGCCGGTGCCACCTGTGGTCCTAACTGTGGTCCTACCTGTGCCTGGTCGGCGCAGTGTTGCTTTGCACACAGGTCGGGTTTCTCGTAAGGGGCAACGGCCCTTTCGTGGTTCGCCCCATTGACGGGGCGATGGGGGAGGCTTGCTCTGTTCGCTGTAGCCTGTTCTCATGATTTGTGAGCGTTCGGTTTTTTCTCGCGGCTGCGGTGGCGTTGGGTGACTCCTCCTCCTTTGGGGGGGTTCAGGGCTGATGGGGCAGGCTTCCTCTTCTGCGCTCTGTCGGGTCATCTTGGGATGGGTGCACTTGGGCGCGTCGAAACAGAGTCCCTCAGGTGGGTTTTCCTCCTGTTTCCAGTTCCGAATCTAGACTGTGTGGACCTGCGTTCATTCTCGACTTGTCCCATCTGAACCCTTGAGTTTCTTGCCCCTGTTTCGGATGACCACTCTGTCCCAGGTCCGGCTTCTGTTGGAGCCGGGCGCTTGGATGGTGTCCCTGGATCTCAAGGACACGTATTGGCACGTCCCGATTCATCCGGGGTTCAGGGACTGACTCGGTTTTGTTGTGGGGTGTCAGAGTTATCGCTTCGTTGTCTCGTGTTCGGGTTGAACCTGGCACCTTGCGAGTTCACACACCTTACCTGGGTCGTGGTGGCCCATCTGCGTCTGATAGGTGTTCGGGTGTTAGCTTACCTCAACGACTGGCTGGTTTGGGCTTCCAGTCGGTCCACATGTCTGCTCGCCAGGGATTTGGTACTTTCCCAGCTCACCGGGTTCGGTTCCTGGTGAACTGCGGAAGTCCCGCTGGTTCCCTCCCAGGTTCGGTCCTGGCTGGATCTTGTGTGGGACTCTCGAACCACTTCCTTGTCTCTCCTTCAGCTGCGGTCTCGCCTGTGTCTGTTTCTGGAGGGCTCCCGGGTCACCCAGCAGTTGCTCGAGGGTCTGTGCGGGAGCCTGAACTTCACGATGTTGATCTTCCCGCTGGGTCGGGTTTTGGCTTCGTCGGCTGTTTCTGGTTCCTCCGCAGACGTCCTTTCCACCTCTCTCGCGATCACTGGGTTCGCCCCAGGGGCTTTGTGTTGGCTGCTGTGTCACCGGCGTCCTCTGAGGGTTTTCCTGGATTCGGTGCCTTGGCACCTTCCTGAGCCCTCACTCGATGTGTTCACAGACACGTCGTCTCTCGTCTGGAGTTTTGTGACTAGTGCTCACCAGGCCGGCCAGGGCGATGGGGTTCGTCTTTCCGTCGAGTCCACAGCAGTGTGGGAGTTCGCGGCGGTGTGGTTTGCACTCTGGAGGGTTCGGGTTTCCCGCGAATCGACAATCCGGCTCCATTCGGACTGCTGCCCGGTGGTTCATTGCTTGAACCGAAGAGGTTCATGTGGTCCTTGGCTCTTTGGGGTTGGTCGCTTCGGGTGACTCGTCTGCTGAGTCTCGGGATTTTGCTCTTCTGGCGGTTCATGTCTGGGGGTGTCTTAACGTCCTGGCGGACGTCTTTTCCAGTTCATTCCCCTGTCCACGGAATGGACGGTCGATGCCGACTCCTGTTGGCTCTGCTGGACGTTCAGGTGCCCGGAGGCGTGGACGTTCGAGTCGGCGTGGTCGTGGGGTCTTCTCCGGTTTATGTGGCGCCCTTCCCCAACTGCGAGGCTGTCGGGATCGACGCCTTTCAGCAGGACTGGTCGGGGTGGGGGTTCCTGCACCTCTTTCCCATGGTTCAGCTGTTGCTCCAGGTCCTAGCTCACTTGGAAACTTACCAGGGACGAGTAGTCCTCTTGGCCCCTTGGTGTCCGGCCCAGCCGTGGTTTCAGGCGCTGCTTGCCCAACCCATGGGTTTTTCCATGGCTCCGCCTCTTTCAGGAGATCTGCCCGGTCCGGTACGAGACTGGTTCGCTCTTCTTCACGAGTCGTCACGTTTGGTGTTTTTGACTCATGTTTATCACCATCTCTATGGTGATCAGGTGGCTTCCTTGTTGGTTTCCCACTTGAGGCTTCCTCTTGGCGGCAGTATGAAGTTTCCTGGTGGTCTTTCCGGTTCTTTTTGTCCCTTCGTCGTTGCTCTTCGCTTTGGTTTGGGTGGTGTTGTCCTTTCTTTCTTGTTTGTTCCAGGACTGTCATCTTATGCCTAATACTGTCGCCTCATATTGTGCGGCGCTGGTGGAGCCACTGCAGCTTGCTTTTGGTATCGATGTTACTTCTGCACTGTTTCATAAGCTCTCTCATGCGTTGTTTCACTTTCGGCCTGCTCAAGCGTCGCCTGAGCCGTCCTGGTCTTTGGACAGAGTGCTCTCTTATCTTTCTTCTCCTCGGTTTCTTGTGGCCCCTTCCGTTCCGGATTGTTTTTGCTAATGCTCTTTTTCTGTTGGCATTGGCCTCTGGGGTCGTATTGTGGAGCTTCATGCTCTACTCAGGCGCAGAGGTTTTTGCTCCTTTGGTCGTGGTCATATGTATTTTCATCTGCAGCCGTCTCCCTTCTTTCTGGCGAAAATGAGATTGCTGCTTTCTGGAGGGGTCCTTGGTTGTCGATGCTTGGTTGTCAGGCCTAGGGGGTTCACCGTTGTTGTTTCCGGTTGCGGCCCTCCGCCGTTATATCACGCTACAGTTTCTGTATCCGGGGACACACTTTGGGTTGATCCAGTTTCCCTTCTTCCCTGTTTGCGGTTCGGTCTCTCAGGTCATCCGCAGGGTATTAACCACTTACCTGCGCTAACCGAGTATTCTCGATCGGCGGGAACTTCGCCAACCAAGAAAACTTTTAAATTTTTCGGTACCAATTCTAAATGTGTACGAGATTGTTGTGTACGAAATGGACTCTTAGGACCTCCAGTGAGAGGCAGCCATCTTGGAAAAAATTCCCAGAATGCCCTAGGGCTGCTGGCTGGGTTAGTACTGAATGAGCAACCATGGGTGGCGCACGCGCCTCTGGCTCCCAAACACCTGTTCGACACGTTGTTGAAAGATAACGCTCTGTCGGTGAAATTCAAACCTTATTGTTTGAAGAACATAAGGGTCATAATATTGGTGAAGCAAGGCGCAATAAGGACCAAACACAAAGGTCGGATGCAAGTGATACAGCACCTATGAGGACGATACAGCGAGCGTATCCAGTTGTAGCTCTGAGCGTCACCCTTGCAATCCTATGCTATCTCCAATTTATTTAGATGATACATAGATGAATCGTTTTCTGCATTCAGTGATGATGCATCTGATACAAGTAGCACAGATGAACAGTGTTAGCAGCTTCCATGGTGGTGTTTTCCATAGATATTTTCAAGAATACCTGAATCTCTTCGTAACTGATGGACACTCTTTGAGGCAAGCTGAATCTCTTCCTGTGTGGGACCATACAAAGCGTTCTTTTCAAGACTACCTTACAAATTGATCTTTTCAATACTACCTTATGCTTTACAAGCTTGGCTACATACAATCTACAAATACTAAAGCCAAGGATGTACGTGAGTGCGTTATTTGCAAGCACGCAGAATGAAGAAACAGGAAGCGAAAATTTATCTGTACCTGGTGCACTGAGAGCGAAGTCGCGCTGTGTACCATGGACTACTTCGTTGATTATTACTCACTTCCGAAGTACTGAGTATGTAATACAGTGTGTTATTGTGTAAATAGTGTGTAAAACTGTACATATTGTAATTTTAATGAATTTTTAACAGGTAATATTGTGACAATAAACATTTATTGTGGACACATTACTGACACATGTATCACATTTCCATGGAAAATTATGAACGTTCCACTGTATACATATTGTAAAGGACACAAATATGCATTATATTCAATAAAAAAAAATAAAACCATATTGAAAATACATAGAACAAATAATTGAAAATATATTTGTGGCAACACCCGGTGCTTGAATGGCCCGTGCGACCGTGTCTGGGCGATTCACGCACGGGCAACCAGGCCCTGATGACGTCACAGCACACCTTGTTCACGTCCATACAGCCAAAGTAAGTGGAATTTGGTATTTATGTTTACATAGACATGTTCAGGGAAGGGAATTTATCATTTTTGAAGAAAAAAGAATTTTTGGGGAACACTTTATTTCAAGCGCACCGAGGGAATTTCTCAATAAAGTCGGCGCCGCACGGTGGTTAATGTGTAAGTACCACAAAAATGACCAACTTTGACCCTTTGTTAAATCACTTCTATTGCCTGTAGGAGTGTGAAATTTGACATACTAGGACAACTTTTGGTGTAGAATAACGTAGTGTAATAAAAAAGCAGTATGGATGGCCATTCAGCTATCCATCCATGCTAAACTCGCTGCCAAATTTTGTCGTGAGAAATTTAGGCACTAATTTGGAGACCACTTACTCATCAGCAAAAGGTCTAAACGCCATGATCTTTTGCGAAATGATGTATAACAAGCACAATATTATGCAGTGATGCAATAGCAACTCTGTTGTATCCATATGTCCAGAGGTGGCCCACTTGAAAGTTGGCCAAAAAAAATTACGTGCAAAACTAGCCAACTTTCAAGGCAAAATATCTTAATTTGCATCATTCCCAACATGGATTTGAATGACACCATTGGATAGAGCAGATTTTTCTGTACAAGAGTAACTTTTATTTAGGTTGGGATCTGAATTCCTAATTCAGCCAGAGGACTGAAAACGACATACCTTGGTGCGATATCGAAAAAATTAAATTATGATTCTCCATCTTCTTTGTGCACTGATCATGTCTCTTTTTCTTTCCAATCTTTCTGGGACACATTCGACTAAATTCTTCACCCTCAAAAAACTGTTCTACCCTTTCCTTCACTTCCTCAGGAACTGACTTGCCCTGCATTTTCTTAGGAATTGCTAGTATTCCTTGTTCTTCTTTCAGCTTCCTAGCTTCATAAACCATGTATTCTGAAACTTTGAATTGCTCCATTGTCTTTTTGATAGACCAACTTTGTGGCATGAGGGTTAGGATTTGTATTTTTTCTTGGCACTTTGCTACATGGAATTTTAGCTTCATTTCTTCAATGAGTTATTGAAGAAATAACTAATCTTGAAGAAATAATCTTGGCAATTTGTGCATTGTTGGCTAGAGCTTGGTACCAACAAGTACCAAGATTGGTATATTGATTGCCAAAACAAGTTTTGGCAATCAATATTTCCAATTGCAGCACTCTGCTCGGCAATTATTTCCTGTGCTTGGCTAATCTTTCGCTTTGCATAACCATGCACTAACTCGTTGATAGTTAATAGGTGAGATGCCTAATACTGATAAACTTGTGTTTACACTTTCACAGATTTCCATATTATCAGCAGGGCCATCAGATTCAGTAGAGCTCGACTTACCTGCTTACTGTCGCATTCCTTTCTGCATGATCAGCACAACTTTTGGCCAGGCTTAATACTGACTTTCAGCATATCTGACATTTTCTCTGCAGTAGCTACTATGATTGGTTGCAAATCTTTTGGCTTTACATGGCATTTCTTCTTGAAGGGATTGCAGCAAGTTTTTTGCAAAAATTCAAATTTTGTCAACAGCAAAGCTTCATGATGGAGGCATACTTGAGATTCTCCATCCAAGTTTAGTTCACTTCGCTTTGCTATCAGTTTTTGATCTGCACTATACTGTTTTAGAAACTTCAAGCCTTTGTTGGGCATGTAGGTTGTCAAGTGACATTCAGAAGAGCCACGCTCATGGCTAGCAATAGCACATGACAGTAAACCAATGGAATCCTGATTCATGACGTATCTGTAATCGAATTCAAATCAAATTTTTAAACTAATTGAATACAGTAATTTCAAGTGAGACCTGTAATACATTAATATTAACACTTTCACGCTCTCGACGAATGAGAAAAAAACTTGCCCCTTGTGTGCGCGGCGTTTCGGGCAATCAAGCGGCAACAGTGAAAAGTGTATACTCTTTTCACTGTCCTGACCTTAATTTTCGATATACGTATTTCATTTCTGTAGCAATGTGTTCGCATTCAATGTTCTAGAAGAACATAAGTATAAAATGTCACACAAGGTTCCGTTAGACCAGCACCAAATAAAAGACTACGTCGATCACTAACCGTGAGCGCCGAACAGCGACGAAATGTTTCTACTCTTTTCAGGTTTGTTAAGTTTAGACTTGTTGTACACCGTTTTTATTTGTAACACAATGATCGCAATACAATTAATTCCCTACACGGACATATGCATATAAAATAAAAATAATGGGCAAGCCCCACCTGTAGCAATGCCCAAAGTCACCTTACTGCAACCCGTTAGCCACACCCATACAGCAACACCCGCTACACCCGAAAAAAACTTCATGAAGTTTCCCGTTTACTTATAGAAGTTTATGTGATACATTGTTCATTTTGGTATCAAATTAGTCGCAATAAAAGTGTCTGCAAAACGTATAAAATATAATATCTTATTTATAAAAAACTTATACAAAGTATGTGTACTTACCAAGAGAAAGATGATGGTAGAACAATAAGTTGAGCATTTTTTTATCTACTCCACCACTTCAGGTCAACGTTCCTGAAGTTGCTCAACAGATGTTTCATAAGTGGAGTGAATCTGTTGCGGGTGGTTACTTCTTTTCCACACAATATACTTTTTTCCGGTGGTATCTTGTGTAGTAAGGTATAACACACAGTCCAACATCACACGTTTTGCATCCTATGCTAGTGTCCCTCCTTACACCTGACATGTAGCAAACATGACACCTACGACATTTTGGCATTTTTACAATTTCATGTGTGAGCTTGTAGTTGAGACGTTTTTCTGAATCAACAATACAGTACGTCTGTTTCTTTTATGAGGACGACGACGACTTGTGTCCGAGTCTTCTGTCACACCCATCTTGTCTAAGGGTTCTGTACCAGACATCTCGTGTTCTGATTCAGGTGAGGACGCGTGGCCTTGAGGTGTTGAAGTAAAGTGAAGTATGTCAGCATTTATGTCAGGAGCATGTGGCAGGGTTGTAGTTGTTGGAGGCCATTCATCAGCGTCCCACTTTAATAGGTACCAAATTGCCACCTCGTGAAACTGTAGCAGTATTAGCTTCCTTGCGATTACTTGTGTTCTGCCTGTACAAAACAAATGCATTATGCAAAACCATTTGCATAAAATAAAACGTGATCTTCTTGGTCTACTTGTGACTTTTTCTTGTGAACTGGTAATACTTGACCATTTGATTGATGTGATCGACACCTTTCATGAAGCGATTATAATCACAAATTGCTTTTGGTTTGTTCACTATCACCTGTTCGAGTGAAGTTGTTCCGTCATGTTTCCGAATTCGTTTCCTTCGCTAAACTTCCTGAGTGTCTGCATTGTGGCAGTTGGTAATGATTGAGACCACTCGCTTGTCTTTCCAAAGTATAACGAATGTGTTATCTCTGCGGCGGTACAGGGTTGTATTCAATGGAAGTTTACCCTTTGCTTGCTGTTGCAGTTTCTTCGGTGAGCCACGTTCGGTGAGTCTTAGTGTGCCACGTGTAAACCCCAACTGCAAGGCTGCAGGATCTTTGATGGGGTGCTGTCCTCCCCTGTGGTGGCCCTGAGTGTGTAATACAGTGTGTTACTGTGTAAATAGTGTGCAAAACTGTACATATTGTCATTTTAGTGAATTTTTAATAAGTAATATTGCGACAATAAACATTTATTGTGGACACATTACTGACACATGTATCACAGTTCCATGGAACATTATGAACGTTCTACTGTATACATATTGTAAAGGACACAAATATGCATCATATATGATAAAAAACAAATAAAACTGCATTGGAAATACATAGAACAAATAATTTAAAATATATTTGTGGCAACTTGCGACCGTGTCTGGGAGCTTCACTCCCGGGCGACCAGCCCGTGATGACGTCACCTTGTCCACGTCCATACAGCCAAAGTAAGTGGAATTTGGTATTTATTTTTTCAGGAATGTTCAGGAAAGGGAATTATCATTTTACAAACAAAAAAGAATTTCTGTGAGGAGCCCCTACAGTTCCCTGGAGCTTATCAGGCTAATGTACTTTAAATTAGACCAGGACATTAGCTATGGAGTTCAGACCTACCAGGGACCATGAGCCAAAACCTGTCCCCTTCAGAGAGGTTTCAGGGAGCAATGGCCCTGGAAAACCCCCTTGTGGTTACGGTTTTCCTAATCTGCCATCGACCTGGGTCAGGCACCCAGAAAGGTAGGCATAACAAAACACACCCCACATGGTAAGAAACTAAAACAAAAAAACGAACAGAGAGGTAGAAACTCCCTACATTCCCAAGGAAACAAGCAAACATCACACATGGAATGCATTAGGAAGCGATGTGGTGGAGGTTGACTCCATACACAGTTTCAAGTGTAGATATGATAGAGCCCATTAGGCTCAGGAAACTGTACACCTGTTGATTGACGGTTGAGAGGCGGGACCAAAGAGCCAGAGCTCAACCCCCGCAAGCACAACTAGGTGAGTACAACTAGGTGAGTACTTTACTGCCGCGTCGTTCATCTGCGCAGCCCTCCTTTCCCCAGGAGGGGGAGGGGGGGTGCTCCTGGACCTCACCGTGGCGACTGCCTAGCACCAGTTCGTAAGCTAATGTCAACTGGGACAGACGCTTCTCTGGCCACAACCCTGGAAACACAAACCGAAACTGTCTCTATTTTCTGCTTGTTACAACTTGTAATAAAGTTGTTACATCTTGGCTTAACGCGTTTATGACGTATTAGAACGTTGTTACAACTTGCTATATTGGTTGTTATAACTGGTTAGGAGGTGTTAAAACTTGTTCGAACGTTGTACCAACGTCGTAGTTTCGGTGTGTGTTTGGCGGGAAATTCCTGGGCGGTGTTTGTCTTGTGTGGCATGTGGTGGCCAAGAGTACCTCTTCAGTGCCGGGGCTGCATGCTATTAGGGGCTTCCTTCCCTAAGCGCCCTGTGAGTACTGCCCCTGCGTGTCAGGGTTATCTCCCCTGGGGTGTTAGGGAACCGCTCCCGTAGGGCTTCCTGCTGCTCGGTATTTGCCTTGCCCTTGGGGCCAGCTGGGGCTTGGGGCCCTTGTTTGGCCTTGGGTAGGGAGTGGTGTTGTGCTGGGTAGGGCATCTAGGTGTTGCGTGTCCTGCCATTTAAGTGGCCTCCTATGCCTGTTGCCTCTGGGGACGGTGTACTTTTGCAGGGTTTTTCTTTTGTTTTGTTTTTGTTTGCTTGGTGGGGATTTCTGCCTTGTGGGACTATAGTTTCCCTGATACTGTTTTGGTGGCCCTCTGCTAGGGCCCCCCGTGCTTGTACATGTCACAGGGGTTTTAGTGTTATTATCTATCCCTTGTTTGTTTGGGTTCTTTAACTGGTTAGCAACACCTTGCCCGGGCTTCCAATAGTTGTTACCTTATGGGCCCTGGAAACCCCTGTCGGGGCTCGGTATTCACCTAGCTGTGTTTGCTTTGGTTTTGTGCCCCGCTTTGGTTTAGGGACCTGGACGGGGGGTGTTAGTTGCTTCGACTTTGGCTCCTTCCGTGCTCCCTGGTCCTTTCCCTGTGGTTCATCCTGCACCTACCCCACTGTGTCCGCCTCCCACCGTCTGAGGGTTTTGGATTCGGCATAGGGTTTAGTTAGTAGTGAGGCTCGGGCGTCTTTGGGGGCTTCCCCATTCGGGTCGGAGACGGAGGCATTTGAGCCGGTTCCTCCTGCCGAGGCTTCTGGGTTCCGCCAGTAGGCTCCCTTCTTGTCTGGCTTTCCCTTGGACTTTGCCTTTTCTTCAAGTGTAGAGGGTTTGGAGGACGGCTCTGCCCTGGTCCTGATGTGGGGGATCTTGGGGCTGAGGAGGAGTTGACCTAGGGGCCTTGGGACCCTTTGGCCCCCTTGGGTGTTTTTCCCTTCCTCGCGGGGTTTATTGTTGCAAGGGGAGGGATTTTCTTACCCCCCCCCCCCCTTCCCTTATGAGTATGATTTGGGTTCGGCGCTCCTCCCCGGGTTCGGTTCCGGTCTCCTTTGGGTACCTCGGCTCCATCTTTCCAGAGGTTTTCTACT
>WNGS01001312.1:18524790-18548375 GCA_020271785.1 Procambarus virginalis | reverse complement strand
AACTACTGGAGCCAGAGCACACAACCGGTGCCTAAAGCATCAGCCGAAGAACTGATGGGTGGATAGCCAGCGTGGGAGGTCTGGGGCTCCCCCTTCCCCTCCTGGGCAGGGGGGAGCTGCACAGACAGCGGCCCAGTGATGTGTGACGTCATACTAGTTTGCTTGTTTTCTGTTGGGGAGTTCTATCCACTAGTTCGGTTTTTGGTAGCAATTTTAACCAGAATAGGGGATTGTTTTGGAATGCTTATCTTTCTGGATGCTTGACCCGGTCGATGGCAGACATAGAATGCTTCCAACCACACGGGGGTTTCTATAGGCCATTGCTCCCCTTGCCTCTCTGAGGGGGCCAGGTTCTGGCCGTGGTCTCCGGTAGGCCCTAAAACTCCAGACACATGACTGATGCCAAAGTCTGACATTAGCATATCAGCCAGGTAAAGCTCCGGGGAGCCGATGGGGCTCCCCACAGAAAACTCTGCAGTTGATGCGACCTAGTAGATGGTACACTGTCAGTGAGAGCAGCTTAAAGGAGCCACAGGGAATCACCCAGAAATTGGCATTTCATTACATTTAACTCTGATTTTTTGGTGGTCGGGACATACCAAAGGGACGTTCTCAGAAATCCAGAGTTAAATGTAAAGAAATTCTTCATTCTGGTTGATCCCTCTTTATCTCCCAGTTCCCTCCCTGCCATTTCTGTGGTGCCTGCAGGTCGTTGGTTGGGCGGTCTGAGGTGCCACATACCGAGGTTGATATCTCGATCACCATGCCATCACCATTGATGGTGAGGGCATGGAGCAATCCAGCAGGTGGACTTTGACAACACGTGTGTACAAAGTTCCAAACATATTTGCAAATATTTTTAAAGCAGTTGCTTGTTTTAGTGTGTTCTACCATTCCAGTGGTTTCTCCTTTGGTTCTGTGGTGATTTTGTCCCTAGACTACCCATTGCCACTACTGGAGGAGGAGGAGGAGGAGGAGGAGGGGGGGGGGCATAGAGTTGGGTCCTGGTCTCCAGTAGGCACTTGTAAGTCATTAGAGTTCGAAGGAGTCCACTTGGGAAGCTCGGAAAATACTGAGGGACAACCAGAAACACGCATTTTACTAAATTCAATGTTTTTTTTTTTGCTGTAATTTCCAGGTGGTTTTACTCAGTTATGAGGTTGGTCTTAGATTCCAATGCTCCGCTTGTCTTCATGAGTACACCAGATTGTGTTTGTGTTGTAAGGTAGGCCCTTAACAAGCCCAGAGGCCTAGTGGTTTTGTGGCTGTAGCATAAGAAGCAATGCTCCAAGGAGCCACTGAGGGAGCCCAGAAAAGGGAGTTTTATTATACCTGTAGTTAATAAGCAGTACTTGATTTTGTCTGGGTTTGAGATTGATCTCTGAGCTCCAAGCTGCCGTACCCTAGCACCCGGTCTTCAAGAGTCGGTCTCAAGATCTGTGAGCTCCAAGCTGTTGTGCCCTAGCTTCCGGTCTTCAAGAGTCGGTCTCAACAATTCTGGTGAATCTCCCAAAGGCAATTATTAACTAGTGCTTACCTGAGCCTGGGAAACCACCAAGAGAATCCTCACACACAACTCTAACCATTCAATGTGTACCTTTCTTAACATACTCAACAAATTTCAACAAGGAAGAAAAGACTAAGTAATAAGTTATCCAAGTCAATTAATTAACTGAATCACATTTTCTGAACCAACCTGAGGAGCTGCAGCGGCTTCGTGATGACTGTGCACAGAAAATGTAAGTGTAGATGGAACAGGATTCAGTGATATAGAAAATTTATCCACGGACATAGAGAGAAGAGCTGTCAACCGGTGAACTGTGTGTGGAAGGATAGGCCCTGATATCTCCATACTGTGCTGAACATCACCATCCTGACGAACCATGCCACCTTTTACCTTTTATGAATACAAAATAGGTTTTAGTGTTTCAATAATTATATTTTTTGTATGAAAGTATTGAAAAGAAGCATATCTTTACCTTTTGTGTTGCCCAAAATAATTCTATAGTCTCACCTCATTCTATAGGAATGCCCATTTGACACTAGACACCTCTTGTCAATCATTTTCCATGTTTGGAAAAAATCCAGTCCCATAGTTTCCACCCAGGGCCTTAGTAAAAATATGTGGACCTTGTCTGGGACATTACCATCCACCAACTGAATACGCATTGAAGTAAACGAGTTTTTTTTTTTATGTACGCAGACCATCAGCTGGGTATAACCACAGTACCTTATTTAACATTATATGAATATATATTATATATGCTGTTGAATATAACCGAAAGGGTAAGATTAATAATTCTAACACGAATCTTCTCAATATTTCTTACGTTTTTCTTCGCTGTCGAGGGTAATTGAAAAATTAACTCTCCAAAATTTATTTTTTACATTTATATTTTTGGTCTGACGCCTAAAAGCGTTTCGTAAGGGCTTCTTACATTCTCAAAGACTGGTTTACATATAACATATATCATGCTTAAATTTGTTTTGGGTGAGGTGATATGATACAAAAGTTTTGGGTGAGGTGGGTATAAATTGGGTATGAAAACATAAGAATGGAAGTAACTACAGAAGGCCTATTCGTCCATACTTTCTCTTACTGCTCCTATGTTGGTTCGGGGTTTTGAAGTGGGTAGAATAAAGTTATGTGTTATTTGGCTGTTGATTGCTGGTGTTGACTCTTTGATGTGTAGTGCCTCGTTGATGTCGATTCTCCTGCTATACTGTATCTATCAATGATTTCTGTGTTGCTTGTTAATATTTCTTTGGTGATGGTCAGGTTGTGAGAAGAGTTATATGTTCCTAGATGGAGCCCTGTTGTTTGTGCATTGTTAATCGCCTGGAAAGAGACGTTGTTGTATTGCCTATATACTGAGTTCTTTGGAGCTTACAGTCCCCAAGTGGGCATTTGAAGGCATAGACGACCTTAGTTTCCTTCAAGGCGTTCTGCTTGGTGTCTGGGGAGTTTTTCATGAATAGGTTGGCCGTTTTTTTGGTTTTGTAGTAAACTGTCAATTGCATTTTCTGATTTTTGCCTGTATTGATAATGTTCTTATTAATAATATCTTTCAGGACACTTTCCTCCATTTTATGAGCCATCGAAAAAAAGTTCCTGTAAAACAGTCTAATAGGGGGTACAGCTGTTGTGCTAGTTGACTCTTCAGAGGTTGCATGGCATTTCACCTTTCTTTTTATGACGTCATCAATGTAACCGTTAGAGAAGCCATTGTTGACTAGGACCTGCCTTACCCTACAGAGTTCTTTATCAACTTGCTTCTATCCTGAGCTGTGGCTGAGAGCACGGTCGACATAAGCGTTGACAACAACACTCTTGTACCTGTCTGGACAGTCACTATTGGCACTGAGGCACATTCCTATGTTTGTTTCCTTAGTGTAGACTGCTGTGTGGAAACCTCCGTTCTTTTCCATGACTGTTACATCTAGAAAGGGCAGCTTCCCATCAATCTGAATCTCGTAAGTGAAACTTAACACCGAATTCTGTTCGAATGCCTCCTTCAGCTGCTGCAGACGTCTGACATCAGGTACCTGCATAAAAATGTCGTCAACATACCTGCAGTATATGGCAGGTTTCAAGTCCATGTTAACTAAGACCCTCTGCTCTATGGTACCCATGTAGAAGTTCGCAAACAGGACACCTAGGGGAGAACCCATGGCAGCCCCATCTACTTGCTTATATATATATGCCCATCTGGACTCAAGAAGGGTGCCTCTTTAGGGCAGGCTCGGATCTCCCAGGTCGTCCGCAGGGTTATTAAACACTTTAGCGCCCCGCGGTCGTAAATATTAGACGGGTAAATACCCATAAATTTGTCCCAAGGTGCAGTAGCGTCGTAAATTTACGTGCGATTAAAAAATATTTATATAAAATCCAATTCTTATTCGATCGACTTGGGGATAGTATGAAAATGTTTGCCATTAAATTTCCATGTGCCAAATAGGCACATGGCCTATTTGGGAGAACGGCATTGTATTGTAACTTGGTGGAAAGACTATTGTATTGTTGACACGACGAGTGTAATCGCCCACTTCACATACTCTTGGTGTGGGCCGCGATCATGATTCTACATTTATATGCATATGTCTGTGTAGGGAATTTAATTGCGATCACAGTGATACCAAATTTAACGCTGTAGGACAAGTGTGGAGTTGACAACCCTGAAAAGAATAGAAAAATTTCGTCACTGTTTGGAGCTCACGGCTAGTGATCGATGTAGTTCTTTAGTTTTTTGTGTGATTTAACTCATGCTTTGGTGACATATACATATGTTCATCTAGATCATTCTATTGCGAACACATTGGTACAAAAATGAAATCTGTACATCGAAAATTAAGGTCAGAACAGCGAAGAGTATGCACTTTTCAGTGTTGCCGCTCGATCACCCGAAAACCTCCAATACACCTCGCGAAAGTCGAAGTCCAGTGCGTGGAGAGCATGAAAGTGTTAAGTCTGCCAGCATGCGGTCTATCCTTGCGCCAATTCCGTTTTAAAGTTTGCAGCTTTGCTGCCGTGTTTGGTAACATGTCTTGGGCTCATTTAGGGCGCGGGGATTTGGAGGTCGCTCAAGTTCCTGGTCGCCCGTTATTTTGTGAGCGTGTCTGCTTCTGGGCATTCTTGTGTTGCTTTGGGTCGCAAGCTGCATCCTGTTGTCTCGACTTCGCGTTGAGGAGTTTGGGGCGGCTGCCTCCCGGGTCAGCCCTTTATTTTCCTTCTCTTTGGGTATGTAGCTCCAGGAAGCCGTAGGGGCTCCTTTCAGTAAACCAGCTTTGAAAGTAACGAAATGCCATTTTCTGGGTGAGCCCCGGAGGCTCCCTGGCAACCCTCCCTCCCACCGGTCGGCATTTTTTCGCATTTGTTGAAGCTTAGCTACTGAACTGGAGTGCTATGCAGCCGGCACATTGAGGTTCAGGGCCCCCCTCCCCCCCTCTTGGGAAGGGGAGGGCTGCGCAGACGAGCGGCGCGGCAGTAGAGTGTTACATTTGATTGTTTGCTTGTTTCCTAGGGATTGTAGGGAGTTCTACCTCTCTATTCGATTTTTGTTGTTAGTTTCTTACAATGTTTCTTACCATGTTTCTAAGTCACCGGAGGCAAACCTAAGTCATCGGAGGCAAACCCTAAGCAGTTTAAAGACCAACTAATGAAAATATAACACTGCTTGGAAAACCTCACAAATCCAGCTCCGAACATCATCCTGCTTGGGGACTTCAACCTACGACACCTGAAATTGAAGCACCTGGCTAATACAGTAATATCAGAAAGAATACCAGGAAGTAGCCTAAATGAACAGGCACATGCAAATGCCCTGCTACGGATGTGCGACAGGTTTGCATTAAACCAGCAAATAGTAGAACCAACTAGGAAGGAGAACACACTGGACCTCATTTTCACCAATAATGATGAATTGATCAGGAACATAATGATTACATGTTACCTGTTACTCAGATCACAACTTAATTGAAGTTCTGACAAGCATGGGGAATAGACCTTCAAAACCAGTTCTGATTCCAGGAGGAGATTTCAATAAATTCAACTTCAATAATAAACAGATAAACTGGGAGCAAATAAACCAGGACTTTACAGAAATAAACTGGGAAGAACGGCTAGAAAATGCAAACCTGAACCAGTGCCTGGAAAATAATAAGCTCAGTAGCACTAGAAATATGTTCAAACCCTAACAAAACCCCTAACAAAAAAACCAGCGTTGAATGTAATGAAACGCCATTTTCTGGGTGAGCCCCGGAGGCTCCCTGGAGCTTATCGGGCTAATGTATGTTATGTTAGACCGGGACATTAGCTATGGAGTTCAGACTTACCAGGGACCAGCGCCAGAACCTGGCCCCTTCAGAGAGGTTTCAGGGAGCAATGGCCCTGGAAAACTTCATATGGTTGGGGGTTTTCCTTATCTGCCATCGACCGGGGTTAGGCACCCAGAAAGGTAGGCATAACAAAACAAACCCCACATGGTAAGAAACTACAACAAAAACCGAACAGAGAGGTAGAAAACTCCCTACAATCCCAAGGAAACAATCAAACAATCAATTTACTGCCGCGCCGGTCGTCCGCGCAGCCCTCCCCTCCCCGGGAGGGGGAGGGGGGGCCCAGGACCTCACCACGCCGGCTGCCTTCAGTTCGGAAACTAGGCTTAAACCAACGCGAAAAATCCCGCCGACCGGATGGGAGGGAGGGTAGCCAGGGAGCCTCTGGGGCTCACCCAGAAAATGGCGTTTCATTACATTCAACGCTGGTTTTCTGTGGGGAGCCCCTACGGCTCCCTGGAGCTACATACCCAAAGAGAAGGAAAAAAGGGGACTTAACCGGGAGGCGGCGGCCACAAACTCCTCAACACGAAGTCAAGACAACTGGCTGCAACCTGTGACCCAAAGCAACACAAAAATGTCCAGGAGTAGGCACGTTCATCAAATAACGGGGGGGCCAGGACCCTGTTCGATCTCCAAAATCCACGCGCCCAAATATGAGCCCAAGACATGTTACCAAACACGGCAGCCAAAGCTGCAAACTTCCGAACATCGTGGGAGCGAGAATAGACTGCAGGCAGGCTAGACTTAATAACCCTGCAGATGACCTGGGAGACCCGAGCCCTGGAACAGGGAACGAGGAAAACCGGATCAACCCAAAGCACATCCCCAGCCACCCCAGCCGACGTGCGCAGGTAACGGCGAAGAGCTGCAACCGGACACAACACATGATGCACCCCTGGCCTAACCAACTAAGCATCAATGACCCAAGGGCCCCTCTGGAAAGCAGCCATCTCGTTCTTCTCCAGAAAAGATGGAAAAGGCTACAAACGTAGAAACCTACCTCCAGGGCCAAAGGAGCAGAAACCCCTGTGCCGGAGAAAAGCATGAAGCTCCCCTACCTGGTCCCCCCAGAGGCCAATGCCAACAAAAACAGGGCCTTGGAAAAACAATCCTGGACTGAAGGGGCCACCACAAACCGAGGAGAGGAAAGACAAGAGAGCACCCTGTCCAAGGACCAGGACGGCTCAGGCGGTGCATGAGCAGGTCAGAGGTGAAACAAAGCACGAGAAAGCTAATGGAACAGGGCGGATGTGACGTCCACCCTGAATGCAAGCTGGAGAGGCTCCGCCAGCGCCGCACGATACGAGGCAACAGTATTATGCATCAAATGATGGTCCTGAAAAAGCCAAGAAAGGAAGGATAAGGCAACCCGATCCGAAAGAGAAGACAACTTACCAGGAGCAAGTAAATGGCGAAAAGAACGCCAGGAAACTTCATACTGTCGCTGAGAAGAAGCTCTCAGGTGGGACACCATCAACGAAGTCACCTGATCACTATAGAAATGGTGATACACCCGCGTCAAAAAGACCAGATGCGAAGAGCAGAGGAGAAGGTCGAATCAGCCCCAAACTGGTCTAATCTGCTGAAAAAGGCAGAGCCATGTGAAACGTCCCGGGTTCAAACACCGAGCAAACAGCATCGGAAACCAAGGCTGCGCCGGCCACCAAGGGGCCACAAGGACTACTTTCCCTGGGAATGTCTCCAACTGAGCCAGAACCCGAAGCAACAGCTGGACCGGGGAAAAGAGGTACAGGTAACTCCACCTCGACCAGTCCTGCCGAAAGGCATCCACCGCGAATGCATTCGCAGTTGGGGAATGGCGTCACATAGACTGGGAGACGCCGAGACCACACCAATGCTAAGAGGTCCACATCCGGGAGACCGTACGTCTAGCAAATCCAACGAAACGAGTCGTCGTCGACAGTCTATTCCGTGGACAGGGGAATGAAGCGTGACAGGCCGTCCGCCAGGACGTTGGACACTCCCTGGACATGAACCACACAGAGAGCCAAACCCCGAGAATCCAGCAGACAAACAACTTGAAGGGACCAACCCCAAAGAGGGAAGGACCGAAGAGAACCCCTGTGGTTCAGGCAATGATCCACCGGAGAACAGTCCGATGGAGCCGGATGGTCGAACCCCAAGCGACCCAAACCCTCCGAAGCACGAACCAGACCGCCGCGAACTCCCGAACCACGGTGTGAGCCCGATGGAAGGACGGATCCCACCGTGCCTGGCCGGCCTGGTGAGCACTGGTCACAAAGCCCCAGCTGAGAGACAAGACGTCTGTGAAGACATCGATCGAAGGCTCGGGAAGGTGCCAAAGCAACGCACCCCGAAAACCCCGAAGAGGAAGCCAGTGATGCAGCAACCGACACAAGACCCCCGGAGGACGAACCCAACGATTGCGAGAGAGGCGGAAGGGGTGTCCCGAAGAAACCAAAATAGATGCTGGAGTCAAACCCGACCTGGCGGGTAGACAAGCATGGAGAAGTTCAAACTCCTGCACAAATGCTTGAGTAACCGCCGAGTGACCTGGGACCCCCTCAGAAACAGCCGACGACAGGACTGTAGCTGCAGCAACGCCTCTGAAGGGAGAGACAAGGAAGCGGTCTGAGAATCCCAAACAAGACCCAGCCAGGTCCGAACCTGGGACGGAATGATGGGACTTTCTCCAGTTTACCAGGAACCCGAATCTAGCGAGCTAGGAAAGAACCATATCCTTGGTGAGCAGACAAGCAGACCGACTGGGAGCCCACACCAGCCAGTCGTCGAGGTAGGCCAAAACCCGAATCCCTAACAGACGCAGATGAGTCACCACAACCCGGGTAAGACGTGGGAAAATGCGAGGTGCCAAATTCAAGCCAAAAGGAAGGCAATGAAAGCGGTAAGCCTGACGCCCCACCACGAAACCTAACCAGTCCCTGAACCCCGGATGAATAGGAACGTGCCAATAAGCATCTTTGAGGTCCAGGGACACCATCCAGGCACCCGGCTCCAACAGAAGCCGGACTTGAGACAGAGTAGTCATCCGAAAGGAGGGGCAAGGAATCCAGGGGTTCAGATAGGACAAGTCCAGAATGAACCTCAGATCCGCACAGTCTCGTTTCGGCACTGGAAACAGGCGGGAAACCCACCTGAGGGACGGGGTCGGTTCAACTATTCCCAAGCGCACCCACTCCAAGATGACTTGACGAAGTGCAGGAGAAGCAACAAACCCTGTCAGCCCCAAACCCCCGAAAGGAGGATGAGCTGCCCAATGCCACCGCAGGCCAGATGACACGATCGAAAAGGCCCAAAAATTGTGGGACCAAGCGTGGGCAACAGAGCAAGCCTCCCCCCCCATCCCCTGATCAACTGGGCAAATTGCGAAAGGGCCGAAGCCCCTTACGAGAAACCAAACGTCGAACAGGGTGTTCACTGCGCCGACCAGACGACACCGGCACCGAAGGCAACGTCTGCGCAGTCTCTGCAAACAGCAACGGACAAAATGGAGATGAAAACCTAAGAGCCAGGGCCCAAGCGGATTCCAAAGAGAGGGGTGAGCACAGCCTGACGGCACGTGAGGCAAGAAGCAAAAAATAGAGACACCGCCTCCTTCAGGATGGGCACAAAGAGCTTCAACAGTGCAGCCGACGCCCTAGCTGCCAAAGTTAGCGCCCCAGACTAAGGACCGTCATTCAATGCCTCCACATCCTCCTCAAGCCAGGCAGAAGACAGCTTGAGAAGGGAAAAGAAACGTAAGACCGAAGCCAAATGGCCACGGGCGCGCAAATCCTCCTCAACCAACAATGCTGAAGAGGAACCTGCACGTGAAGCTAGAAAAGGCCAACATCCCGAGAAAGCACTAGGGTGAACATGCACGCATTAAGGTGCTAAAACTCGCCCCCCAGGTAACCTGCAGAAATGAAGAAGTTTCACGCCAATCAAGTGTGTGGGTCCGACAAAACCCGTGCCACGCCCCCACGAAAATGATGGGCAATCTGCCAGCCAGGAAGACTCCGGAAATTCCAAACGAACCCAAAAGCGGTAGAAGAACCAAACTCAAAAGAGGACGGATCCATCACAGAGGCATAAACTGGGTCTCGCAAGAGGTAAGCAGCAAGAGCTTCCCGAGCCTCCTTCGTGGAGATGCGGGAAGTAGAAAACCTCTGGAAAGATGGAGCCGAGGTACCCAAAAGAGACCGGAACCGAACCCGGGGAGGAGACGAACCCAAATCATACTCATATAGGGAAGGGGGGGGGTAAGAAAATCCCTCCCCTTGCAACAATAAACCCCGCGAGGAAGGGAAAAACACCCAAGTGGGGCCAAAGGGGTCCCAAGGCCCTGGGTCACTCTCCTCCTCAGCCCCAAGATCCCCCACATCAGGACCAGGGCAGAGCCGTCCTCCAAACCCTCTACCCTTGAAGAAAAGGCAAAGTCCAAGGGAAAGCCAGACAAGAAGGGAGCCTACTGGCGGAACCCAGAAGCCTCGGCAGGAGGAACCGGCTCAAATGCCTCCGTCTCCGACCCGAATGGGGAAGCCCCCAAAGACGCCCGAGCCTCACTACTAACTAAACCCTATGCCGAATCCGAAACCCTCAGACGGTTGGGAGGCGGACACAGTGGGGTAGGTGCAGGATGAACCACAGGGAAAGGACCAGGGAGCACGAAAGGAGCCAAAGTCGAAGCAACTAACACCCCCAGGTCCAGGTCCCTAAAACCAAAGCGGGGCACCCTTGGGGCATCTGGGTGGGAAACCAACCTAGTGCGTTACAGTAACCTAACATGCATTGCGGATGTTGCCTGTACACTAACAGCAACATCATTAGAATAAACTGGAGCACAAGCAGAGAACACGATTCGCAAGACTCCGGGTCAAAGGTGACATTGACCCAGAGACCCTCAAACCCGCACAAGGCAGCCTGGAACTCGGAAGACGCATCCATGGGTCCATCACATGGGGCCTGGTAGTCTGGTGGATAGCACGCAGGACTCGTAATTCTGTGGTGCAGGTTCGATTCCCGCACCAGGCAGAAGCAAATGGGCAAAGTTTCTTTCACCCTGAATGCCCGTTACCTAGCAGTAAATAGGTACCTGGGAGTTAGTCAGCTGTCACGGGCTGCTTCCTGGGGTGTGTGATTGTGTGTGGTGTAGAAAAAAAAAGTAGTTAGTAAACAGTTGATTGATAGTTGAGAGGCAGGCCGAAAGAGCAAAGCTCAACCCCCGCAAACACAACTAGGGGAATACAACTAGGTGAATACCGAGCCCCGACAGGGGTTTCCAGGGCCCGTAAGGTAACAACTATTGGAAGCCCGGGCAAGGTGTTGCTAACCAGTTAAAGAACCCAAACAAACAAGGGATATATAATAACACTAAAACCCTGTGACATGTACAAGCACGGGGGGCCCTAGCAGAGGGCCACCAAAACAGTATCAGGGAAACTATAGTCCCACAAGGCAGAACTCCCCACCAAGCAAACAAAAACAAAACAAAAGAAAAACCCTGCAAAAGTACACCGTCCCCAGAGGCAACAGGCATAGGAGGCCACTTAAATGGCAGGACACGCAACACCTTGATGCCCTAACCAGCACAACACCACTCCCTACCCAAGGCCAAACAAGGGCCCCAAGCCCCAGCTGGCCCCAAGGGCAAGGCAAATACCGAGCAGCAGGAAGCCCTACGGGAGCGGTTCCCTAACACCCCAGGGGAGATAACCCTGACACGCAGGGGCAGTACTCACAGGGCGCTTAGGGAAGGAAGCCCCTAATAGCATGCAGCCCCGGCACTGAAGAGGTACTCTTGGCCACCACATGCCACACAAGACAAACACCGCCCAGGAATTTGTGGCCAGAGAAGCGTCTGTCCCAGTTGACATTAGCTTACGAACTGGTGCTAGGCAGTCGCCACGGTGAGGTCCAGGAGCACCCCCCTCCCCCTCCTGGGGAAAGGAGGGCTGTGCAGATGAGCGGCGCGGCAGTAAAGTACTCACCTAGTTGTACTCACCTAGTTGTGCTTGCGGGGGTTGAGGTCTGGCTCTTTGGTCCCGCCTCTCAACCGTCAATCAACAGGTGTACAGTTTCCTGAGCCTAATGGGCTCTATCATATCTACACTTGAAACTGTGTATGGAGTCAGCCTCCACCACATCGCTTCCTAATGCATTCCATGTGTGATGTTTGGTTGTTTCCTTGGGAATGTAGGGAGTTTCTACCTCTCTGTTCGTTTTTTGTTTTAGTTTCTTACCATGTGGGGTGTGTTTTGTTATGCCTACCTTTCTGGGTGCCTGACCAAGGTCGATGGCAGATTAGGAAAACCGTAACCACAAGGGGGTTTTCCAGGGCCATTGCTCCCTGAAACCTCTCTGAAGGGGACAGGTTTTGGCTCATGGTCCCTGGTAGGTCTGAACTCCATAGCTAATGTCCTGGTCTAATTTAAAGTACATTAGCCTGATAAGCTCCAGGGAACTGTAGGGGCTCCTCACAGAAATTCTTTTTTGTTTGTAAAATGATAATTCCCTTTCCTGAACATTCCTGAAAAAATAAATACCAAATTCCACTTACTTTGGCTGTATGGACGTGGACAAGGTGACGTCATCACGGGCTGGTCGCCCGGGAGTGAAGCTCCCAGACACGGTCGCAAGTTGCCACAAATATATTTTAAATTATTTGTTCTATGTATTTCCAATGCAGTTTTATTTGTTTTTTATCATATATGATGCATATTTGTGTCCTTTACAATACGTATACAGTAGAACGTTCATAATGTTCCATGGAACTGTGATACATGTGTCAGTAATGTGTCCACAATAAATGTTTATTGTCGCAATATTACTTATTAAAAATTCACTAAAATGACAATATGTACAGTTTTGCACACTATTTACACAGTAACACACTGTATTACACACTCAGGGCCACCACAGGGGAGGACAGCACCCCATCAAAGATCCTGCAGCCTTGCAGTTGGGGTTTACACGTGGCACACTAAGACTCACCGAACGTGGCTCACCGAAGAAACTGCAACAGCAAACAAAGGGTAAACTTCCATTGAATACCACCCTGTACCGCCGCAGAGATAACACATTCGTTATACTTTGGAAAGACAAGCGAGTGGTCTCAATCATTACCAACTGCCACAATGCAGACACTCAGGAAGTTTAGCGAAGGAAACGAATTCGGAAACATGACGGAACAACTTCACTCGAACAGGTGATAGTGAACAAACCAAAAGCAATTTGTGATTATAATCGCTTCATGAAAGGTGTCGATCACATCAATCAAATGGTCAAGTATTACCAGTTCACAAGAAAAAGTCACAAGTAGACCAAGAAGATCACGTTTTATTTTATGCAAATGGTTTTGCATAATGCATTTGTTTTGTACAGGCAGAACATAAGTAATCGCAAGGAAGCTAATACTGCTACAGTTTCACGAGGTGGCAATTTGGTACCTATTAAAGTGGGACGCTGATGAATGGCCTCCAACAACTACAACCCTGCCACATGCTCCTGACATAAATGCTGACATACTTCACTTTACTTCAACACCTCAAGGCCACGCGTCCTCACCTGAATCAGAACACGAGATGTCTGGTACAGAACCCTTAGACAAGATGGGTGTGACAGAAGACTCGGACACAAGTCGTCGTCGTCCTCATAAAAGAAACAGACGTACTGTATTGTTGATTCAGAAAAACGTCTCAACTACAAGCTCACACATGAAATTGTAAAAATGCCAAAATGTCGTAGGTGTCATGTTTGCTACATGTCAGGTGTAAGGAGGGACACTAGCATAGGATGCAAAACGTGTGATGTTGGACTGTGTGTTATACCTTACTACACAAGATACCACCGGAAAAAAGTATATTGTGTGGAAAAGAAGTAACCACCCGCAACAGATTCACTCCACTTATGAAACATCTGTTGAGCAACTTCAGGAACGTTGACCTGAAGTGGTGGAGTAGATAAAAAAAATGCTCAACTTATTGTTCTACCATCATCTTTCTCTTGGTAAGTACACATACTTTGTATAAGTTTTTTATAAATAAGATATTATATTTTATACGTTTTGCAGACACTTTTATTGCGACTAATTTGATACCAAAATGAACAATGTATCACATAAACTTCTATAAGTAAACGGGAAACTTCATGAAGTTTTTTTCGGGTGTAGCGGGTGTTGCTGTATGGGTGTGGCTAACGGGTTGCAGTAAGGTGACTTTGGGCATTGCTACAGGTGGGGCTTGCCCATTATTTTTATTTTATATGCATATGTCCGTGTAGGGAATTAATTGTATTGCGATCATTGTGTTACAAATAAAAACGGTGTACAACAAGTCTAAACTTAACAAACCTGAAAAGAGTAGAAACATTTCGTCGCTGTTCGGCGCTCACGGTTAGTGATCGACGTAGTCTTTTATTTGGTGCTGGTCTAACGGAACCTTGTGTGACATTTTATACTTATGTTCTTCTAGAACATTGAATGCGAACACATTGCTACAGAAATGAAATACGTATATCGAAAATTAAGGTCAGGACAGTGAAAAGAGTATACACTTTTCACTGTTGCCGCTTGATTGCCCGAAACGCCGCGCACACAAGGGGCAAGTTTTTTTCTCATTCGTCGAGAGCGTGAAAGTGTTAATATTAATGTATTACAGGTCTCACTTGAAATTACTGTATTCAATTAGTTTAAAAATTTGATTTGAATTCGATTACAGATACGTCATGAATCAGGATTCCATTGGTTTACTGTCATGTGCTATTGCTAGCCATGAGCGTGGCTCTTCTGAATGTCACTTGACAACCTACATGCCCAACAAAGGCTTGAAGTTTCTAAAACAGTATAGTGCAGATCAAAAACTGATAGCAAAGCGAAGTGAACTAAACTTGGATGGAGAATCTCAAGTATGCCTCCATCATGAAGCTTTGCTGTTGACAAAATTTGAATTTTTGCAAAAAACTTGCTGCAATCCCTTCAAGAAGAAATGCCATGTAAAGCCAAAAGATTTGCAACCAATCATAGTAGCTACTGCAGAGAAAATGTCAGATATGCTGAAAGTCAGTATTAAGCCTGGCCAAAAGTTGTGCTGATCATGCAGAAAGGAATGCGACAGTAAGCAGGTAAGTCGAGCTCTACTGAATCTGATGGCCCTGCTGATAATATGGAAATCTGTGAAAGTGTAAACACAAGTTTATCAGTATTAGGCATCTCACCTATTAACTATCAACGAGTTAGTGCATGGTTATGCAAAGCGAAAGATTAGCCAAGCACAGGAAATAATTGCCGAGCAGAGTGCTGCAATTGGAAATATTGATTGCCAAAACTTGTTTTGGCAATCAATATACCAATCTTGGTACTTGTTGGTACCAAGCTCTAGCCAACAATGCACAAATTGCCAAGATTATTTCTTCAAGATTAGTTATTTCTTCAATAACTCATTGAAGAAATGAAGCTAAAATTCCATGTAGCAAAGTGCCAAGAAAAAATACAAATCCTAACCCTCATGCCACAAAGTTGGTCTATCAAAAAGACAATGGAGCAATTCAAAGTTTCAGAATACATGGTTTATGAAGCTAGGAAGCTGAAAGAAGAACAAGGAATACTAGCAATTCCTAAGAAAATGCAGGGCAAGTCAGTTCCTGAGGAAGTGAAGGAAAGGGTAGAACAGTTTTTTGAGGGTGAAGAATTTAGTCGAATGTGTCCCAGAAAGATTGGAAAGAAAAAGAGACATGATCAGTGCACAAAGAAGATGGAGAATCATAATTTAATTTTTTCGATATCGCACCAAGGTATGTCGTTTTCAGTCCTCTGGCTGAATTAGGAATTCAGATCCCAACCTAAATAAAAGTTACTCTTGTACAGAAAAATCTGCTCTATCCAATGGTGTCATTCAAATCCATGTTGGGAATGATGCAAATTAAGATATTTTGCCTTGAAAGTTGGCTAGTTTTGCACGTAATTTTTTTTGGCCAACTTTCAAGTGGGCCACCTCTGGACATATGGATACAACAGAGTTGCTATTGCATCACTGCATAATATTGTGCTTGTTATACATCATTTCGCAAAAGATCATGGCGTTTAGACCTTTTGCTGATGAGTAAGTGGTCTCCAAATTAGTGCCTAAATTTCTCACGACAAAATTTGGCAGCGAGTTTAGCATGGATGGATAGCTGAATGGCCATCCATACTGCTTTTTTATTACACTACGTTATTCTACACCAAAAGTTGTCCTAGTATGTCAAATTTCACACTCCTACAGGCAATAGAAGTGATTTAACAAAGGGTCAAAGTTGGTCATTTTTGTGGTACTTACACATTAACCACCGTGCGGCGCCGACTTTATTGAGAAATTCCCTCGGTGCGCTTGAAATAAAGTGTTCCCCAAAAATTCTTTTTTCTTCAAAAATGATAAATTCCCTTCCCTGAACATGTCTATGTAAACATAAATACCAAATTCCACTTACTTTGGCTGTATGGACGTGAACAAGGTGTGCTGTGACGTCATCAGGGCCTGGTTGCCCGTGCGTGAATCGCCCAGACACGGTCGCACGGGCCATTCAAGCACCGGGTGTTGCCACAAATATATTTTCAATTATTTGTTCTATGTATTTTCAATATGGTTTTATTTTTTTTTATTGAATATAATGCATATTTGTGTCCTTTACAATATGTATACAGTGGAACGTTCATAATTTTCCATGGAAATGTGATACATGTGTCAGTAATGTGTCCACAATAAATGTTTATTGTCACAATATTACCTGTTAAAAATTCATTAAAATTACAATATGTACAGTTTTACACACTATTTACACAATAACACACTGTATTATATACTCAGTACTTCGGAAGTGAGTAATAATCAACGAAGTAGTCCATGGTACACAGCGCGACTTCGCTCTCAGTGCACCAGGTACAGATAAATTTTCGCTTCCTGTTTCTTCATTCTGCGTGCTTGCAAATAACGCACTCACGTACATCCTTGGCTTTAGTATTTGTAGATTGTATGTAGCCAAGCTTGTAAAGCATAAGGTAGTATTGAAAAGATCAATTTGTAAGGTAGTCTTGAAAAGAACGCTTTGTATGGTCCCACACAGGAAGAGATTCAGCTTGCCTCAAAGAGTGTCCATCAGTTACGAAGAGATTCAGGTATTCTTGAAAATATCTATGGAAAACACCACCATGGAAGCTGCTAACACTGTTCATCTGTGCTACTTGTATCAGATGCATCATCACTGAATGCAGAAAACGATTCACCTATGTATCATCTAAATAAATTGGAGATAGCATAGGATTGCAAGGGTGACGCTCAGAGCTACAACTGGATACGCTCGCTGTATCGTCCTCATAGGTGCTGTATCACTTGCATCCGACCTTTGTGTTTGGTCCTTATTGCGCCTTGCTTCACCAATATTATGACCCTTATGTTCTTCAAACAATAAGGTTTGAATTTCACCGACAGAGCGTTATCTTTCAACAACGTGTCGAACAGGTGTTTGGGAGCCAGAGGCGCGTGCGCCACCCATGGTTGCTCATTCAGTACTAACTTAGCCAGCAGCCCTAGGGCATTCTGGGAATTTTTTCCAAGATGGCTGCCTCTCACTGGAGGTCCTAAGAGTCCATTTCGTACACAACCAATCTCGTACACATTTAGAATTGGTACCGAAAAATTTAAAAGTTTTCTTGGTTGGCGAAGTTTCCCGCCGATCGAGAATACTCGGTTAGCGCAGGTAAGTGGTTAATAACCCTGCGGATGACCTGAGAGACCCGAACCCGCAAACAGGGAAGAAGGGAAACTGGATCAACCCAAAGTGTGTCCCCGGATACAGAAACTGTAGCGTGATATAACGGCGGAGGGCCGCAACCGGAAACAACACACGGTGAACCCCCTAGGCCTGACAAACCAAGCATCGACAACCCAAGGACCCCTCCAGAAAGCAGCAATCTCATTTTTCGCCAGAAAGAAGGGAGACGGCTGCAGATGAAAATACATATGACCACGACCAAAGGAGCAAAAACCTCTGCGCCTGAGTAGAGCATGAAGCTCCACAATACGACCCCCAGAGGCCAATGCCAACAGAAAAAGAGCATTAGCAAAACAATCCGGAACGGAAGGGGCCACAAGAAACCGAGGAGAAGAAAGATAAGAGAGCACTCTGTCCAAAGACCAGGACGGCTCAGGCGACGCTTGAGCAGGCCGAAAGTGAAACAACGCATGAGAGAGCTTATGAAACAGTGCAGAAGTAACATCGATACCAAAAGCAAGCTGCAGTGGCTCCACCAGCGCCGCACAATATGAGGCGACAGTATTAGGCATAAGATGACAGTCCTGGAACAAACAAGAAAGAAAGGACAACACCACCCAAACCAAAAGCGAAGAGCAACGACGAAGGGACAAAAAGAACCGGAAAGACCACCAGGAAACTTCATACTGCCGCCAAGAGGAAGCCCTCAAGTGGGAAACCAACAAGGAAGCCACCTGATCACCATAGAGATGGTGATAAACATGAGTCAAAAACACCAAACGTGACGACTCGTGAAGAAGAGCGAACCAGTCTCGTACCGGACCGGGCAGATCTCCTGAAAGAGGCGGAGCCATGGAAAAACCCATGGGTTGGGCAAGCAGCGCCTGAAACCACGGCTGGGCCGGACACCAAGGGGCCAAGAGGACTACTCGTCCCTGGTAAGTTTCCAAGTGAGCTAGGACCTGGAGCAACAGCTGAACCATGGGAAAGAGGTGCAGGAACCCCCACCCCGACCAGTCCTGCTGAAAGGCGTCGATCCCGACAGCCTCGCAGTTGGGGAAGGGCGCCACATAAACCGGAAGACCCCACGACCACGCCGACTCGAACGTCCACGCCTCCGGGCACCTGAACGTCCAGCAGAGCCAACAGGAGTCGGCATCGACCGTCCATTCCGTGGACAGGGGAATGAACCTGGAAAAGACGTCCGCCAGGACGTTAAGACACCCCCAGACATGAACCGCCAGAAGAGCAAAATCCCGAGAACTCAGCAGACGAGTCACCCGAAGCGACCAACCCCAAAGAGCCAAGGACCACATTGAACCTCTTCGGTTCAAGCAATGAACCACCGGGCAGCAGTCCGAATGGAGCCGGATTGTCGATTCGCGGGAAACCCGAACCCTCCAGAGTGCAAACCACACCGCCGCGAACTCCCACACTGCTGTGGACTCGACGGAAAGACGAACCCCATCGCCCCTGGCCGGCCTGGTGAGCACTAGTCACAAAACTCCAGACGAGAGACGACGTGTCTGTGAACACATCGAGTGAGGGCTCAGGAAGGTGCCAAGGCACCGAATCCAGGAAAACCCTCAGAGGACGCCGGTGACACAGCAGCCAACACAAAGCCCCTGGGGGCGAACCCAGTGATCGCGAGAGAGGTGGAAAGGACGTCTGCGGAGGAACCAGAACAGCCGACGAAGCCAAACCCGACCCAGCGGGAAGATCAACATCGTGAAGTTCAGGCTCCCGCACAGACCCTCGAGCAACTGCTGGGTGACCCGGGAGCCCTCCAGAAACAGACACAGGCGAGACCGCAGCTGAAGGAGAGACAAGGAAGTGGTTCGAGAGTCCCACACAAGATCCAGCCAGGACCGAACCTGGGAGGGAACCAGGCGGGACTTCCGCCAGTTCACCAGGAACCCGAACCCGGTGAGCTGGGAAAGTACCAAATCCCTGGCGAGCAGACATGTGGACCGACTGGAAGCCCAAACCAGCCAGTCGTTGAGGTAAGCTAACACCCGAACACCTATCAGACGCAGATGGGCCACCACGACCCAGGTAAGGTGTGTGAACTCGCAAGGTGCCAGGTTCAACCCGAACACGAGACAACGAAAGCGATAACTCTGACACCCCACAACAAAACCGAGTCAGTCCCTGAACCCCGGATGAATCGGGACGTGCCAATACGTGTCCTTGAGATCCAGGGACACCATCCAAGCGCCCGGCTCCAACAGAAGCCGGACCTGGGACAGAGTGGTCATCCGAAACAAGGGGCAAGAAACTCAAGGGTTCAGATGGGACAAGTCGAGAATGAACCGCAGGTCCACACAGTCTAGATTCGGAACTGGAAACAGGAGGGAAACCCACCTGAGGGACGTCATTGTTTCGACCGCGCCCAAGTGCACCCATCCCAAGATGACCCGACAGAGCGCAGAAGAGGAAGCCTGCCCCATCAGCCCTGAACCCCCCCAAAGGAGGAGGAGTCACCCAACGCCACCGCAGGCCGCGAGAAACAACCCGAACGCTCACAAATCATGAGACCAGGCTACAGCGAACAGAGCAAGCCTCCCCCCATCGCCCCGTCAATGGGGCGAACCACGAAAGGGCCGTTGCCCCTTACGAGAACCCGACCTGTGTGCAAAGCAAACACTGCGCCGACCAGGCACAGGTAGGACCACAGTTAGGACCACAGGTGGCACCGGCGTCGAACCAGACACCTGTGGCCTACCCCGACGAACGGAACCGCGAGCCCTGGCACGATCCCGCCGGGAAGGAAACCCCCTGGTTTCCCCAGAGCACCAACATCTCAGACATAGGGCAACAAGTGGTAGAAGCCGCCTGAATAACGCTCAACTGCAAAAGCCTCAAAATGCAGGACAAAAGGGAGAAGACAACCTATCCTGAGGTTATCTTGAGATGATTTCGGGGCATTAGTGCATTAGGGCAGGAGCGAAGAGATATTCATTATGATGGTCAAAATTGCCCCCCAGGTAAACTTGGACCGTCACCACCTCGTGCCACTCAAACATGCAGATCCGACAAAACGAGTCCCAAGCATCTAACGAAAACAAGGGGCAGTCTGCAAGCAAGGATGACCCTAGAACCTTATAACGCACCCAGTAAGGACACGACAATTCAAACCTGAACGAAGAAGGATCCATTATGGAGGTGTTCTCCGGGTCATGCAGGAGGTAAGCCGCGATAGCCGACCGCACCTCAGGCGGAGAGATGCGGGAAGCCGAAAACCTCCGGAATGACGGAACCGAAAAATCCACAGGGACACGGAACCGAACCTGAGGAAGAGCAGAACAGAACAGAAAGTCCAAATCATATGCCGAGGGGGGGGGGGAAGAAAACCCCACTCCTTGCAACAGTAAGCCCCACTCAGAAGGATGGAAAATCCAGGTAGGGTCCAATGGAGACCAAGGTCCCCAAGACAGCTCCTCCCCAACCCGGGACCTCCACACCAGGCCCCGGGTCGAGTCATCCTCCAAAGCCCAGCCCCACAAGAAAAGGCCGGGGCAGCCGAAAGAGCCGCAAGGGAAGGGGCCCACTGGTCAGACCTCGGAGCATTGGCAGGAGGAGCAGACTCGAATGCCTACGCAGCCACCCTGGACGGGGCAACCCCAGAAACTACCCGAGTCTTAGAAACCTCTAAACCCTGCCCCGAGCCCACTTAGCTCAGACGCTTAGGGGTCGGAAGGAGGGGGGGGGGAACCGAATGAACCATCGAAGGAGAAGAACGAGTGGGCACAGACGGAACCAAGCATTCTCGACCAACCAAGCCGAAGCGACCAACACCCCCAAGTCCGAGTCCCAATAGACAAAGTGGGGTAGTCTCGGGGCATCCGGGGAAGCGACAATTTGAGGGCGTTGCAATAACCTAAACCTACCCTTGCTCACCATACTAGCTTAGTGGTTCGCTATGGGCAACATATATGTACAAGTGTATATACAGTGTGTATATAGTGTAATAACAGCAACAGGAGAATGTTGAGAGGAGCTATTTTGGTGAGGGAAGTTACGTCGTAACCGTAGCGTCGTCTGCTGTCTGCTGTGTGATTTTTCATGCAGTGTATGGTGGCCACTGTACTGTTTGAACATAATACCGGCTTACTTGCATAGTTCTGGTAAATATAACATGTAAATAGGTATATATAACATGTGTAAATAGTGTAATAAGAACAATATCAGTATGGTGGGAGGAGCAATGTTGGCGAGTAAGATGTTGGAGTGAGGGAGACTGGCTGGGTGTGGCTGCTCTCACTCGAGGTGTTCTGAGTGTGTTGATGGTAAATGTATATAGTGTGTGACAGTGTATAGTGTGTAAATAGATTGTATATATGCACAAATTAGCATGATACACAGTAAATTTGTGCATCATATGTGTACACAAGTGTTGTGCACGTAACACAGTGTCTTCGGACAGTATGGATGTTTTACTGCCATAATATAGTGTATGTGTTCATTATACATAGGATTAGCACGTAAAAACAAATAAAATGTTTTTTGGAACTGTGCACAAAAAATGAACAAAAATATATTCACGGCAACTCGCGAACCCCGCCCCGGGCACCCTACTGGCCCTGGGAGCGTACGTCACAGGGGAATGACGACGTCACGCGCCAATTACGGACTCCATAGCAGCCAAAGAAAGTACAATTTCACTTTTTTTTTTTTTACATACCCATACTGAGGGAAGGGTTTTTGACACTTTAAAAAATAAAAAGAATTGTTTCCAGAGAATTTATTTCCTGCGCACTGGGGGGGGTGTCATACTTGGAGGCAACGCAGTTAAGGGGTTAAGGTAAGGGAAAAGGAGAAGGAGGAGGAGAATCAAGGCAGAGCCCCCACAGGAAGATCTTTACACCACACCGCCAGACCAGAGAAGAACGTGAACCTGGAGTCTGGGCTCTCTCCAGCTGAATCGCTGCCGGCTGAATACTCAGCTAATCGTACAGCAGCCCTCAATCCAAGTTTACTCAGACCTACTTTACTAATACTTTCTAATCATTTGTAAACATAGTTGATACCTATTTTAATAATTAATAATCAACAGCAAGCTCAGTCTTATTATGCTCTGCGAGAAACAGTATTCATCTTACGTTTGGCAAGGGCAACGGGAATAAGGCATACTCCAAGTTTTAAGGATCCCTGATATAAATATTATTGTAATTAAATATCTTTCTCACATGATCCAATTCTATGAATTAATGTAAGGTAAATATTTAGAGCTCAAATTAACCTCTGGTTTCCCTTTGAGGAACCGAGGGTCGTAACAATTACCAAGGAGGAAAAATCCTTGCCCGGACATAAACCTATGAAAGATAGGATATAGATAGATGTATATTTAACCTATGTATATAGTATAACAACAGCAAAAACACTTGGTCTAAAAATAATAATAAGTGTCATAAGATATGAGCATATAGATGTTCGACACATTTAACTGTATAAATTCCTCAAATTACACACTACTGAATAATATTACAGCAAAAAACTGGATATTAAAACCATATAAAAACATTGAAATAATTATGTAGAAATGTATTTGCAGCAAGAGCCCATTGCAGCCAAAGTGTATAACATACAATATCTTTTTGTTTCCCGTGATCTGAAAATGCATTTTATCATTATCAAAAAAAATTTGGGCGGGGGGAGGGGAGGTGGGAATAATTTTCTTCTGCACACCCAGGGCTTGTCATATTTTATACCTGTGCAGTACAGTGATTAAATACTGAAATACAAATTCAGTGTGAGCCCCTAGTGTCTTGAGATGGTGTCCATGTGCTGAGCAAAACTATGATCCAGTGGCAGGAGGTACTATACCCATATGTTTGTTGGGAGATTAGGGTCTTCGTCAACCTCTCACCATCTGAGGAGATATTGTGAACCTCAGCAGCTGCTCTCGCATACTGTAATTACTGCTACTGATAACCTCCATAGTGATTACCATTAGAATTGGTGTCGTTGCATGCAGTACAGTTGTTGCAGGTCTTAAAGCTCCCTCACAGGGGGTTTTG
>WNGS01001312.1:18481197-18492077 GCA_020271785.1 Procambarus virginalis | reverse complement strand
CCAGGAGGGGAAAGGGGAGCCCCAGACCTCCAATGCCGGCTATCCACCCATCAGTTCTGAGAATGGAAGTCAAAACACGCGAAAAACCGCCGACGGAGGGAGGGAGGGTTTCCTTGGAGCCTCCGGGTCTCACCAGAAAATGGCGTTTCATTACATTCAACGCTGGTTTTCTGGGGGGAGCCCCGTCGGCTCCCCGGAGCTAACTACCCACAGAGGAAGGTCAAAGGGATGGAACCGGGAGGCGGATAGCACGCACCCCCCACGGAAGCGAGACAACCGGCAGCAAAATGCCAACCCACGGCGTCACAGCCCGAAAGGGCCCGGAACAACACAAGTCAAGAACCCCGTATGAACACCAAAGATCCATGCCCGAATGACAGCAAGGACACGTCGCTAAGACAGCAGCTAGAGCAGCGAAGCCACAAACGCCACGGCCATGGGGGAAGAACACGGGCAGGTTAGCCGCAAGAACACGGCTGACAACCCGGGACACCGTCACCCGCGAACCGAAGAACGGAACCGGATCAACGCAAAACGAACCCCGGACACAGATGCCGTGGCACGCAAATAACAGCGGAGGGCTGCCACTGAACACAAAAAAACGACAACCCCCGGCCCGACCAACCCAAGCCCCAACAAACCAAGGAACCCTCCAGAACGCAGGAGCCCCATCCTGTGCCAGAAAAGATGGGACTGCTGCCACCGAACAACCAAAACGCTAAAAACCGAAAGCAGGAAAACCCCTGTGAGGAGCAAGAAGCCCAGCGACCCGACCCCCAGAGGCAAATGCCAATAGGAAAAAGAGCCGACAAAAACAAACTGGACCCGAAGGGGCACTACCAACCGAGGGGAAGACAGAGCACACTGACCAGAGACCAGGATGGTGCAAGTGGCGAATGAACAGGCCGGAGGTGAAACAACGCACGAGACAGCTTACTAACGGTGCAGAAACAACACCAAGACCGAAAGCAAACCGAAGCTGCTCCACCAGCGCTGCACGAAAAGAGGCGACAGTATGTGGCAAGACGACGGCCCCCAACCCCTACCAGAAAAACAAGCCGACGCTATCAACTGCAGCCACCGAAGAAGGGACAGGAGGAAAAGGAAGGATCGCCAAAATACCCCATACTGCTGCCAAGAAGAAGCACGCAGGTGGGACACCTACCATGAAGCCACCCGACCACCAACCGGAGGCGAGACCGCGAGGAAGAACGGAAGCAGCCCCGACAAGGCCCCTCCGAGCCCGGAAAAGGCGGAGCTGCGGGAAGATCTCAGGCGCGACCACCGAAACCCAGGCGGCACAGAGGAGATGGAACGTCTGCTGAACAGAAAAACTCCCCAAGGAAGCAAGCCCGCCAGGAGAGCAGAAACGACTGGTCCGACGCATGACATCGCAAGACCCCGAAAGCCAATCGGCAGGGCAAGCCAGGAAAACCAAAGGCGGCGTAAGGGTTGCCTCCAGAAATAGTACCCGAACCAAGGGGTACAAGCAACTGTAACAGACTGAGACAAAGAAGCGCACCCACAGGACACAGGCTGAAAGAACGCCCAAGAAGCCAAGGAATGCCCGCAGAACACCCCTACGGAGAGGAGGAAACAAAGGAACGCACAAGGAAGGGAAGCGGTTCAAACCCGCTCCCCCCCCCCCCCCACAGCAGCACGTGCAGGCAAAACCGACCAAAGGAGATGCCAGGAAAATAACTGGGGATAGGCAGGACAAAAGAGCGGAAGCACAAACCCCAGGAAACAACCAGGGGTGGACAATCAGGCAGGGACAGAAACCCCACGCACATGGGAGGGCCAAACCAGGGACCCGAAGACCACGATAAACAACAAGCAAACCCCCATACGCAAACCCTAGGCACAAAACAGCAGCAAAATGCCACACCACAACCGGATACAGGAACAAGGACGCCACTGCAAAACACAGTAACAATGCACACATGCAGCGGCAGCAACAGGGACCACCGCAACATGCAACATGTACAAAGCAACTCGCTTCTGCAAAGGCAGAGAACGGTGCAGGCAGACCCCAGACAGGGCCAACGGAGACACGACGGAACCCAGCAGGCCCAGGAACCTGCATACCCAGCGACGGACGGTGGAGATACCTGCTCGATACCTGCTGGATGGGGTTCAGGAAGTTCATTTACTCCCCAAGCCCGACCTGAGACTAGGCTTGACATGTGAGAGGTTGGTACACCATGCTGGTGCTTGGAGCGGCCCACAGCCTCACATACCCAACACAGCCAGGATGGGCCGGAACTTCAATTCGAAAACAGGCTAGTGTGCCCTGGAAGTCATCGGATGTACCGGCAATCTGGTGTATGCTTGCAGGTAGGACGTAGTTACCTAAGTGTAGTTACAGGATGAGAGCTACGCTCGTGGTGTCCCGTCTTCCCAGCACTCTTTGTCATATAATGCTTTGAAACTACTGACGGTCTTGGCTTCCACCACCTTCTCCCCTAACTTGTTCCAACCGTCTACCACTCTGTTTGCGAAAGTGAATTTTCTTATATTTCTTCGGCATCTGTGTTTAGCTAGTTTATATCTATGACCTCTTGTTCTTAAGTTCCAGGTCTCAGGAAATCTTCCCTATCGATTTTATCAATTCCTGTTACTATTTTGTATGTAGTGATCATATCACCTCTTTTTCTTCTGTCTTCTAGTTTTGGCATATTTAATGCCTCTAACCTCTCCTCGTAGCTCTTGCCCTTCAGTTCTGGGAGCCACTTAGTAGCATGTCTTTGCACCTTTTCCAGTTTGTTGATGTGCTTCTTAAGATATGGGCACCACACAACCGCTGCATATTCTAGCTTTGGCCTAACAAAAGTCGTGAACAATTTCTTTAGTATATCGCCATCCATGTATTTAAAAGCAATTCTGAAGTTAGAAAGCGTGGCATAGGCTCCTCGCACAATATTCTTTATGTGGTCCTCAGGTGATAGTTTTCTATCTAGAACCACCCCCCTAGATCTTTCTTTATCAGAATTCTTTAAAGATTTCTCACATAATATATAGGTTGTGTGGGGTCTATGTTCTCCTATTCCACATTCCATAACATGGCATTTATTAACATTAAATTCCATTTGCCAAGTGGCGCTCCATGTACTTATTTTGTCCAGGTCTTCTTGAAGGGCATGACAATCATCTAAGTTTCTTATCCTTCCTATTATCTTAGCATCATCAGCAAACATGTTCATATAATTCTGTATACCAACTGGTAGATCATTTATGTAGACAATAAACATCACTGGTGCAAGAACTGAACCCTGTGGTACTCCACTTGTGACATTTCTCCAGTCCGATACATTGCCTCTGATCACTGCCCTCATTTTTCTATCAGTCAGAAAATTTTTCATCCATGTTAGAAGCTTACCTGTCACCCCTCCAATATTTTCCAGTTTCCAGAACAACCTCTTATGTGGAACTCTGTCGAAAGCCTTTTTTAGGTCCAGATAGATGCAGTCAACCCAACCATCTCTTTCCTGTAATATCTCTGTTGCTCGATCATAGAAACTGAGTAAATTCGATACACAGGATCTTCCAGATCGAAAACCATACTGTCTGTCTGATATTATATTATTTCTCTCCAGGTGTTCTACCCATTTAGTTTTAATTATTTTTCCAATATTTTGACTATTACACTTGTCAATGATACCGGTCTATAATTAAGGGGGTCTTCCCTGCTTCCACTTTTGTAGATTGGAACTATGTTAGCCTTTTTCCACACATCAGCTACAACTCCTGTAAACAGGGATGCCTGAAAAATCAGTTGAAGAGGAATGCTGAGCTCAGGTGCACATTCTCTCAGAACCCATGGTGAAACTCCATCTGGACCAACTGCTTTGTTCTTATTTAGCTCCTTGAGCATTTTTTCCACTTCGTCTCTAGACACCTCTATGTGCTCTAGGTTGTTCTCTGGAATTCTTATTGTATCTGGTTCCCTGAAGATTTCATTTTGTACAAACACACTTTGGAACTTTTTCATTTTCCGTGAATCTATTTCCCATTTTCAACCTCTGAATATTATCCTTTACCTGCAATTTGTTGTTTATGAATTTATAGAATAGACCTGGTTCTGTTTTACATTTGTCTGCAATCCCTTTTTCAAAATTTCTTTCTGCCTCTCTCCTCACTGCCGTGTAGTTGTTTCTCGCATCTTTGTATCGCTGGTATGTTTGGGGGTTTGGCCTCTTCCTGTATTGATTCCATTTTTGTGTCTTTTGGTCTCTGGCCCTCTCGCACTTTCTGTTGAACCAATCCTGTTTCCTAGTTCTGCTTCTCTGTTTTGGTATAAATTTTTTTGTGCCTTTATCATATATTTCACAAAACTTGACATACATCTCATTCACTTCCTTGCCTAGCAACAAGTCTGTCCAATTATACTCACTAAAAAATTTCTAAGGTTGCCATAATGTCCTCTCCTAAAGTCAGGTTTTTCAATTGCATCGACCGTCATATTTTCTTCCAGATTATAACGCATTGCATACTTTATTCCCAAAAAGACATGGTCACTTTTACCCAAGGGAGGAAGGTACTGAATGTCAAATATTTCTTCCTCCTTCCTGGTAAATATCAAATCTAGCATGGAGGGAACGTCCCCTTCCCTCATCCTCGTAGCTTGTTTAACATGTTGATACAAGAATGTGGATGAGGTCTACAAATTTACAGGTCCAGAAATCTTCTGTTTTAGCTTCATATGCTTCCCAGTCTATGGATTTCAAGTTGAAGTCGCCGACTATCAACAGTCGTGAACTATCGTTATCCGCTCTCGCTATGATCTCTCTCATTATTGTTATAAGACCTTCTCGTTTACTATCTAGCTCCTCCTTTGACCATGTGCTGCTTAGCGGTGGACTATATGCATTTATGATCATTAGTTTATCATCCTCATGGCAGATCTCTAGTGCTATTATGTCAACTTCTTGTGGATTGGCAGTCATTATTTCGTTCACCTTTAGGTGTTCTTTCACCAGCACAGCAACGCCACCGCCTTTCCTAATTTTTCTGTCCCGTCTCCAAATTGAGTAGCCCCTTGGGAATATGACCTCATTTAAAATAACATCTTCAAGTTTTGTCTCCGTGAGTGCAACAATGTCTGGTGTCTGCAGCTGTATTACATCACTTAACTCCAGTATCTTTGATCTTACTCCATCTATGTTGGTGTATGCAATCTTCAGGAACTTGTTCCCCCTCTTCTTATTTTTCACTCCCCCTTTCTCTAATGATTTTGTTGGTTTGCCTTTATGTACCACTTTACTGGTCTGCCTACCCCTATCACTTTGTAGAAAAAAGAATTGATTTCTTCTTCATTCCTGCTCTCATTTAAACGTTTTGCCTCGGCGAGGTTCAGTTTCAGCTTCTCTCTATCTTCTTTTGAAAGATCTCGTCTTAACGACCACACTTTCCCATCCTCATCATTTTGTAATTTTCTAGCATTCCTTAGTACTTCTTCCATCTGTTTGGCACCATTTAGGGTGATCCTCAAAGGTCGATCTTTCCCTTTTACATATCTGCCTATTCTCCTGTAGTCGCACACATTCTCTATGGTTGTAAGACCTTCCACGAGGCCAACAATTTTATCTACTACTTTCGCTTCTTCTACAGCTCTTTCTGACCTAGATGTTATCTCCTTTTCTTTGCAGCCAAAAATGATCAGGGACTTACTTCGATCAACTGTGTTTTGCACCAACTTCGGGTTAGATGCCAATTCTTTCTCACTTCTAGCCTAATGTTTGTTTTATCTTGGTTGCTGCAGTGTTTGACTTCCTTTACTGCTTCTTCTATTTTTTTTCTCCTTGGCCACTTGTGCATAAGTGAGTTGCATATCTTTCTTGCACTGTTCTATTCCCTGTGCAACTTCCTCCATCTGTGCTGACAAAAGCTGTTTCTCCTGTTGAAATTCCTTACCTAACCTATTGTAGTCATTTATGTTTAAATTTACTTTAACTTCTTCCAAAGCTATTTTTAAGAGTCTATTTTCTTCTTCCATGGCTTTGCAATTTGTTTCCAATTGAATCTTATCCTTGCACAAGTCTTTCACTACACCCTCAAGACATACAACTTTGCTATTTAAATGGTCATTACTTTCTTTCAATTTACTAATTATTTCTACATGAGAGTTCACTATAGTATCTAATTTTACCAACTTGTTGTATAGACTGGTTATCTCAATGCTTTCTTCACTGAATCCAGCAAAATCAAGCTCTGTTTTGTATTTCCTCTTGCCGCCGGCGACCATCTTGAATGTTGTTCTCTGCACTGTAAACACTATAGGGGCAACTTTTTCTCATCCAATTTTTCACTTCCCTTGGCACATTACCGTTATCTCACCTATTTTTCAAAAGCACTATACCTTTATGTTCTCTGGGACACCACTCACTATCACCATCCTGTACTACAATACTTAGGATTGTTGAAATATGCTGGAGCTCCTCTTGTCTGCCTCTTGGGAAAGAACTTGGGATAGAACGTGTAACAACCGCTGACCTCTGATGGTTATACAGTGTTCCCGATTGTGCCTATTGCACCACTGTACTCCACTAGTACTAACCCGCAAGGTCTTCCATAGAGGCGGGACCCTAGAGCCAGAGCTCAAAAACCCCGCAAGCACAACCAGGAGAGCCCTACCAGGTGAGTACAGAACCAGCACCACAACCCACACACCTCATAACACTAAAGAGGTGGGTCCCTTGAATGAATGACTCTAGCATGGGTTGGACATGCACATGAGTGGGACAGGAAGGGTTGAAAAGGGACAGTCACTGGTGTGCGAACGGTCTCAGTCGTACATAGATATACCTAAAGACAGGTATATAAACATCCTCGCATCCAGCGCCCCGCCAAAAGACGCCAGACTGCAGAAACTCACCTGTCGAATGGAGGCACGAACGTGACACGACCCAACAGTGCCCAGAAGATCCTGGGAGCACCGGCAGGTGAAGAAGCCAGAGCCGGACACGCTGGAGAGCACGGTAGAGGCGAAGGAGGCGACCCACACCCATGACACAGGGAAAACCTCGGCGTCCACCCCACAGCTGGAAACCAGGACACCCCAGAGCGAAGGGGCACATACCGGAGCAAGGGAGAAGAGGGAGAGGCGAAGCTCCCGAGAAAAAAGGGCGCAAAACACCAGCACTGAAGCACACTGCCCAGAACAAAACAAACTCCATGGCGCATGCGCATGACACGCTGGCCGAACCGCACAACCCGCTCTGCAGGAAGGCGCCAACCAGGACTACCGCACTAGAAAAGTAGCCAACAGAGGAAGCAGGAACAACAAAACTGGCCAACTAAGCGAAGACAACGAGCCCAAAGGGAACCCAACCGGGCCACGAGTAGCCCAACCGGCTGCAAGTAGCCCAACCGGCTACAAGTAGCCTAAATCGGCGATCCGGACTAGGAGCTGACAGATGTTCCAATAGTTCGGGAAGTAGCGAAAACCTTCCCGACCCCACGAGAATACAGAAGCAAACACCAGTCCCGAAGGCACACAAAGGCACAGGCACACCCAAGACCAGAAGTCACGTAGAACCCTAAGAACGAGAATAACATGACGAACACACCGTCCCAAAAAGGGGGGGGCATCCACCCACAGGACGGAACCAACCGACTCAAAGGCCAAGGAACCGAGCCCGGGGAGGGGCCAATGCCCAACAATGTACAGCGAGTGGGAAGGAAAAACCCCTCTCCGCGTAACTACAAGCCCTGCCTAGAGGGGAGAAAAACACCCACGGGGTCCTACAGGGCCAAGGCCCCCCAAGTCAGCCCCGGGAACCTACAGGACAGGCCCCGGGGCCGAGCCATCCCCCCAAAGCCCTGGCCATACCAGAAAACCGAGGCAGCAACGAAAACACTAAGGAAGGGAGCCCACTGGCAGACTCTTACAACACGGCTGGAGGAACAGGCTCAAATGCCCCTGTCACTACCCCGGAAGGGGAATTCCTCGAGACTGCCCGAGTCTCAAAACCATCAAACCCCGCCCCGACCCCACAGACGGTAAGGAACCAGATGCAAGCAGGAAGGGGGGATCCAGGGGAAAGACAAGGGGGCGTGGAAGGAACTGAAGCAACCAACACCCCCAAGTCCCAACACGAACCAAAAACGGGGCAGCCCCGGGCTCCGGGGAGCAAACAATGAGAGCGTTGCCACCACCAAGGCTCAAGTGCAATGCCCCTGCTGCCCGCACCCGCTTAGTCAGCACAACTGGGTAACAGAGCCACAACGAGCAACAAAACTCGCAGGAGTCCGGGTCGAAGGTGTCACCGACCCCACAGGCAGCAGACGGAGGCAAAACAGAGTCACTCAGAGACAAGGGGTGAGAGCAACCTTCAAACTCGCTGGAAGCGAGGGGCGACTCTGGGGTCACATCCTTCGGACCCGCGCACCCCCAGGGGTTTCCCAGGGTCCCGAGCGTTTACTATAAGAGGACTCGGGCTCAGGTAAACCCAGGCAGGGTACTGCTAACCGGCACCCAAAGCTACCAAACAACTTTCTAAAAGCTGAACCCCCGGGACGATTACACTCACGGGAACCTAGCAGGGGGTACCACCAGAATAACACTCAGAACACAAGGGACACAAGGGGCAAGAACGAAGGTAGACCCCCACCAGGTAGATAAACAAAAAGAAAAAGAAAACCCCGCAAGAGGACAGCGTACCCAAGCGGAACAGAGCCGGCAGCCATGATTGGTAAAGACAAGCTGCACAGGACCCTGCACCCCACCAATGCAAAACTGCCCCTTACCCTAAGGCGAACAAGGGAGACAGAACACCCGAGCACACAAAGAGCGGCCGAAAACCAAGCAGTAAACGGCCTAGCGGCAGAACCCAAGGAACTTGTGGAAGGTGGCCCCAAGGGCAGTACTTACAGGGCACCTAGGGAAGAGAACCCTAGGCGCATGCAGCCCGAGTACTGGAGACACACACCCGGCTCACGTACCACCTAGAAGACAGACACCACACTCTAGGTACAGTGCTGAAACAACTACTGGAGCCAGAGCACACAACCGGTGCCTAAAGCATCAGCCGAAGAACTGATGGGTGGATAGCCAGCGTGGGAGGTCTGGGGCTCCCCCTTCCCCCTCCTGGGCAGGGGGGAGCTGCACAGACAGCGGCCCAGTGATGTGTGACGTCATACTAGTTTGCTTGTTTTCTGTTGGGGAGTTCTATCCACTAGTTCGGTTTTTGGTAGCAATTTTAACCAGAATAGGGGATTGTTTTGGAATGCTTATCTTTCTGGATGCTTGACCCGGTCGATGGCAGACATAGAATGCTTCCAACCACACGGGGGTTTCTATAGGCCATTGCTCCCCTTGCCTCTCTGAGGGGGCCAGGTTCTGGCCGTGGTCTCCGGTAGGCCCTAAAACTCCAGACACATGACTGATGCCAAAGTCTGACATTAGCATATCAGCCAGGTAAAGCTCCGGGGAGCCGATGGGGCTCCCCACAGAAAACTCTGCAGTTGATGCGACCTAGTAGATGGTACACTGTCAGTGAGAGCAGCTTAAAGGAGCCACAGGGAATCACCCAGAAATTGGCATTTCATTACATTTAACTCTGATTTTTTGGTGGTCGGGACATACCAAAGGGACGTTCTCAGAAATCCAGAGTTAAATGTAAAGAAATTCTTCATTCTGGTTGATCCCTCTTATCTCCCAGTTCCCTCCCTGCCATTTCTGTGGTGCCTGCAGGTCGTTGGTTGGGCGGTCTGAGGTGCCACATACCGAGGTTGATATCTCGATCACCATGCCATCACCATTGATGGTGAGGGCATGGAGCAATCCAGCAGGTGGACTTTGACAACACGTGTGTACAAAGTTCCAAACATATTTGCAAATATTTTTAAAGCAGTTGCTTGTTTTAGTGTGTTCTACCATTCCAGTGGTTTCTCCTTTGGTTCTGTGGTGATTTTGTCCCTAGACTACCCATTGCCACTACTGGAGGAGGAGGAGGAGGAGGAGGAGGAGGGGGGGGCATAGAGTTGGGTCCTGGTCTCCAGTAGGCACTTGTAAGTCATTAGAGTTCGAAGGAGTCCACTTGGGAAGCTCGGAAAATACTGAGGGACAACCAGAAACACGCATTTTACTAAATTCAATGTTTTTTTTTTTGCTGTAATTTCCAGGTGGTTTTACTCAGTTATGAGGTTGGTCTTAGATTCCAATGCTCCGCTTGTCTTCATGAGTACACCAGATTGTGTTTGTGTTGTAAGGTAGGCCCTTAACAAGCCCAGAGGCCTAGTGGTTTTGGTGGCTGTAGCATAAGAAGCAATGCTCCAAGGAGCCACTGAGGGAGCCCAGAAAAGGGAGTTTTATTATACCTGTAGTTAATAAGCAGTACTTGATTTTGTCTGGTTTGAGATTGATCTTGAGCTCCAAGCTGCCGTACCCTAGCACCGGTCTTCAAGAGTCGGTCTCAAGATCTGTGAGCTCCAAGCTGTTGTGCCCTAGCTTCCGGTCTTCAAGAGTCGGTCTCAACAATTCTGGTGAATCTCCCAAAGGCAATTATTAACTAGTGCTTACCTGAGCCTGGGAAACCACCAGAGAATCCTCACACACAACTCTAACCATTCAATGTGTACCTTTCTTAACATACTCAACAAATTTCAACAAGGAAGAAAAGACTAAGTAATAAGTTATCCAAGTCAATTAATTAACTGAATCACATTTTCTGAACCAACCTGAGGAGCTGCAGCGGCTTCGTGATGACTGTGCACAGAAAATGTAAGTGTAGATGGAACAGGATTCAGTGATATAGAAAATTTATCCACGGACATAGAGAGAAGAGCTGTCAACCGGTGAACTGTGTGTGGAAGGATAGGCCCTGATATCTCCATACTGTGCTGAACATCACCATCCTGACGAACCATGCCACCTTTTT
>WNGS01001312.1:18437932-18449730 GCA_020271785.1 Procambarus virginalis | reverse complement strand
GATGATGGGCTCGTTCTGTGAAGGAGAGTCCTGATGGACACTTGGATAGTCTGACTCTCCTTCGCCCAAGGGAAGAAGATTCTGCTTCATCCAACCCTCCAGCTAGCCTGAGGAGGGGGGCTTAGGGGGGGGGGGGCGGTGACTGTAAACACATTTAGAATTTACTTATTTTTTCAAGGAATTATCTTCATGAAGAAAATGTTTGAAGGAAATTAAAATTTCCAGAAAATATATCACAGCAAGAAATGTTATCGGAAACAGGATGAAGGAACGCCAGACGGCTCCTGTTACTTATAAAGAGTCAGCACGTTGACCAGACCACACACTAGAAGGTGAAGGGACGACGACGTTTCGGTCCGTCCTGGGCCATAGAGTCAGCACCTCGAGCCAACGCACCTCATCGACACACTAAAACATACTTTTAACTCGACTTTACGCGAATTTCACTAAACAAAATCCTTGCGTGTGTGTTTTTCATCTTAAGACGCGCGAGTTATGCAATATGTCGCCCCCATAACAAAGTCACAAATCTCTTTCAAGTTGACAGGAACAAAGAGGTAAACTGGGAATATGACAGGACACTTTACGGTCTTGGTAGTAACTACAACCGTCCCGCCGGGCTCTTCCCTTTGTCTCCCCATAATTTCATCTCGCTCACAGCACACGGTTCCCAGAGCATGGTGAGGGCGTACGGGAGTCTAGTGAGCATTACCACTAGTGTTGTAACTGGAGGGTAAACCCTCAGGTGCTTGGTAATGGTGGGTATATCTTAAGGTTATCTTGAGATGATTTCGGGGCTTTTTAGTGTCCCCGCGACCAGGCCTCCACTCCCAGGAAGCAGCCCGTGATAGCTGACTAACACCCAGGTACCTATTTTACTGCTAGGTAACAGGGGCATAGGGTGAAAGAAACTCTGCCCATTGTTTCTCGCCGGCGCCTGGGATCGTACCCAGGACCACAGGATCACAAGTCCAGCGTGCTGTCCGCTCGGCCGACCGGCTATGACACAGCCACTGGGAAGTCCCCTCACAGCCACCGGCGTGTCCCCTCACAGCACGTCAACTGCTCCCCTCACACGTCGCCTCTGTGTGTAGTCAGTAATGCAGAGGAAAACAAAAAGAGAGAAACACGAGAAGCCGATGAAAATCTCGTTTCCATGATTCTTGGTCATTTCCTCGTATATTGGCTGATATCCAAATTAACTTTAAAGTTCAATTGGATTATCGATTTTCAATATATGGCTTCATATCTGTGATCCGTAGTAGGGAACCTGTCCTCTTACCTGTAGATGGTAGGCGGCGGGGCATGAATCTTGCTCTCTCTTCCTCTCTCTCTGCTCTCTCTTCCTCTCTCTCTGCTCTCTCTTCCTCTCTCTCTGCTCTCTCTGCTCTCTCCCTCTTATTTTGTAATAACAAAAATAAACATCACTAAGCACCAGCGTGTATATAGTAGTAGTAGGCATCCATCAGTCTCGGGAGACTATGGTGTTGTGCTCTGGAGTGGCCTCACTAGGGCGCAAAGCCAGGGTAGGTTGATAGGGAGGAGAAGCTGTTACCCAGGCAGCAGGTCCTCCCTCTCCACGGCGCTGAAAGTCCCCAATGGAAAGGCGAACGCCATATATACTAAACCTACAAACATAGAATTATCCCTGAATGGAAGGAGTGAGTGCCCTCAAGGCTACAAAGCCAGTGTTCTCAACGCTTATATCCGTCCAGTCCTTACCCACTACTCTGGATGGATCAACGTGAGTAGGGAGATTCACCAGTACACAAGTATTGGTGAACAATGGCTACACTAACCACAAGATCAACACCACTACAAGACGACACTTGGACCGGGGGTACAATCCTGACCCAAGATCAGAAACCAGAACACCTCCACTAAAACTGAATTACAAATCCACCAAGCATAGTGAATACAAGAATGTGGAAAGATAATGAAAGAAAGGATTAAAATAAAAGAAATAGTATATAATACTAATAAAAGAAAGGATTAATCCGTGGAGGATTAAAAAGCAAAACTCCTGACCAAAACATAAGACATCATCATATACTATAAAATAAAGACGACCACTGACCTCATTATTAACAGCCTGAACCCAACCGAGAACCATTTGCAGTGAACGTGGTATACATGTACACCTGCCCCCCACGATGGATGTAACCTTCAACATAAGTACAAAGGAATGCCGTCAACCAAGCTGACGAGGCGTTTAACCAGTCACCTTCAATCCAGTGCCAGTAAAAATCACACCAGAAGCCCACTACGACGCCCTAACCAGAGAAATGCTGAATAAAAACACTTGCATAGCAGAGATAAATGCAAGAAAATCACAATAAAAGAATAACACCCCACCGTAAACACTCGAATAACAGAAACTATTCACACTACCCACCATGAGAGCCATAGCAAGACCAACACGAAAACACATCAACACTAACGTCGCTGCCCAAATCACCATATACCCACTACGGTCACCTGAGCTTCAACTACCCCCCCATCATTAGACTTAACCTTGTATTCTCACTTTACCTCTATTCTTTCTCTTTCGCTATTTCTCCTGAGATAAAGCTTGTATGTACTAGACTTCTCTGTGTTATAAATCTGATGTTCCCTCATGCCTAGTTACTCCTCATTTAAGGATGAACTTTGTAGACTCGAAAACGTTGTGTAAAAATTATAATAAGTATAATACATTATACAGAGAGACGCCCTAAACAGGAATATAGTCAACACGGAAAAAGCAGTTATAATCGATGAAATATGTCTATTTGAGACAATACCATGCCCAAGATTACCATCAGAGTGCCGGCGGGAGGATGGGGAATTAGCCTCGGCTACCATCCTCTTTTGTCCGGTCGTGTTGGTCGAGTGGTTAAGGTGTCCTGTACACCAGATGCAGAGTGCTCCTGGCAGTATGGGTTCGAGTCACTTCTGGGGTGTGAGTTTTCAGTTGCATATATGCCTGGAGACCGTTCAGGCTTGTTTGCACACACACACACACACACACACACACACACACACACACACACACACACACTGTATATATATATATATATATATATATATATATATATATATATAAATATATATATATGTAAGCCTCAAACCGCGGACAACAAAAGCAACAGGCCGCAGTCCAACCAACTAAGCCACGAGCACCCTGCTTTATCACAGGACTTATGGTTATAGTTAAACATTCACTCACTCCTGCTTATTTCGGGTAAAATCTGGTTAGAAAATAGGGTAGTTGATTTACGGAATAAATTACCAGGTAACACGTTAGACGTGATACTGGCGAATTGTTTCAAGCGCTGGTTAGACGTATATATGAATGTGTTTGGGTGGATATAAATACAAGCTAACTCGTCGACCTGTCATCCTAATAGAACGCTGTATTTTGACGTATTCTCTACCTATGGCCAAAAATTGTCGTACTAGAAAATGGTAGCGGTTCGTGAAATTGATATACTGTCCCGTTTTCTGTTTTGGGACCTCTGGTAGGTTAGGATAAGAGTAGTTTAATAAGACAGTTTCTCGACGTTGGGAATCCTAACGAGGATGGACTGACTCATTTGGGGTTATCTTGAGATGATTTCGGGGCTTTAGTGTCCCCGCGGCCCGGTCCTCGACCAGGCCTCCACCCCCAGGAAGCAGCCCGTGACAGCTGACTAATACCCAGGTACCTATTTTACTGCTAGGTAACAGGGGCATAGGGTGAAAGAAACTCTGCCCATTGTTTCTCGCCGGCGCCCGGGATCGAACCCAGGACCACAGGATCACAAGTCCAGTGTGCTGTCCGCTCGGCCGACCGGCTCCCTCATAATAGGTGTTCTGTAGTTTCTTCATGTCTCCATGAAGAGCTCCACGTCGTGAAGAGCTCTACGTCGTGAAGAGCTCCACGTCGTGAAGAGCTCCACGTCGTGAAGAGCTCCACGTCGTGAAGAGCTCCACGTCGTGAAGAGCTCCACGTCGTGAAGAGCTCCACGACGTGAAGAGCTCCACGTCGTGAAGAGCTCCACGTCGTGAAGAGCTCCACGTCGTGAAGAGCTCCACGTCGTGAAGAGCTCCACGTCGTGAAGAGCTCCACGTCGTGAAGAGCTCCACGTCGTGAAGAGCTCCACGTCGTGAAGAGCTCCACGTCTTAACTTCCATAGATTGGTCGCTAATTTGGCTCTAGTTACCTGAACACGCATCTCATCCTCCTTGTTAGATAGTACTTATAGTAAGGATGTGGACCATCTTACATATTTTGACGTGCAGGCGATGAGTCACAATAACGTGGCTGAAGTCTGTTGACCAGACCACACACTAGAAGGTAAAGGGACGACGACGTTTCGGTCCGTCCTGGACTCTTCTCAAATCGACTTGAAAATGATCCAGGACGGACCGTAACGTCGTCGTCCCTTCACCTTCTAGTGTGTGGTTTGGTCAACATATTTTGACATCATGTACACTTAGTAGGAATCGTTAGTATTGCATTCGGACAAACCGGAAAAAGTCTTGTATTTATGTTGCAAATAAACCTAACTTAACCTAGCCCATGCTTGGCCTTATATCGCTATCTGTAGCCTAATATACTTTATATATGTGCTATGTTAAACCTGCAATATTTACGTTTGGTTTTTTAACTTTATTTTTTGCAGTCTCTATAAAGAGAATAGCACTAAATTCTACTTTCTAGTTGTCCACTACGTCAATATATGCACGTTTACAGTTTCAAAAAATACTGTCAAAATATGAGGATGGGTTTGATCCTCACAACCCGTCCTCAGGCTAGGCTCGTTAAGGCGGCGGACAACCCCAAGGACGCAATTATAAACTTTAATGTACTGTGTTTTAATTAAAAATAGATTTGTTCTCATATATAAATTAATCGTTAAAGTACTATGTCTAGTTAGGTAGTTAGGGGTAGGTTAGGTTAGGTCTAGTTAGGTGTTTATTTTTCTGTTGGTGATTATTTTCAACCCGTCCTGAGACCAGTTCCATTCCATCCAGCGGTCGACCTCAAAGACACAGTCATTAATTTTAACATATTGTTCATTCAAAAGGGGAGTTTTCTCAAATATAATTTAATATTATTATATATTGGCATCTTGTGCATATTTAAGCATTGATTAAGTTAGGTGTTTAGGTTCTGATGCGATTATTTGTATTTGTAGTACGTGGGCGAAGCATTTACAGCGTTGTGGTTCGAACTAAAGTCATCAGCGAAGCACTTGTTCCGGAAGTGTTCGGACGTCATCAGTTGTGAGTCGTGTGGGTAAACCGTTTTTCACTCATGAACAGGGGGTTTGGCGGGTACATGGAATGGACTTTGGCCTTTCCTTATGAGGACGGCCTGTTATTTATATTTGAAGTAAGTGGGTGAAGCGTTTACAGCGTTGAGGTTCGAACAAAGGTCGTCAGGGAAGAAATGTTCGAGACATGTTTGAACGTCATCAGTTGTGGGTCGTGTGTAAACCGAATTCATTCGTAAACTGGGGGTTTGGCGGCTGCATTAACGAGCATTTGGCCTTTGTTGATGTGGCTGGGCTGGATTATCATGAGGAATTCAAAACTCGCGCGTGGGATTCAAGAACCTGTACTTGAGTCCCAAGTGTTTTGAGTTTAAAATTCCATTTCAGCACAAATTATATCTTTATAATATGCGTATCTGCGCTCACCTAACCTAACCTACTAAGCATGGTGTACTTCGAAGATCGAGCTTTAGTTCCAAAGTTCCGCCTTTCCAGTTACTGGTCATAATGCAATAACTTATTATCCACGGAACAAATCCACAAGGGCCGTGATGAGGGTTCGAACCTTGGCCCGGGATGATCCCAGACGCGCCTTAGTCAATTATGCCACGACACTCCAGGTTACAATTCTTTTAACCATGTCGAGGAATAGTCGACTAAGGCAGCGTCTGGGATCATCACGGCCCTCGTGGATTTGTTCATTTGATGCATCACGCTGTTGTGATTTTTGTGTATACTTATTATCCACGTTTGTTTGTGACATAGTTAACCTAACCTAACCTAACCTGCATAGCTTGTTATGTGTTTGTAACCTAACTTTGCAGATAGTCTTCCCGGCATTCATCTAGGTCAGTGGATTATTTTTCTACCTGAAGCTTCTAGTTTCAGTGTCTCTTGCGTGTGCGCGCGCGTGTGTACTCACCTAGTTGTGCTTGCGAGGGGTTGAGCTGTCTCTCTTTCACCCCGCCTTCCAACTGTCAATCAACTTCCCCCCCCCCGCCTCTTCAGGAAGCAGCTCGTAGTAGCTAACTCACAGGTACCTATTTACTGCTAGGTGAACAGGGGCATCTGGATGAAACTCTGTCCATTTGTTTCCGCCATCGCTGGGGATCGACCCCCGGACTACAGGACTACGAATCCTGAGCGCTGTCCACTCAGCTGTCGGCCCCCTTTTTTTTTTTTTTTTTTTTTTTTTTTTTGTGTGTGTGTGTGTGTGTGTGTGTGTGTGTGTGTGTGTGTGTGTGTGTGTGTGTGTGTGTGTGTGTGCGTGAGTGCGTGCATTTCTATTTGCTCGAGAAAGATCACGTTACAAATATATATCCATATTACTTCTCAACAAACGGAACACAAACTCGAGTTAAGAGTGCACCCCGTGACCAATGTTGCCCCCAACACACACACACACAATCTGTTGCACATACGGCCATGTTCAATCCCTCGCAGGAGCAAATTGACCCAAGGGACACCACCACAGTCCCACCTGAAATTTGCATGTCAAACATTTTCCTCAGTAATTTAAGAAGCATTAACCACTAGGCTGTGGGCGGGCCAGTATTTACGACACTTCTCTTAACATTGGCGCGGCTGTATGTCTGGTCCGGGGCCAACTGCCCTCTCCCTCCCCCTGATTACACCATTCCATTGCGCTTTACTAACTTTATCCGCTCGTTTTCATTGGAATCGTTTACTACCAGATTCACAGATTCATCCGTTACGTTCCTGAAAAGACTCCAGGAGCCACGGGCCATCGCGGCTGGTAAGTTGTTTTTTGCGCCAGGAAGGTTGCCGACTCCGCGCCCGAAAGGGACTGCTATTCTCATAGGTACATTCATTACCCATCTCTATGCACTTCTTCCTGGGGCCTGAGATATGCAACGTGAGGTCTCTGGCTTGGGGGAGTTTTTAGCCTTGCTGTTAGACGTTTCTGTCCTTGATGATATTTCTGACGCTATATGGATTGAAATTTGAGTCTAATCCAATATTATCCTCACACTACATAAGTGAGGTTGAGGCTATAATGCCCTGTCAGGACTGGTGTGGGTGCCGGTATATGTCTCCAGGGTTGTGTATTGTCCTTATACTCGTGACCGAGAGAGCAGGGGAACACACACCTGCTTACAGCCAGTGGCAGACCTCAACTCACTCCAAAAAAGTGTAAGAAGTCGTGTGACATCTTCCATAATAATTAGTGTTGGCAAAATTTGGCAACACTCACAGATGCAACAGAGAGAGAGAGAGAGAGAGAGAGAGAGAGAGAGAGAGAGAGAGAGAGAGAGAGAGAGAACGAACTACCAAATACAGCAATCATATTTAAAAAACTTAGTGTATGATAACTTTTGTGGAGAATTTCCAGCTTTGCCAGGATTGTTTTGTTTTGGAGCGTACCCTCGCGTGCACACGCATGTACACACACGCGCGTTTCGCGCCTGACCACAGTGAAAATAAGGCTTCGAACATGAGAGCTGCACTCGTATTTCAGACACGATACCAGCCAAAATAACCTGGGCGAACGGAAATCCCTTACGCAAATCGGATATATTTTTAGCATGCAGCCTAGAACGTTTCCCGCGAGCTGACGGGGAGCTTAACAGATCCTATAAAAGATATGTAAAAAAAGTTCCTATGAGAGAAAGAAAAACCCATACGTCCCAGGTGAATGGAATTAACACATACTGCGTGAATGTGGAAACCCAATCAATACACGAATGAAAACAGTTACCAAAAAAGATATAAACCTCACACTCTGATATCTCCCCCCGCCCCCCCCCCCCGTAAACTATACGCCCCTTTTTGCATATAACGACTACACCAGAGTGATATTTTTGCTACATTTAGAGATTGTATATTAGACCCCCATATAATTTTTTTTCGAAGGGATTTAATTCGCTCTAATATTCACCGATGACTTTTATATCACGAGAATGGATTTTTTACTGATGTAAACTCCATCGTAAATTCACAAATTTTTGTAACACTTGATGATATCACAGCGACAGTACTGGGCAACATGCCGGGGAAATGGCTAGTGTAATGACACACATTTTTTTGCTTGCGAATATCCACCATTTTCAAATTCCAAACTTCCGGGATATTATAGTGAGCGTCGTTACGAGGCTTTCCGGGATGATATGTTGTTGTAATGATGATAATTAGGATGATTCTGAAGATAATAAAGAGTACATATATATATATTTTAATGGAACATCCTTTGGCTGCAAGGAGGGGGACCCATAGTATCGGAGAAAAGCACATATATGACATTTATATGTGTTGGTGTATATTGACAGCAGGTTTTCCTTTACACATGTTTCATTGAACATGGCTACATATTTCGTGTTGATTATTTTCATTTAGGACTTCTATCCTTTAACCAGTGCTCTTGCATCATGGTGTCATTGTAAGAGAATTTTTCAGAATATCATGACTAAAAAGACTAAACAATTTGTAAAATGCATTATAATTATGTATGTATTATGTATATTATTATGCATTATGTATGTATCTTATGTATTATAATTATTGTAATTTACAGTTTCGAGCCTACAGGTTCATTCTCAAATGAGAAATGACAAGACGTGAGAAAAGATTTGATTTACAAAACTGGGAAGTCAGTTGCACACAGAATTAAGTCAGGTGAATGACTAAAGAAATAAGTGTAGAGGGTAAGTGAGGACACGAGGCTCCTGTGCCAGGTAAGTTACGGGCTCGCCATAGCCCGTGCTACTTGGAACTTGTTCCGAGTAGCTGAATCTATAACAACAACATGAGGACACGGGTCAATAGGTCAGGTGATATTGTAATGAGAACTCTGGTGACCGTAGTGGGCATATGGGGCATTTTGGACAGTCACGTGATCGTTGGCATGTTATCGTTCCGGTCTTGCTATGATAGTGGCTTGCTATGACAATTCACTCATGGTGGGTAGAGTGAATAGTTCTGTTATCTGAGTATTTATGGTGATAAAGATTAAGCCACCCAAGAGTTGGCAGGAGCATGAATAGCCCGTAAGTGGTACAAAATTTTGTTCAGTAAATCTTTTCAGTGTTTTATGGTGGGTTGTTCTGCCTTTACGTAGGGCGTCAAGAATTTGAAATCGCCTCACATCTTGGGCTTGCAGGCGATGAGTCACAATAACGTGGCTAAAGTATGTTGACCAGACCACACACTAGAAGGTGAAGGGACGACGACGTTTCGGTCCGTCCTGGACCATTCTCAAGTCGACTGTTGATCACAATCGACTTGAGAATGGTCCAGGACGGACCGAAACGTCGTCGTCCCTTCACCTTCTAGTGTGTCTTCTGGTCAACATCTTGGGCTTTATCCAATACACAAGTGTTTTATTCAGCATTTCTCCTGTTAGGGTGACGTCGTGGACTTCTCTCGTGTGATAAACGGGCTCACCATAGCCCGTGCTACTTGGAATTTTGTTCCAGGTAGCAAATCTTTAACAACAACAACAAATCTCGTGTGATGTTTAGGGGCACGGGTGGAAGATGACGCGATAAACGCCTCCGGAGCTTGAGGGACGTCATACCTTCTACTTGCATTGAAGGTTATAACCCTCACGGCGGCAGGAATACATATAGGAGTTGCCTCGTATGGGCCAATAGGCCTTCTGCAGTTACCTTCATTCTTATGTTTTTCTTATGTACGTATATACCAGTTGAACTGTTGCAAAGGGTTCTCGGGCCGGTTTTAGACATGATCATATAATATAAAACAGAAAAAAACACTGAACACCTTATTAAAAACAGCCGAAGCCAATTCTTGCCGCATCTGGTGTGTAGAAATTACGTTATCTCTGAGCCTCAAGTTCAATTCAAGTTCAAGTATGTTTATTGAGATAAGAAAGAAATACATCTCAAAGGGATAGAGTAGCTTAGGCTATTTCTACCCCCAGATTGAGCCTCGTTTGACCTCTGCTGTCTTGAAAAAAATGTTGTCTTCTTGCCTATATATTGAGATCGCTAGGGTTGACAGTCCCAAAGTGAAGATGTAAACTGCATAAAGGAGATTCACAACTTTCAAGGCATTTAGTAGTGGAGGAAAATTCTTCATACCCATGTCATGAGTACTGAGAAAGTTCTTCATGAGCAGTTATCTTGAGGCTATCTTGAGATGATTTCGGGGCTTTTTAGTGTCCCCGCGGCCCGGTCCTCGACCAGGCCTCCACCCCCAGGAAGCAGCCCGTGACAGCTGACTAACACCCAGGTACCTATTTTACTGCTAGGTAACAGGGGCATAGGTTGAAAGAAACTCTGCCCATGTTTCTCGCCGGCGCCTGGGATCGAACCCAGGACCACAGGATCACAAGTCCAGCGTGCTGTCCGCTCGGCCGACACGGCGTGCTGTCCGCTCGGCCGACCGGCGGTCATCTAACTCTTGTATTATGTCTTGTGGTCAGTGTTGGTCACGTGTCTGTATATAAAGTTTCAGCATTAACCGAGTGGATGAAGTGAGGCAGATGAGTGTACAGGGAGTCAAAACCCGCCCCTCTCTACAGTCAACGAGCGGAGTTCCACAAGGGCGGAGTTCCACAAGGGTGGAGTTCCATCTTGTCTTCACCTCGTACAAGGGTGTCGGAGGTCTCCAACTGCCTAGGGTCTGTCTATAACTACAGAGCCGCCTCAAGAACTAAATTCCGCTTCCATAACACGGGAGTGCAGCTGTCCACGTCGGTGGAGATCAGAGAATATAGAAATGAGGAATGGGTAACTGTTCGACCGGACAGCCCCTGAAGTCTCCCAAAAATGTCCTAAAAATGACAGTCGCTCGCACAAAGTTGACGTGCATATCCCGTTTTCTATTCGTGCGTCCTAGGTTAGGTTAGGTTTCGGGCAATTTAGTACGTTCATTTAGCGACGTTGGGACCGCTCGAGTGGACGGGCAATGATGAGTGCGAGGAACCCGGGGGAATGTAGGTCAAAATGTACTCTGTAAGGCACGATAAGCCCTAAATCAGTAAATGTGATAAGTCTCCTTACCAATACAGTATCCTGTATGCTCGTTCTGGAAATCAAACAGTATTCTTCAGTTAGTTTAATTATATATCTTTACGTCACTGTCCGGCCACGTACGTGAGAACCATTATGAGGCGCCAGCACAGAAACCTGTGCCTCGCAACGACCACGAGAAAAAAGTTTAGGGACAAACCACAAATTTGCCCACAAAACATTGTACCAGGAAACAAGAAAGCTGAAATGAACACAGTAGGTACACTGTAGCCACATAGTAGTACACTGTGCAATACTGTGCTACAGACAATTAGTAAAACCACCACACATTAATAACATGTAACATCACACACTGACGAAGAACTTTTACTGTGGTTGGCAAATGATATTAATGATTTTAAAAAGTTGATAAGTCAGATACAAATCGTCAGGGAGACACCCTACCTAAGTAGATAAAATTGTCACACAAACACTCTACACAAGTAGAAAAACCCGTTAGGAAACACCCTATGGAGAGTACTGCAAATGTGTCCCTCCAAAAACTATATCCAGGAAAAAATATAGTGATATATGAAGCTGTGCTTTTACGCCTAAATATTAAATA
>WNGS01001312.1:18411344-18427155 GCA_020271785.1 Procambarus virginalis | reverse complement strand
ACCGGGAATCAAACCAGGGCCATTAGGACTACGAACCCCGAGCGCTATCCACTCAGCCGCGAGGCCCTACAAGGCTTGTGGTTTCACCAGTGTGTGTTGGGGGGAGGGTCTTCTCCATACTGGTTGCCAGGAGTATGTTATTTAATATTTTTTTGACGAGGCAGTAGCGCGAAGGAATATTTCCCCCACTACGTGATGGTTGATGCTTGACCAGGAGAGGAATGGGAAAAAAAAGAAGACATCTTGTTCAAAGATGTCCTGCGCGGATGCTGCTGCATTGGCAGGGGGAGGAGATCAAAGGTGTCCGGGATGGTTTAGGGTGTGGAGTGGCTGTGGATGAACGAGGAGTATAGTGCTATATCCAGGGTGACACACCACACATAGATCAGTGGCACGAGTTACGAGGAAAGGCTGGGGAAATGCACCTTACGACACTGGTAGACAAAATAGTAAGGGGAGACATAATCAAAACCTACACCACACACCTAATCCTCAGGGGGAATCCGACCGGGTAGACAGGGATATAAACTATTCAAACACGGGTGGTACGCGAAACAAGGGGACACAGGTGGAGTACTGAGTACCCAAATGAGCCACAGGGACGTTTAGAAGGAACTTTTCCAGTGTCATTAAGTAAACGGATGGAATGCATTAGGCAGTCCGGCGGAGGCTTTTATTTGTAATCCCATCTATGTAGTGTACATTGCCTTGAAGCTCACTTTCTTCTGTTTATTTTCTTGTCCCCTTCTTGGCGAGCATTCTGCTGGTGTGGGAAGCTGTTCTCTGGGTGAGAAGATCTGTGAGGTGGTTTGCAGGGTCTCGGAGGATTTTGGGGTGGAGGTTTAAGGGAAGGGGGGACAGGTAGGGTGTGGGTTAAGGAGATAGGGGGGACATGGAGGATACGGGGTGAGGGGGGAGGAGGGATAGGGAGGGTATGGGTTGGAGGGGGGACAGGGGGGGGGAAGGCGGGAGGGGGGACATGATGGGAATAGGGAGGGGTGACAGGGTCAGAATGGGGTGGGGGGGAGGGAGGGTTAGGTGAGCATTTGGGTGAGGGGAGGTCGGGTGAGGGGAACTGAGGGTTTCTATGCAGAGGGGGGTGGTGGTGTTGCCATCCCCTCTGGGATGCTGGTTTTGGGTTCCCCTCTTGTCTCTGGGACTGCTGTGTTGGGGGCTGTGATTTCCTGGTTTGCCCCTCGCTCCCTGCGCTTCTTCCTTGCCTCTGCTGCCCTGGCTCTCTCCTCCTTCGTCCTGTCCCTCTGCAGGAATACTTTTTTGTATCCCTCCACATACTGCTGACGACTCTTCCTTTCGAGAATATCCTCCTTCGTGGCTTCGTTTGTAAACACCACCTTTACAAGTCTGTTTCTGTCCTTGTTGTACCATTTAGGTACAACAATGACTGTGTGTGTGTGTGGGAAAAATAGTTAGTAGCTAGTAATAGTTGATTGACAGTTGAGAGGCGGGCCGAAAGAGCAGAGCTCAACCCCCCCCCACCGCAAGCACAATTAGGTGAATACAACTAGCTGAATACACACACACACACTTGGAACTTCGTTTTAAGAAAAACAATCATAAAATCCTAATGGGGAAAAAAAGTTAATTTTTTTTTTACGAAATAATTCTTCGTAAAAAAATAATTCTTCAGCTCACTTTACGAAATAATTCTTCGAGCTCAGCAGGAACAAGTTAATCGACCTATGACGCTGAGGCTTAAAAATAACTTTCTCTTCAAGGAATCCTTCGAAAGTTATCGAAAGTATTAATTCTGGGAATTTTTGTCCTTAAACCCCCATAATGAAGCCAACGTCTCCCCCCCCCTCCCCCCCGCCGCCGAGACGCAATACACGATAAAGGAAACTATTCATTTTATGTCGATTGAATTGGATGAAAATTTGCATAGAGTAGCGAACGAGTCGTACCTGGAACTGCGATTTTTACGACTTTGTTGAATGCATCAGAGCGTGGAACGACGCGTTGTAATTTCTCTATAATTCTACCATTTTTCGAATTTTCTAAAAAAATGAATACCTTTAATTAAAATTTCAGGAGGGCGTTAATTCTTAATTGTTTGTCTCTGTTCATCCAGCAGTAATTGAGGGACCTGGTTGTTAAGCGGTGAACAGTTGGGTCGTTTTCCGATTGATTGATTGATTGATTAATGAAGATTAAGCCACCCAGAGGTGGCACGGGCATGAATAGCCCGTTAAGGGTAGTTTTCCAAGGAAAACAAGTAGGGAAAGACTTACCCATGAGCTAAGGGAAGGGAAAGATCTCGGCCTGTTAACAGGAGTCAGAAGTAACCAGCTCCTGTATTAAAACAAACTATTGTAGTGGACTGGAGACAGGAGGATGGGCGCCAGAGACAGGAAAGAGGATGGACGCCACAGGGATGAGAGGAGGATAGGCGCCAGAGGAGATGGAGCGATCATGCTGCGTCCGGGTAGGCTCTTACACCAGATATAACCGTTGAGGGGGGGCGAAGGAGGCAAAAGGAAGCGAGGCAGCGACGGCGCCAACATTTGCTGTCACAGCGACCAGAGTGGGAGTAAAAAACATTTGTAATTTAGATAAAATAGCAGGAGAACAACGACAGCAACAGGAATAACTCTATCAACAACATTAGACGTAGGAGCAAAACAGATCGAGCCATTGCAGCAACATCAGCAAAAAGAACAGCACCAGGACTGTAATATAAATAATATCAGCGGCTACATCAGAATCAAATTCACCACCACACCAAGCACCACCACCACCACCAACCACCACACCACCTGGTGGCGTCAGCATCAACAAGACCAATAAACATCGTCCCACCTCCGTGCCTAAGGGCGTCCCAGCTGGCCGATTACAAAAATCAACAGCGATACTAATCTCTTAAGCGGGTTAGAAGTAATTATGTTTACATTAAATATTTACACATATTCCCCAACCTGCTTTAATTCTCGAATTGGTCAAACAAGCGAATTTACACAACATTAGAAATTTATCAAATCGAGGTGTTTTCACGGCTAATATTTTACGAATAAAATATATACACAGACTGCAGAAGTTAAATGTCATTATTACCAATTTTTTTAATTTAGTGAACGAGATGAACATAAATGAACGAGCGTATGGACACGAAAAAATAAATTACCTCATACAAAAAAATAAATTATCTAATTTACATTTATTAACCTCTCTTCCCCCCCCCCCCCTGTTCCACTAGACCTGGTTAATGGTTAGACACAGTTATTTAACCCTACTTGTTAAAGTCGACTACAGTTACGAACTGTGTTTGTTAGAATAAATTATTTGTTTGGATGAGAAGCGGTGTAGGGCAACAGTCAATATATTGGCTGACATAAATAATTTAGGTAAAGATCNACATCTCTTACAAAACTCTGTTCTGTTTTTCTGAAGCTGCCTTTCTACAATCGCCACTCAAGCCAGCAGTTCCTCTCAACCACTTGGGTTGGACGGTAGAACGTCGGTCTCGCTTCATGCAGGTCGGCGATCAATCCCCGACCGTCAAAGTGGTTGGGCACCTTCCTTTCCCCCCGCCCATCCCAAATCCTTATCCTGATCCCTTCCAAGTGCTATATAGTCGTATTGCTTGGCGTTTTCCCGTGATAGTTCCCACCGCTCCAGAAGCTTCGACCACATCTCTTCTCAACATTCTTTGTAAATTAGTGTTAGAAGAAAGCGCTAAGCCAGTATGGCGGTATACTAGCGCTTGGAAAGATGATAAAAGAAAGGGATGCCTTTGGATCATCGGGGAATCGAACTCCGACTCTACAAGGAGTGAGAACACCCTCAGATGTTATAGGCATGTCACTAATATTCAACTTTAATGCAAGATTAAGCCTCTGATATTTCCTCCCACACCTGCCACGGGCACCAGGGAGCACAGTACACACACACACACTAACGCACCCTGTGTTGAAGGCAGTGTGGACTAATTTGTGTTCCGTGTATATTTACATGTAATGGCCAGCAGAGAGCCACACCCCCCCCCTCCCACCCTCAACCAGTCTCACAAAGACCTGCCAATTAAAGCACTGTCGTCGTACGGGCTTAAATAGCTGGATCACAATTAGTTTTCAACTGTGTTAACAGTTTCACCCGCCGCCACGGTACACCAATGGCGCCATGGTACACCCCCGCCACGGTGCACCAATGGCGCCATGGTACACCCCCGCCACGGTGCACCAATGGCGCCATGGTACACCCCGCCACGGTGCACCAATGGCGCCATGGTACACCCCCGCCACGGTGCACCAATGGCGCCACAGTACAGCCCCGCCACACCTGCTCCCCAACTATTTACACAATGCATAACGCTTCACACGACGGGCTTCCTACGGGCTCACCATAGCCCGTGCTACTTGGAACTTTTGGTTCCTAGTAACTGAATCTTAAACAACAACAACAGCTTCACACGACGCTCATCAACACAACGGGGCCAGATTCACGAAAGCACTTATACAAGCACTTACGAACGTGTACATCTTTCCTCAATATTTGACGGCTTTGGTTACATTTATTAAACAGTTTACAAGCATGAAAACTTCCCATTCAACTGTTGTTATTGTTATAAACAGCCTCCTGTTGATTCAGAGCTCATTAACTGTTTAATAATTGGAAACAAAGCCGCCAAAGATTGAGAAAAGATGTACAGGTTCGTAAGTGCTTTCGTGAATCTGGCCCAAGGGCTCCCACGTCACGCCCGTATTAATCACGTGCCGTCTCCCACGGTATCAAATACACTTGATGCTTGTTAACCGATTTCTGAACATATAAGAGCAGGTATTTTGTCCAAATTTTATATTGGGCCATAAAATAAGTTGCTATTGTAATATATGTAAATTTATATTGCCTTGGGAATGGTTCTCAAGGCTACTAACCCCGAGGAAATGGTCCTAAGAGTCCACTAGCTCTGGGATAGTCTCACGAAGAATTTCTAGCCCAAGGATAGTCCCTCGAGGCCTCTCTAGCCCCAAGAATGGTCCCTGGAGGCCACACCACTAACCCAAGCAAGCACAGAGGCATACTTACACTTGGTAAAGCATTATGTAGCTTCCTCTCCTCTCACGAACCTCTCTTAATTACATGCACTTTGTTTGGCAAAATTAGTGACTGTTGCACAGTCACTAATTTTAACTAATTCACTGTTGCTCCTGGAGGGGGGGAGGTGAACCGGTAATCATTGTGTGTTACATCTGTTTGTTGCAAAAGATTTTTTTATGTCGCAATGATTTGTTTGTTGCAACTGTTCGTATATCTTGCAAGGATTTGTTGCTGCAACTGTTTGTATATCTTGCAATATACGAAGCATCTCCTGAAAGTGTTTTAACACAATGTTTCGGGAAGAAATGTTTATTAAACTGTGGATTGAGCAATAGATTTTTGGGGCTGATATTAATACAAGTCACACAGCCATCATCGCTCTTGACTCCACAAAAAAGCCATAACCAGCATGGTTCCCCCCCCCTGTCTGAAACTCATCCTGGCTGAAACTCATCCTGTCTAAAACTCATCCTGTCTGAAACTCATCCTGTCTAAAACTCATCAATCTCTCACCACTAATCAACATAATCCTCCCAGTGGCCAGAGATCACAGCCCAAGACAGCACCACACCCGCTGGTCTCAGCCACAACACCACCACCTTCAGATAACACTACGCTTGACTACTCAAGGAGGTTATGGTGCTTATGGCGCTTGAAGCATAATGTAGGGGTCGTAAGAAACAGTTTATACCGGCATTAGGCGCAGCGCCCCCCCCCAGGGAAGGGCATCGATACTGCGGACATAACCTAGCCTAGCCTAGCCTAGCCTAACCTAACGTAACCTAACCTAACTCTGAGGTAATATCACATTATTACCAAGCATACAGAAATATTATCCACCAGCAATTTTTAACTCTTATTATTATTATTATTATTATTATTATTATTATTATTGTTTTCAATATCAGTTTTTCTATCACGATTTTCATATTTGCCGGACGCATATTTGTCCTATACCAACCCAATATATATATTGAAATTTTATGCATAAATTCTTTTGTTTTCTCATAAAAGAAAAAATTGAGCATCACATTCAATAACTGTATGATGAAAAGTATTATAAATACTAATGAAAAAAAAAACGCCACAGAATATTCATTTAAATTAGGCGTATATAAGACATTTGCATGTCTAATACGCTTCAAATGTCTAAATATATATCCACTTTTGTAATTATATTCATTACCAAAACCCCAATTTACTTTAGATTGCGTTATGGAAGGAATCATTGGACAAAATGATTACTTTGGATCGCGTTATGGAAGGAATCATTGGACAAAATGAGAGGAAATATACAACACAGGAGACCCCCCCCCCTCCCCCGGCCTGTCAGCTGTCCAGCCAGCTGGCCAGCGCTGGACAATTACAGTAGCCATTCACAGTCACTAGCCAACAGTGTTATTTACGAGACACCAACAGTGAAAAACGAGAATGCTGTAAAATTGCCGTGGAGATCACTGGACTGTTTACCCGGTGTTTATTTCCCCAGTTACAAACGCTGTTTGTTTGACAAACAGCGAGGTTAGTGTTTAGCGCGGGTACAGTAGAGTACAGTAGTGTGTACTGTACAGTAGAGTACAGTTGTGTGTACTGTGCAGTAGAGTACAGTAGTGTGTACTGTACAGTAGAGTACAGTAGTGTGTACTGTACAGTAGAGTACAGTAGTGTGTACTGTACAGTAGAGTACAGTAGTGTGTACTGTACAGTAGAGTACAGTAGTGTGTACTGTACAGTAGAGTACAGTAGTGTGTACTGTACAGTAGAGTACAGTAGTGTGTACTGTACAGTAGAGTACAGTAGTGTGTACTGTACAGTAGAGTACAGTAGTGTGTACTGTACAGTAGAGTACAGTAGTGTGTACTGTACAGTAGAGTACAATAGTGTGTACTGTACAGTAGAGTACAATAGTGTGTACTGTACAGTAGAGTACAGTAGTGTGTACTGTACAGTTGAGTACAGTAGTGTGTACTGTACAGTAGAGTACAGTAGTGTCTACTGTACAGTAGTGTGTACTGTACAGTAGAGTACAGTAGTGTGTACTGTACAGTAGAGTACAGTTGTGTGTACTGTACAGTAGAGTACAGTAGTGTGTACTGTACAGTAGAGTACAATAGTGTGAACTGTACAGTAGAGTACAGTAGTGTGTACTGTACAGTAGAGTACAGTTGTGTGTACTGTACAGTAGAGTACAGTAGTGTGTACTGTACAGTAGAGTACAGTAGTGTGTACTGTACAGTAGAGTACAGTTGTGTGTATTGTACAGTAGAGTACAGTAGTGTGTACTGTACAGTAGAGTACAGTTGTGTGTACTGTACAGTAGAGTACAGTTGTGTGTACTGTACAGTAGAGTACAGTAGTGTGTACTGTACAGTAGAGTACAGTTGTGTGTACTGTACAGTAGAGTACAGTAGTGTGTACTGTACAGTAGAGTACATAGCGTGTACTGTACAGTAGAGTACAATAGTGTGTACTGTACAGTAGAGTACAGTAGTGTCTACTGTACAGTAGAGTGTACTGTACAGTAGAGTACAGTTGTGTGTACTGTACAGTAGAGTACAGTAGTGTGTACTGTACAGTAGAGTACAGTAGTGTGTACTGTACAGTAGAGTGCAGTAGTGTGTACTGTACAGTAGAGTACAGTTGTGTGTACTGTACAGTAGAGTACAGTAGTGTCTACTGTACAGTAGAGTGTACTGTACAGTAGAGTGTACTGTACAGTAGAGTGTACTGTACAGTAGAGTGTACTGTACAGTAGAGTACAGTAGTGTGTACTGTACAGTAGAGTACAGTAGTGTGTACTGTACAGTAGAGTACAGTAGTGTGTACTGTACAGTAGAGTACAGTAGTGTCTACTGTACAGTAGAGTGTACTGTACAGTACAGTACAGTAGAGTCTACTGTACAGTAGAGTACAGTAGTGTCTATTGTACAGTAGAGTACAGTAGTATGTACTATATAGTAGACAAGATACACATCGCTGTAGAAAATGGGATCAGCTGCCACCAATGGAGAGGGGGTAACGATAGACTAAAGTAGAAGAGAATTAAACTGTATCGTCAACAACAACAAAAATGTCTGGAATTTAGCTATTGCTTTTATGCTAACGCGAATAAACACGCTTCACGTGTTTCCGAATTAACAAGAGAATTGCGATTCAGCTCTCTCTCTAACCCCCCCCCCCCAACACCACCCTCTCTCTTCTACCTTTATAACCAAGCAGCATCAACAGATGAACCCAAGCAGCATCAACAGATGAACCCAAGCAGCATCAACAGATGAACCCAAGCAGCATCAACAGATGAACCCAAGCAGCATCAACAAATGAACCCAAGCAGCATCAACAGATGAACCCAAGCAGCATCAACAGATGAACCCAAGCAGCATCAACAGATGAACCCAAGCAGCATCAACAGATGAACCCAAGCAGCATCAACAAATGAACCCAAGCAGCATCAACAGATGAACCCAAGCAGCATCAACAGATGAACCCAAGCAGCATCAACAGATGAACCCAAGCAGCATCAACAGATGAACCCAAGCAGCATCAACAGATGAACCCAAGCAGCATCAACAGATGAACCCAAGCAGCATCAACAGATGAACCCAAGCAGCATCAACAGATGAACCCAAGCAGCATCAACAGATGAACCCAAGCAGCATCAACAAATGAACCCCATCACCAGCACATTTCCCCCATCACCACACACTCCCATCACTAGATCACATTAACACCACATCATCTATCATACCTCTGATTGGCTCATCAACCCTGGAATGATTGTTTTCATTATTCACATTATGAAGATTAACAATAACATAATCTGGTCAAGAAAAACAAAAAGCTCTGATGTCGTTTTGACAACACCAGACCTTAACGAGTTCTCTAACGAATTGGGGTTCATTGTAACCTTTTGTCGCTGTGAGATGCACATATGAGAAGTTTAACTCACAAACAATGGAGTGCTGTACCCGCACGCGCGCTCCCCATTACCTGGAACTGGTCTGCGCGTGCATGTGTGTGTGTATATGTGTGCGTATATGTGTGTGTGTATATGTGTGCGTATATGTGTGTGTGTTATGTCCAGCGAGGAGTCCCCATTGCGTGTTGATTGCTCATCAGCTGCTCATAAATTGTTAGGTAATTACGAGTCGTATAATCGTGGGTGTAGGCTATAGACGTATATAGCTAAATATATAGCTATATATAACGCTGTGTTTGCTAGGTATTAAACCGTTCGGGGTCTGTCGTGTACTGGACGTGATCCGGACGTGTTCTATTTGTTGTAAGCATACTTATTATACGGTGTTTGGTTGAATGATGTGTTCAGGGAAGACTGTGAATGTTGTTCTTTTCAGTTTAATATGTTAGTAATCGTGAGTGTGTGTACTCACCTAGATGTACTCACCTAGTTGTGCTAGTGGGGGTTAAACTTTGGCTCTTTGGTCCCGCCTCTCAACTGTCAATCAACTGATGTACAAATTCTGAAGCCTATTGGGCTCTATCAAATCTACATTTGAAACTTTGTATGGAGTCAGCCTCCGCCACTTCACTGCCTAATGCATTCCATCTGTTAACTACTCTGACACTAAAAAAGTTCTTTCTAATGTGTCTGTGGCTCATTTGCTAAGTATCCATCTGTGTCCCCGTGTTCGTATTCCAACCGTGCTAATTAGTTTGTCTTTGTCCACCCTGTGTCCACCCTGAGAATTTTGTAGGTGGTTATCATGTCTTCCCTTACTCTTTCGTCTTCCAGCGACGTGAGGTTTACCTCCCGTAGCTTTTCCTCGTAGCTCATATGGCGCTGATGATACTCTTTGGATGTGGACTTCTGGGGACAGGTTTGGTGTGATATCAACCCCCAGATCTTTCTCTCTATTTAACTCTTGCAGGATTTCACCTCTCACACCTCCCTAGATGTGTAATTACCTAAGTGTAGTTACAGGATGAGAGCTACGCTCGTGGTGTCCCGTCTTCCCAGCATTCTTTGTCATATAACGCTTTGAAACTACTGGCGATTTTGGCCTCCTCCACCACCACCTCACTTAGCTTGTTCCATCCGTCTACCGCTCTGTTCAACTCTATAACTTAATAAAAATCTTGTGTCCTGCCACAAGAATTGAACTCCTGACTTCCACCTGTGACCCGACCACTCTGACCACCGCGCTTGGGAAACCTCGCCTCTGTGTGGTGTGTGTGTGTGTGGTGTGTGTGTGTGTGTGTGTGTGTGTGTGTGTGTGGTGTGTGTGTGTGTCTGTGTGTGTGTGTGTGTGTGTGTGTGTGTGCGTGCGTGCGTGTGTACTCACCTAGTTGTACTCACCTAGTTGTGCTTGCGGGGGTTGAGCTCTGGCTCTTTGGTCCCGCCTCTCAACCGTCAATCAACAGGTGCACAGTTTCCTGAGCCTATTGGGCTCTATCATATCTACACTTGAAACTGTGTATGGAGTCAGCCTCCACCACATCGCTTCCTAATGCATTCCATTTGTCAACCACTCTGACACTAAAAAAGTTCTTTCTAATATCTCTGTGGCTCATTTGGGCACTCAGTTTCCACCTGTGCGTGTGCCCCTTGTGTTAAACAGCCTGTCTTTATCAACCCTGTCGATTCCCCTGAGAATCTTGAATGTGGTGATCATGTCCCCCCTAACTCTTCTGTCTTCCAACGAAGTGAGGTTTAATTCCTGCAGTCGCTCCTCGTAGCTCATACCTCTCAGCTCGGGTACTAGTCTGGTGGCAAACCTTTGAACCTTTTCCAGTTTAGTCTTATGCTTGACTAGATAGGGACTCCATGCTGGAGCCGCATACTCCAGGATTGGTCTGACATATGTGGTATATAATGTTCTGAAAGATTCCTTACACAAGTTTCTAAAGGCCGTTCTTATGTTAGCCAACCTGGCATATGCTGCTGATGTTATCCTCTTGATATGAGCTTCAGGGGACAGGTCTGGCGTGATATCAACGCCCAGGTCTTTCTCTCTCTCTGACTCTTGAAGTATTTCATCTCCCAAATGATACCTTGTATCTGGTCTCCTGCTTCCTACCCCTATCTTCATTACATTACATTACATTTGCTTGGGTTAAACTCTAACAGCCATTTGTTCGACCATTCCTGCAGCTTGTCCAGGTCTTCTTGAAGTCTCAAGCTGTCCTCCTCTGTCTTAATCCTTCTCATGTATGTGTGTGTGTGTGTGTGGTGTGTGTGTGGTGTGTGTGTGTGTGTGTGTGTGTGTGTGTGTGTGTGTGTGTGTGTGTGTATGTGTGTGTGATCATCTACTAGGTTTTATTTCTAAACAGGAAGAAATCACTTCAAAATATCCTATGAAAGCCAGACCAATTTTTCCCCAACAACCTATACAAACACACTCTTTGTTATGCATATTGAGAACGGAAGCCAGTGCCTCTATTTTTAAGGGGAGACTAGCAAAAAAAAAAAAAAAAACGAGGCTTTAACGCGGGACTCCAGCAGAAGGGAAGACGAGATCCGGTGTATCTTATCCATATTGTAGTCTTAGCTTCCTCCTTTCCCTCGTCTGGCATAATACCCCCTTGCCTCCTCACATGGTACAGTATACGAAGCCTGTGCATCCCTCCAGTCCACCTCAGGCAGGGCATATCTAGCTGAAGTTTGCCCATGGCGTCCACTAAAAATACGAGACGGTAACTGGTGTGAGGTAGCAGTTCAAGGTAGTATCATATAACCCCCACAACTATACAACAGTTGTTTGTTGTCCAATGTAGTATACAACACTATTCATTTATTTATACACATCCGTTAGAGGACTTTAAAGACCCTGCTAGCGAGATATTATATATATATAAGTTACGACACCAAGTGCACGCTGGTGAGGATATGTTGAACTGACAAAGTGGACACAAAGTGGGAGTGTCAGTGGTGGCAGTGGGAGAGGCCACAGTGGGAGTGTCAGGGGTGGCAGTGGGAGAGGCAACAGTGGGAGTGTCAGTGGGAGAGGCAACAGTGGGAGTGTCAGGGGTGGGAGTGGGAGAGGCAACAGGAACCGACCAGGGACGTCCCACTCCCCCTGTGGGCTTCACCACCCAGACTTTGATCTTTAGATGGAGTCCGCATTCTTCCCTCGCTTTGTGTGTGTCTTGGGTGAGAGTCTGGGGGGAGAGGGAGAGAGGACGTGCACGCGTGCGCGCATGCATGTATGCACGTGCTTGTATTCGCCTTTGTTTCAGTCCTCAAAAATAATCATAACATTAACGATACCAATAAAATTAAACAATAAAATGAAATATTACAATAAAAGGGGAAAATAATAAAATAATACAAAAAGTCATGTGTATAAGAGTTGTAATGTCAACCATGTTAGCAGGTATTGTCCGCCGCTGAGAGCGTTCAGTAGCCTACTCCTCCATGTGATATTATTATTAATTATTAATTAATAATATTATTATTATTATTATTATTTTTATTATTATTATTATTAATTTATTCACAAGAACGTGCAATGGGTTGGTGAGATAACATAAGACTGGCATTTTTACATTCTTGCAAAGCCACTAACACGCATAGCATTGCAGGCAGAGGCATATTTCTAAGAGGCATTTTTCTAAGAGGCATAGAGTATCTAAGACATGCACTCAGAGAGCCAAGTCTGAGGCCACAAGACATGCCAGGAGGCATACCGCTGTGCCGGCTGCCTCAGGCGCTGTGTGTTCCTGCCTGCTTGTATGTTCAACTTGGTAATGTATGCAGCTCCAGAGTCCGGACTATCATTTTATTTGCCCAACCTGCGGTGAAGGAAAGACCACCACAGTTTACACACCAAACCATCACCATCATTATTCTCTCACCCCACCATTATCACCCTTCCTGGCCACCACTGTCATCACTATATTTTCCCCAATCACCCCCACCACACTCATTCCACTCACCCCACCCCACCTATCCTCCCACCGCGTCAAAAGCCATCCATCAGAGCACAGCAGCTGCAGGCATCCTTACGGGCTCACCATAGCCCGTGCTACATGGACACTTCGTTCTGAGTAGCTAAATCTGAAACAACAACAACATGCAGGCATCCTCTGGCCATCAGACAACACAGACCACACCTACCTCGTTAACAGCGCGAGAGGTCAGGTGGCCGAGGCAAAGCCAGACGAACTGGAATCTGAGAAACGCCGCGGACGTTCAACAATGCAGCGATCCACTGCAACCAATGCAGCAGCCAGCTCACGTAATTGGTGCAGTGGATCATGCGTCTACATCTACAGTTCCTCACCAGTCACACACTCAGGCCAACAGTTAGTAGAAATAAAACTTCAAACTCCGGGATGACCGGAATATTAGTCCACCTTTTTTTATAATAAAGACCTGTCATTGGGTGCATGGTGGACCTGTCATTGGGTGCATGGTGGACCTGTCATTGGGTGCATGGTGGACCTGTCATTGGGTGCATGGTGAACCTGTCATTGGGTGCGTGGTGGACCTGTCAGAGGGTGCACAGTGAACCGCATTGCTATCAACTAGCACGGCAACAAAGGAAGATAACAAAACCTAACAGTCAACGCTACAGATATCTGAGCGATGTGGCGGGTTGATAACTAACAAACACACATGACCATAATCGGATGCTACTAATAAAAAGGCGCGTCTTGAGAAACACCTTAACGGGCTATTCACGCCCGTGCCACCTCCTGATTGGCTTAACCAATCAATCTGAGAAACACTGGTGATCGAACACGTCCACGTGGACAAGAGGGGAGACCTTCACTCCAGTCTTCCGCACACTTCCTACTCAAATCGCCCTTTAATGGATCTAAGTTATATAAACCACTGTTAATATTCGAATTACTTTCTTTTGTAATCTGTATCAGAGCAGATTCAATTATGTTCCTGTTATAGTGCTTTTACAATTCGTAGTTTGACACTGTCATATATATATATATATATATATATATATATATATATATATATATATATATATATATACTATATATATATATATATATATATATATGTCGTACCTAGTAGCCAGAACTCACTTTCAGCCTACTATGCAAGGCCCGATTTGCCTAATAAGCCAAGTTTCCTGAATAATTATTTTCTCAAATTTTTTTCTTATGAAATGATAAAGCTACCCATTTCATTATGTGAGGTCAATTTTTTTTATGGAGTTAAATTAACGTAGATATATGACCGAACCTAACCAACCCTACTAACCTAACCTATCTTATAGGTTGGTTAGGTAAATTAGGTAGCCGAAAAAGTTAGGATAGGTTAGGTTAGGTAGGTTAGGTAGTCGAAAAACAATTAATTCATGAAAACTTGGCCTATAGGCAAATCGGGCCTTGCTAGTTGGCTGAGAAGTGCGTTCTGGCTACTAGGTACGACATATATAATATGTATATTATTATATATATATATATATATATAAATATATAGATATTATATATATATATATATATATATATATATATATATATATATATCATACAACGACGCAGCCATCACAGCTATTACTCTGATTTGGACTAGTTATACATCAAGCTTTAGTATGTAATAGAATTGTCAAAAAAGGGCCGTATGTATAGATTAAAACTATAATATTCCAAAGGTGGCCCACAAATCTAAAAACCAAAGGAGCACACAGATGGTTAGGCGGTTCAGTGGCAGGGAAAATTGGAATAGATTCCCATTAAAACATCAGTTTTTTTTTGGGGGGGGGATGTAGAATGGATATCTATATAAATGAAAGGAGAGAGAGATAGAGAGAGAGAGGGAGAGAGATAAAACAAAAGAATGCAGCATTACAAAGGGCTGCCACGCCGACAGCTTTGACTATCTGCTCAGCTGTGCATGTGCGAAACCATTGTTCAGGCTGGTATAAATATGGAGCCCGGTGGGACCCGCCTCGGACACACGCTTGTCCCAGCCATGGATTTTTTATTTAGGGGGGAAGGGGGCATTTTTTTTTTTAGTATTCCCGTGAGGGTCGGATGGACCTCAGTTGTTCACCTGTGTGCTCAAATGGGAATCCTATAGAGGATTTGTGTCGTTAACAAGGAGGATTTACAGAGGTCTGGAGATATACCTGCAGAAGGGTGTCGGGAGTTCCTCTGGGAGTTGAACCCGGGCCATCTCGCACCCTAAGCGAGATCATACCCTAGACCAACAGGCCGTTTTAAGACAACGATGGCGGTGAAGCATTTTGGTTCTCTTTCAGGGACGAGGTGTCGGATGGGATTGGGTCAAGCGTTTCCGGCACGGGCTAATTACCTCGGCACTCAATTTCATAGTTCGAAGGCACACTGCTCTCATTGGCTCTTTACTCTGCTTCCCGTTTTTTCTCCTTTTTCAGTGCTCTCCGATTTTGTTTGTACTTCCCATTTTTTATTGTGCTTCCCATTTTCGTCTTCGTTCCCCTTTTCACTGTATCTTTTCATTGTACTGCCTGTTTAAGATGTCGCTTCCCGTTTTCACTGATTAAGATGGGCCACTGATGGCCCAAAAGAAAGTTGACTGGAACACTAATTAGTAAACACAATCACATGTAAAAACTAAAATAAAAGCAAATAACACTATTAAAAATAACATTTAGTTTATTTTTTATATAATATATACACGAATCTATTCGTGTATTTTTTAGTTAATTTTGTAAGGCTTTATTTTATATTTAAATTTTGATGTGTGTTAATAAAATAGTAGTACAGTACAGTAACTTTTGGGGCTGTATGAATATATGTGTGGGACGAGTTGTACTTTCAGCTGTACTCTGTATCCCAGAGTACAGCTGAA
>WNGS01001312.1:18396446-18409586 GCA_020271785.1 Procambarus virginalis | reverse complement strand
CAGGTGGAACTTATTTTTTTTTATTTTCCATCAGTTAGGTTCACCATGCACCCAATGACAGCTCCACCACGCACCCAATGACAGCTCCACCACGCACCCAATGACAGGTCCACCACGCACCCAATGACAGCGGTACATCACGGCTTAAAAGTCTTGTCTAAAGTAATATGTTTTTGCACCCCTGGTGCTTGAAAGCAGCATAAATGGACAAAGCCAAAGGGAAGGAAATAAAAAAAACTCTCCCTCTTTCAGGAGACGCTCCATCCCATCCCAACTCTCCGTTATTTGTTGACGCAACTCGACGCTGTGGGTACGTCGTGGGCCCCAATATCCAAGTAGTATAACGTTTAATTCAACGCGGAATAATCGTTGCGTATATGGATACAGCGGCCTCTGGTCTGCCTCAAGACCAAAATGGAGAAAACTGATAATAACAGCCTTTTAAAGGGTACTGTGTTAAAGCCTTTCTGGCAGTCCAAGAAAATGCAGTCTGCCCACCCTTTAATGTTCCTCTGGAGACCCGCCAGCTGGTAGGTCCGGTGCTGGAGTTCTTTAGAATATTTATCATGTTTGCTGCCTCCGGTCTCGTGAAAACTCAACCTCCTCCCTTCCCCCCCCCTTTTTTTTAACCCCTGATATAAGCCTAACGTGTTTGAATACATTCTAGCTGACTGTGTCCCCCCCCCCCGACACAATGAATTAATAATATATATAAAACAACATCATTAAACAGTAACCACCTTTTACAATTAACTTGATGATAAAAAATATATATAAACAGTACATGACCAGGAGTTTTCACACTAAAAATGGATTACATTAAGTTACACTCATAAAAAATAACTGGCTGAAAGAGGAGGTGAAGTTTTGCCGTGTGTGTGTGTGTGTGTGTGTATGTGTGTGTGTGTGTGTGTGTGTGTGTGTGTGTGTGTGTGTGTGTGTGTGTGTGTGTGGTGTGTGTGTGTACTCACCTATTTGTACTCACCTATTTGTGCTTGTGTGTGTGTGTGTGTGTGTGTGTGTGTGTGTGTGTGTGTGTGTGTGTGTGTGTGTGTGTGTGTGTGTGTGTGTGTGTGTGTGTGTGTGTGTGTGTATGTGTGTGCGTGTGTATTAACCTAGTTGCACTCGTCTAGTTGAGCTAGCAGGGTCGAGAATCTATGCACCCAAGTCCCTCCGTTCGACTATCGTTGGTTCAATACTGTAAGTCATTTCTCTCGTGTTTTTGTCATATTTACATTTAAAGTCGTATATCGATTTGGCTTCGACTACTTCCTCAACTAGTCGGTTCCACTTCTTTACAACTCTGAGACTGAAAAAGAACTCTTTCTGACAGCTCTGTGACTCATCTGGGTTTCCAGTTTGCAATGTTTCCAATTATGTCCCCTCGTTCTACTGTTGCTTAATTTGAACATTGCTTTTATATCTACTTTGTCAATCCCCCCCAGAGCCATTTCTCAGATCATTTCTGGAGATTGTGTAATTCATCTTGTAATGGTTTGCTGTCCTCTTCAGTGCTGAAACACCTCATTAGCTTATCATTGTCAGCAAACATGGATAAGAATGAACTTATTTCCTTTAAGATTATTTACATATATTTAGAACAGGAAGGTCCTTAGTACCGACCCTTGAGGTACTCCACTTGTTACCTCTCTCCATTCTCATAGCTCTCCTCTTACTGTGACTCTTTGGCTTTTCCCAGATAGGGACTCCTTCACCCACTCCAGAACTTTTCCCGACACACTAACTTGTTTTCATGTTTGCGTAAGAGTCGCTTGTGCAGAACAGTGACATTTGCTTTTTAGCAATCCAGGAACATGCAGTCTGCCCAGCTCTCTCTATTCTGCTTGATCAATGTTATCTTGTCATAGAACTCTTAATAAATTAGTCAAGCAAGATTTTCCTTGGCTGAATCCATGTTGATGATTGTAAAATTTATTATATATATTAAATAAATAATCGACAAGCCTTCTTTTGATTAGCATCTCTAATATCTTACTGGGAACACTTGTTAGTAACACTGGTCTGTAGCTGAGTTGTGCTTTGCGGGGGTTGGGCTTTGGTTCCTTGGTCCCGCCTCTCAACCGTCAATCAACTGGTGTACAGATGCCTGAGCCTACTGGGCTCTAGCAAATCTATATTTGAAACAGTAGACGGAGTCAGCCTCCACCACATCACTGCCTAATACATTCCATCTGTTAACTACTTTGACACTGAAAACGTTCTTCCTAAAGTTTTCTGTGGCACATTTGGGTACTCAGTTTCCACCTGTGTCCCCATGTTCGTGTTCCACCCGTGCTAAATAGTTTGTCCCAGTCCACCCTGTCAATTCCCCCTGAGAATTTTGTAGGTGGTTATCATGTCTCCTCTTACTATTCTGTCTTCAGGGACGTGAGGTTAGCCCCACTGCATTTCCTCGCAGCTCATACCCCTCAGTTCGGGCACTAGTCTGGTGGCACAACTCTGAACCTTCTCCAATTTAGTCTTATGCTTGACGAGATATGTACGCCATGCTGGACCTGCATACTCCAGGATTGGTCTGACATATGTGGGTATACAAGGTTCTGAATGATTCCTTACACAAGTTTTCTAAAGACCGTTCTTATGTTGGCCAACCTGGCATTTTCCGTTGATGTTATCCTCTTGATAGGGGCTTCATGGACAGGTCTGGCGTGATATCAACCCTCAGGTCTCTTTTTCGCTCTCTGATTCTTGAAGAATTTTATCTGTGTGTGGGGTGAGGGGGGGGTAAATGTGCGTGCGTGCGTGCGTGCGTGCGTGCGTGCGTGCGTGCCCGCATACGGTCATATGCAGCCAACAAATGCGCTTACAAGACCAAAGACTCTTTCACCCTATTCCTTCTTTCCTTCAGAGTGAAGCTCAGTTTCCTTAGATTAAGAACGAACTTTTTGGATTTCTATGGTCGTTTTCGTTTTTGTTTTGTGTTTCTTTACGTAGGAGTTTCATGCCGGGGCTCACATTGTGAGCACAGAGCACTGGGTAGGCTCCTTTGTTCAAGTTCCGGAAGGTTATTCAGTCGTTTGCCACTTTGGCCTATACTGCCATTATTATTCTGCTTTGATGCTAGATTTGGAGATGTCGTCACTCAGTCTCTCTTTGGGAAGTCTTCCCTTCATCATGTGCATTTGGCGGCCCTTTCACTTCTAGTTCCATTGTAACAACTTGCATTTTGGATTCAAGTTCAGTAGCCATTTCGCAGACCATTTCTGGAAAGACTATTGTTCATATGACAATGATTTGTAGTCATTTGTAGTTCAGTATCGCCATCAAAGATTTAACGAATGAGCTGACTCGCTCTCGTAGGCTGCTATATATAACTGTATATTAAGAACAGGAAAGCCCTAATACCCACCCTTGCGGTACTCCACTCCTTACCTCTCGTCTTTCTGATATGTATCTTCCCATGCAAGTCTTATCCCTTCTTCATGACTGGCACTTCACACAGTACACTGGCAGGATTTCCTTTATCCTCTTCAAATTAACCTGTATTTTCTGACATTTTCAACACACAATCCCAACTCTATTCTCGTCAGTTTAATTAATATTTTTACCTAGTGTTTTTCTCTCGTCATATTTCCTTTCATCACATCTCTTACAAAACTCTGTTCTGTTTTTCTGAAGCTGCCTTTCTACATCGCCACTCAAGCCAGCAGTTCCTCTCAACCACTTGGGTTGGACGGTAGAACGTCGGTCTCGCTTCATGCAGGTCGGCGATCAATCCCCGACCGTCAAAGTGGTTGGGCACCATTCCTTTCCCCCCGTCCCATTCCAAATCCTTATCCTGAAGCCTTCCAAGTGCTATATAGTCGTAATGGCTTGGCGTTTTCCCGTGATAGTTCCCACCGCTCCAGAAGCTTCGACCACATCTCTTCTCAGCATTCTTTGTAAATTGGTGTTAGAAGAAAGCGCTAAGCCAGTATGGCGGTATACAGCGCTTGGAAAGATGATAAAAGAAAGGGATGCCTTTGGATCATCGGGGAATCGAACTCCGACTCTACAAGGAGCGAGAACACTCTCAGCTTGCTATAGGCATGTCACTAATATTCAACTTTAATGCAAGATTAAGCCTCTGATATTTCCTCCCACACCTGCCACGGGCACCAGGGAGCACAGTACACACACACACACACTAACGCACCCTGTGTTGAAGGCAGTGTGGACTAATTTGTGTTCCGTGTATATTTACATGTAATGGAGGCCAGAAGAGAGCCACCCCCCCCCCTCCCCCCTCAACCAGTCTCACAAAGACCTGCCAATTAAAGCACTGTCGTCGTACGGCTTAAATAGCTGGATCACAATTAGTTTTCAACTGTGTTAACAGTTTCACCCGCCGCCACGGTACACCAATGGCGCCATGGTACACCCCCGCCACGGTGCACCAATGGCGCCATGGTACCCCCCGCCACGGTACACCAATGGCACCATGGTACACCCCCGCCACGGTACACCAATGGCGCCATGGTACACCCCCGCCACGGTACACCAATGGCACCATGGTACACCCCCGCCACGGTACACCAATGGCACCATGGTACACCCCCGCCACGGTGCACCAATGGCGCCACAGTACAGCCCGCCACACCTGCTCCCCAACTATTTACACAATGCATAACGCTTCACACGACGGGCTTCCTACGGGCTCACCATAGCCCGTGCTACTTGGAACTTTTGGTTCCTAGTAACTGAATCTTAAACAACAACAGCTTCACACGACGCTCATCAACACAACGGGGCCAGATTCACGAAAGCACTTATACAAGCACTTACGAACGTGTACATCTTTCCTCAATCTTTGACGGCTTGGTTACATTTATTAAACAGTTTACAAGCATGAAAACTTCCCATTCAACTGTTGTTATTGTTATAAACAGCCTCCTGTTGATTCGGAGCTCATTAACTGTTTAATAATTGGAACAAAGCCGCCAAAGATTGAGAAAAGATATACAGGTTCGTAAGTGCTTTCGTGAATCTGGCCCAAGGGCTCCCACGTCACGCCCGTATTAATCACGTGCCGTCTCCCACGGTATCAAGTACACTTGATGCTTGTTAACCAATTTCTGAACATATAAGAGCAGGTATTTTGTCCAAATTTTATATTGGGCCATAAATAAGTTGCTATTGTAATATATGTAAATTTATATTGCCTTGGAATGGTTCTCAAGGCTACTAACCCGAGGAAATGGTCCTAAGAGTCCACTAGCTCTGGAATAGTCTCACGAAGAATTTCTAGCCCAAGGATAGTCCCTCGAGGCCTCTCTAGCCCCAAGAATGGTCCCTGGAGGCCACACCACTACCCAAGCAAGCACAGAGGCATACTTACACTTGGTAAAGCATTATGCGCTTCCTCTCCTCTCACGAACCTCTCTTAATTACATGCACTTTGTTTGGCAAAATTAGTGACTGTTGCACAGTCACTAATTTTAACTAATTCACTGTTGCTCCTGGAGGGGGGGAGGAGGTGAACCGGTAATCATTGTGTGTTACATCTGTTTGTTGCAAAAGTTTTTTTTTATGTCGCAATGATTTGTTTGTTGCAACTGTTTGTATATCTTGCAATATACGAAGCATCTCCTGAAATGTGTTTTAACACAATGTTTCGGGAAGAAATGTTTATTAAACTGTGGATTGAGCAATAGATTTTTGGGGCTGATATTAATACAAGTCACACAGCAATAGCCATCATCGCTCTTGACTCATAAATAGAGCCATAACCAGCATGGTTCCCCCCCCCCCCTGTCTGAAACTCATCCTGGCTGAAACTCATCCTGGCTGAAACTCATCCTGGCTGAAACTCATCCTGGCTAAAACTCATCCTGGCTAAAACTCATACTGTCTAAAACTCATCAATCTCTCACCACTAATCAACATAATCCTCCCAGTGGCCAGAGATCACAGCCCAAGACAGCACCACACCCGCTGGTCTCATCCACAGCACCACCACCTCCAGATAACACTACGCTTGACTACTCAAGAGGTTATGGTGCTTATGGCGCTTGAAGCATAATGTAGGGTCGTAAGAACAGTTTATACCGGCATTAGGCGCAGCGCCTCCCCCCCAGGGAAGGGCATCGATACTGCGGACATAACCTAGCCTAGCCTAGCTAGCCTAGCCTAGCCTAGCCTAACCTAACCTAACCTAACTCTGAGGTAATATCACATTATTACCAAGCATACAGAAATATTATCCACCAGCAATTTTTAACTCTTATTATTATTATTATTATTATTATTATTATTATTGTTGTTGTTTTCAATATCAGTTTTCTATCACGATTTTCATATTTGCCGGACGCATATTTGTCCTATACCAACCCAATATATATATTGAAATTTTATGCATAAATTCTTTTGTTTTCTCATAAAAGAAAAAATTGAGCATCACATTCAATAACTGTATGATGAAAAGTATTATAAATACTAATGAAAAAAAAACGCCACAGAATATTCATTTAAATTAGGCGTATATAAGACATTTGCATGTCTAATACGCTTCAAATGTCTAAATATATATCCACTTTTGTAATTATATTCATTACCAAAACCCCAATTTACTTTAGATTGCGTTATGGAAGGAATCATTGGACAAAATGATTACTTTGGATCGCGTTATGGAAGGAATCATTGGACAAAATGATTACTTTGGATCGCGTTATGGAAGGAATCATTGGACAAAATGAGAGGAAATATACAACACAGGAGACCCCCCCCCTCCCCCGGCCTGTCAGCTGTCCAGCCAGCTGGCCAGCGCTGGACAATTACAGTAGCCATTCACAGTCACTAGCCAACAGTGTTATTTACGAGACACCACAGTGAAAAACGAGAATGCTGTAAATTGCCGTGGAGATCACTGGACTGTTTACCCGGTGTTTATTTCCCCAGTTACAAACGCTGTTTGTTTGACAAACAGCGAGGTTAGTGTTTAGCGCGGGTACAGTAGAGTACAGTAGTGTGTACTGTACAGTAGAGTACAGTTGTGTGTACTGTGCAGTAGAGTACAGTAGTGTGTACTGTACAGTAGAGTACAGTAGTGTGTACTGTACAGTAGAGTACAGTGTGTGTACTGTACAGTAGAGTACAGTAGTGTGTACTGTACAGTAGAGTGTACTGTACAGTAGAGTGTACTGTACAGTAGAGTGTACTGTACAGTAGAGTACAGTAGTGTGTACTGTACAGTAGAGTACAGTAGTGTGTACTGTACAGTAGAGTACAGTAGTGTGTACTGTACAGTAGAGTACAGTAGTGTGTACTGTACAGTAGAGTACAGTAGTGTGTACTGTACAGTAGAGTACAATAGTGTGTACTGTACAGTTGAGTACAGTAGTGTGTACTGTACAGTTGAGTACAGTAGTGTGTACTGTACAGTAGAGTACAGTAGTGTCTACTGTACAGTAGTGTGTACTGTACAGTAGAGTACAGTAGTGTGTACTGTACAGTAGAGTACAGTTGTGTGTACTGTACAGTAGAGTACAGTAGTGTGTACTGTACAGTAGAGTACAGTAGTGTGTACTGTACAGTAGAGTACAATAGTGTGAACTGTACAGTAGAGTACAGTAGTGTGTACTGTACAGTAGAGTACAGTTGTGTGTACTGTACAGTAGAGTACAGTAGTGTGTACTGTACAGTAGAGTACAGTAGTGTGTACTGTACAGTAGAGTACAGTTGTGTGTATTGTACAGTAGAGTACAGTAGTGTGTACTGTACAGTAGAGTACAGTTGTGTGTACTGTACAGTAGAGTACAGTTGTGTGTACTGTACAGTAGAGTACAGTAGTGTTACTGTACAGTAGAGTACAGTTGTGTGTACTGTACAGTAGAGTACAGTAGTGTGTACTGTACAGTAGAGTACAGTAGTGTGTACTGTACAGTAGAGTACAATAGTGTGTACTGTACAGTAGAGTACAGTAGTGTCTACTGTACAGTAGAGTGTACTGTACAGTAGAGTACAGTTGTGTGTACTGTACAGTAGAGTACAGTACTGTCTACTGTACAGTAGAGTGTACTGTACAGTAGAGTACAGTAGTGTGTACTGTACAGTAGAGTACAGTAGTGTGTACTGTACAGTAGAGTACAGTAGTGTGTACTGTACAGTAGAGTACAGTAGTGTGTACTGTACTGTAGAGTGCAGTAGTGTGTACTGTACAGTAGAGTACAGTTGTGTGTACTGTACAGTAGAGTACAGTAGTGTGTACTGTACAGTAGAGTGTACTGTACAGTAGAGTACAGTAGAGTGTACTGTACAGTAGAGTACAGTAGTGTGTACTGTACAGTAGTGTACTGTACAGTAGAGTACAGTAGTGTGTACTGTACAGTAGAGTACAGTAGTGTCTACTGTACAGTAGAGTACAGTAGTGTCTACTGTACAGTAGAGTGTACTGTACAGTAGAGTACAGTAGTGTGTACTGTACAGTAGAGTACAGTAGTGTCTACTGTACAGTAGAGTACAGTAATATGTACTATATAGTAGACAAGATACACATCGCTGTAGAAAATGGGATCAGCTGCCACCAATGGAGAGGGGGAAAGGATCGACTAAAGTAGAAGAGAATTAAAGTGTATCGTCAACAACAACAAAAATGTCTGGAATTTAGCTATTGCTTTTATGCTAACGCGAATAAACACGCTTCACGTGTTTCCGAATTAACAAGAGAATTGCGATTCAGCTCTCTCTCTAACCCCCCCCCCCCCAACACCACCCTCTCTCTTCTACCTTGTAACCAAGCAGCATCAACAGATGAACCCAAGCAGCATCAACAGATGAACCCAAGCAGCATCAACAGATGAACCCAAGCGCATCAACAGATGAACCCAAGCAAGCATCAACAGATGAAACCCAAGCAGCATCAACAGATGAACCCAAGCAGCATCAACAGATGAACCCAAGCAGCATCAACAAATGAACCCAAGCAGCATCAACAGATGAACCCAAGCAGCATCAACAGATGAACCCAAGCAGCATCAACAGATGAACCCAAGCAGCATCAACAGATGAACCCAGCAGCATCAACAGATGAACCCAAGCAGCATCAACTGAACCCAAGCAGCATCAACAGATGAACCCAAGCAGCATCAACAAATGAACCCCATCACCAGCACATTTCCCCCATCACCACACACTCCCATCACTAGATCACATTAACACCACATCATCTATCATATCTCTGGCTCATCAACCCTGAATGATTGTTTTCATTATTCACATTATGAAGATTAACAATAACATAATCTGGTCAAGAAAAACAAAAGCTCTGATGTCGTTTGACAACACCAGACCTTAACGAGTTCTCTAACGAATTGGGGTTCATTGTAACCTTTTGTCGCTGTGAGATGCACATATGAGAAGTTTAATTCACAAACAATGGAGTACTGTACCCGCACGCGCGCTCCCCATTACCTGGAACTGGTCTGCGCGTGCATGTGTGTGTGTATATCTGTGCGTATATGTGTGTGTGTATATGTGTGCGTTATGTGTGTGTGTGTTATGTCCAGCGAGGAGTCCCCNAAAAATCGTGGCAAATGCAACGACTACCAAGAAAGCAAGTTCAAACTCAAGATCTTAACTACCTCTGTAAGGCATCGTTAGTGTTGAACCACAAGGAGAACCAGGTGTCGGAACCTAGTTTACAGACGGACTCCAGTCTCGAACCACAAGGAAGTACAACCAGTGCCTTCCTTCTCTGGCCAGAATGTCTCAAATGTATAAGGACGACCAAGTAATTAACGAAGTAGTTCTTTTTGTTAATTACGCTTATTGGATCCACATGAAGCCTCGACTGGAAGCCCCCACAAAACCTCAGTTGGAAGCCACCACTTCCCACAAAACCTCAGCTGGAAGCCCCCACACCCCACAAAACACGAGACATAACCCACACCTAACTAACCACAACCTACTAACTAAGACATGTCACCTAAGACAACCTACCCCCCTATGTTACCTACACGTAACCTAACACTAAGAATAATATACACCTAACTCAACACCATTTTCTAACACCAATCAAATAATATTTGAGACAAAAACTATTTTAAATCTACATTACAAATGGTTGATACGTCTTTGTGGTGCCCGCCGCTTGGGGAAGCTTGGCCAGGTCTCATAAACAAAAGCCAAATGCGCGTTAATCCCGTTGTTAAACCCTTGTTTATAAAAAGAGTAGCGAGCCAGTGGGTGTAGAAGCAGGAGGATCCTGTCTCCCTCCAGTGGGTGAAGTACAAGGGTGGAATTCTGTTTGCATCCAGTGTAAGACGAAACAGTTGCATCCTCTGTCCTTCTAGAACAGTGATTTCCAAACACTTGGGATCAGGGAGCCCGTGTCCGGAGTTGTGCCAGAATATACAAAAGCTTACAAAAAAGTATAAATTGCCACCTTTTATGGAACCGAAGTAATCAATGATGGAGTCAGAGTTTGTCTCCTGTGGAGTCCTTCCCATATTGGTCTCCGAATGCATGATAGAACTGATGAGTTAGCCAAAACCTTTGCTCATAAAGACGAAATTGATTACCATCTTGGACTGCTTTTGAGCAGCCTGAGGGCAGTAATATTCCGGGAACATCAACAAAATCTCGTAGACTTGAGGCAAAATGAAATTCACACCAGTTACTCTATCAACATTCTATTATGCAGGAAGTACCGCACGTCTATGGGTCATCCAATAACGTTAGCAGACTTCTTGATGTTACCACTGCTAGGCTTAGGCTCGGCTACAAGTACAACTACTCGCATACTTTGCGTCATTATATATGGACGCAAAGTGGCATATCATTATATGTCACTGGAATGTGAAAAAACCGCGGAATTCAGGGATAACACCATCAATAGTGTCCAAGAGATGTGTAAGTACTTCATTCATAATGATGTGCTGACCGATATCTTTGCAAAGTATCCAAAATGTGCTTACTGTAGGTAACGCATGCACATGACTGTAAAGCTGCCGCCCAGTTGGGTGGGTGTGGAGCAAGACTAGTACATGTGTGACTCACCATAGATGTAAAGTGCCTTGTATAGTGACTGTTGTGAGCCTCTTGTTGAATCACTTGTGACACAAAGATTATCGGTGTGTATATGTATTGTGTAAATGAATATATATATATATATATATATATATATATATATATATATATATATATATATATATATATATATATATATATATATATATATGTACATGTATATATAACATCAATAATTGTGTAAGTTGCTTCAAAAGATTATCACTTGCTTAGCTAAACGACCTCTGGGGCTTAGTTCCTTAACCCATTATGTACCTCTGTAACCCTTTCCACCACCGCCCACGGAATAGGTATGGGATGCATAATAAAGAAAGAATCAATCAATACGCAACCGAGTAAAAAAAAAATATATATAAGGTTTTAACGTGACCAAATAATAAATAAAAAAAAACATCACGAATTAAGTTGTGCTAAAAAAAGCAACCTCAGCTTTCACAATAAATTATGAGACAATTAGAATGTTATGCTATTGAATTTTGTATTATTTTCAAATATGAATGAAACAATAAAACAATAAAATTAAACGTTTTTGTTAGCTTTATACCAAAACAATTAATACACACTCATTTAAAAATATAAACACAACGCTTGTTTGCAACCAGGAGGTCAGATGTAAAGGGAAAATGAATTTATTATTAACTTCATTTAATAAATAAAAATAGGCAATAAATACTCTTGCAACATTTTATTCAAAATGGTGAATTAACTAATATAAATTAACCTACTGCTTTATACGTCTATTTTTGTAACTGACTCAAGTCGAACCTTGTAAGTGTCAGCCAGGTTGGGATCCCTGTTGAACCTTGTGTCAGGTTCACACAGAAATCACAATAGCGTGATGCATCAAATGAACAAAAACACAAGGGATGCCTCTCGCACATAGGTTCGAATCCTCGTCACGGCCCTTGTGGATTTGTTTAAGGAGAGAATCACTGCTTCAGTGAATGAAGAAGAGTGACGTATCCTGTGTCACTCCGGTGGACGAAGTACCAGTGACACAGGTACTCACTCTTGTGGATGAGGTACCAGTGGGATCCTGTGTCACTCCGGTGGATGAGGTACCAGTGGGATCCTGTGTCACTCCGGTGCATAAAGTCCAGGTGTCAGTGTCGCTCCTCCACAGCCGTTAACAAAACTACATCAAGAACACAGGAAATTGCGTTGAAACAATCCGGTGGGAAGCTTCACTATTTATATCTATGATGTCGTTATTCCGACGTCTCTCTCTCTCTCTCTCTCTCTCTCTCTCTCTCTCTCTCTCTCTCACATCCACATTAATCTACTGCTGGATGATGGTTTCGCGATTTATTCAATCCATTTCGTTGTCGGGATTGTCTTCTTTCCGGAATCCATTCGAGGATTTCCTTTGTTCAGCGTCCATCCGTTCTCCTGGCTATATATCCAGCCTGCACACACTGCGAGGCCTTGACTAGTGACGATATTTCGTGCCTTGGAGCTTTAACTGGCACCGGCAGCACCAGAGAGAGAGAGCTCCCTGACCTGATCTTAACTGTTGCACGAGGCCACTGCCAATTTGCAACGTCTCGCATAGTGCACAACTGGTTCGTATTTACAATCACTTCACATATCTATGAGGAAAAGATAAGAGCGCCTTATCATGAAGTGACGCTAAAGCCGAGCAGGTTGTAATAACAGTTTATCAATGACATCGTTGATCTACCATCGTTTACTCCCTCCTCCCTCCCTCTCTCCCTCCCTCCCTCCCTCCCTCTCTCCCTCTCTCTCTCTCTCTCCTCTCTCTCTCTCTCTCTTAGTCTCTCCTCTCTCTCCTCTCCTCTCCTCTCTCTCTCTCTGACACACCCTCAATCGCTCCTCAATTACTCCACGACTACTCAACTACCTCAATTACAGGTACACGCGTCTTCTTGAATTACCTAAACTACATCAAACACCACCAAAATTAAGAGAGAAAAACCATTTATAAATGCTTATTGCCGGACTAGATTTGTTCGCACAGCTTATAACATCAACACCAGCCATCTGCCTTCCCAGTCTGCTTTATCAACTTGTGAATCAGCTTTTTGTGGCAGTGTCTAAGATGTCTTGGCAGTCTAGGAAGATGCAGTTCACCCCATACTCATCTCTCATTCCGAG
>WNGS01001312.1:18383324-18389065 GCA_020271785.1 Procambarus virginalis | reverse complement strand
CATCAGTTCTTCTGAGCTTTTTCTATGAAGATAATGTCATTACATAACGGCAGTATACAATTGTTTTTGACTACTACTGAAGACTCTGTCTTCAATTAGTTCCATTGTAATAATTAGCGAATAACTCTCCTAAAGGGGAGCCCAATGCTACTCATGTATCTATTGTAGAATACATGTCTCCTTTGGACTGATGAAAAAGGGCTTCCTTCTGTACATGCCTCAGAGAAGGCGCTTCAAGTGTGGCTCGGATAATGCAATTAGGGGTCTTCGTCTATGTGTACTCTCGTCCTTAATTCTTTATCGATGGTTTGTGTCGACTGGACGTGGTAATAGGGGTTCGCACGTCTCAGGTGAAGCAATGATTCCCGGCTTAGGTATTGACGATTTGTGCTGTGCTGGGTATTTATTCCCTGAGGGTTATTCTGGACGAGGGGGGAGGTGTTGGGGGCTTTGTTGCTTGGAGGAGCTCGAGGGGCCAGCTTAATGATATAAAATATATGCCTGTACAGTACACACTTAAGAATGAACCAGTGTAGGTTCGAACGTTGTGTATTTTATAATAAGCGTAATACATTAAATAGTATTTCTTTCTTTCTCACCTTGACGAACATGAATTTGGAGAATCCTTTCCAATATAACCCATGATGCAAGTAGACACTAGTCAGAGGGCTAGAAGCTCCTAGAACAAAAACAAATGAATAATACAAGAATATGCTGTCATGATTCAATGAGAAAGGTGTAATACAAAAAAAAACTGCGCTCAGTATACCGTATCATTAATGTATGTGTGTGTGTGTGTTGTGATTGTGTGTGTGTGTTGTGTGTTGTGTGTGTGTGTGTGTTGTGTGTGTTGTGTGTTGTGTGTCACAACAAATTGGTTCCGGGGGTAAGTCAGGAGTTCGACCTAAGGTGCGCGACCAGCCTGGTCGGTGTGATGGTACGCTGCCAGAGAGACGCGCCATCGGGAAGTTGTGAAAATTTGGCGGTAGACGTTTGAATGTTTTAAAACGAAACTGGGAACGTGAGAATTCGAGACTGGAGTTCTCTTCACTTACATCTTTTTTGCGTCCTTGATAGCAGTAACTTGACGAGACACACTCAATGCCTCTTTAAGAGACGTACCGCAAGCCGGATTCATCGGTCAACTTTTGGACTGTCAACTTGACGAAAAGTTATCCAGGAGGAATTGACAACATTCGACGGGCCAAAGTGTGGATTATTTTAATCCACGTTGTCCCAGGTGTGTGATGTTGGTGAGTGAGGGGGGGGGAGGTGATGATTTCGATGTTGGTTGACTGATGTTCTGATAATTTTGTAAGATAGTGGAAGTTGGAGTCCGCCCAGGAGAGGCCTAGCTATGAATCCCTTCCCCCCGGAGCGGCTCAGTCATTAGATACTCCCAAGAAGGTCCAGCTAGGTGGCCCAGGAATGAATAACACCAGGACAGGCACACCAACGAGGCGAGGGCTGACCAAACCGGGACGAAGAGTGAACCAAGTGAGCCAGAAGCCAAGTGGAAAAACTGCCGAAGAGTGGGGCACAAAATAAACCAAGGAAGGATGGAGCAAGGGAGCAGAAGTGACCAGTGGAGAGACCGGTGGCGAGAAGGACCACAGAGAGCAGGAAGGGAAAAAGTGGAAGCCAGGAATGGACCAGTGGAGAAGGCGAATGTACCAAGTGGAGCAGATAATGGACAAGGCTAGAGGACCCAGGTAGAGAATGGACCCAGGGAGCAGGAATGGACCAGTGAAGGAAGCGGACAGGAGACCAAGGGCAGGATGAGTTGGAGCAGAGATGGTAACCAATACGCGTGACCACAGTGGCGAGAGACACCGGAAAGTGGACAGGATCAAAGGAAGTGGCGCCAGAAGTACAATTGTGAGGCACGTAAATGGACCAAGGGGAGCGGAATGAGACCAGTGTAGCGAAATGGACCAAAGGTAGCAAGAAAGACCACAGTGTGCGAGGCAAAGAGAAATGACCAAGTGGGCAGAGAATGGACCAGTGGTAAACAGGATGGAAAATAGATCACGATGGATACAGTAAGGTGCGAGCAGACGAACTGAGTGATGAACATAAGTGATGAATTCGACATGGAGTACTAGCATTACAGTAGAAAAAAGCTGGAAAAACGAGTCTAGAAACCTGAACTGTTTGACAACCAGACCAGGTTAGTGAAACGACATTAATGAGGAAGCACACACACACACATATATACAGGGGCCTGACGGCTGAGTGGACAGCGCGCGGCATTCGTAATCCTAGGTCCGGGGAGCGATCCCCAGTGATGGCGGAACAAATGGGCAGAGTTTCTTTTACCCTGATTTCCCGTTCACCTAGCAGTAATAGGTACCAGGGAGTTAGACAGCGGCCACGGGCTGCTTCCAGGGATGTGTGTGCTCGCACATGTGTAAGAAATATGAAATATATGCAGTAGACATAATAGAGCAAACAAATTTGTTAGAAAGGCGGGATCCAAGAGTTAATAGTTCGATTCTGCAATACAAATAGTAAATCACTTTCCCCTGCCCGTAGCACAACTTCTTTCCTCACTCCTAACCCACTCTACCACCATACCCCCCCCCCCTAAATAGGGGAGAGGGGGGTGAGACCCTCCCTACCTCTCCACCCACTATGGGTCTTTACTATAGGTAGAATCTACTCTCAGACCCTCCCTACCTCTCAGACCAACTATGTCCTTTAGACACCTCTAGCTGCCCAGACCCCATTCGGCCCGCCCCTCCCTAATTGCCCAGACCCCATCTGCCCCCCCCCCCCCCTCCAGCCCCCTGGCCCCCAGATCCCCTCAACCCTCTCTCCCCTCCCTATTCCCGGACACCTCCCCCTCACAACTACTTATTGAGATAGGACAGCATCCATCTCTCACCTGCAGCACACTCCCAGGGAGACAGGTAGGCAGATGAGCTATATGACTCTGGTAACGAAGTTTCCAAGAGTCTCAAAGTTTGGTACACCAATGATGATGGGTATCCAATAAAGCAGAGAAAGGGTCAGTGAAGCGATCCAGACATAATTGCAATAGTGGAAACTAAAATAATATGATATCGAATGCAATCTTCCAGAGGGATACCAAGTGATAAGGAAAGAAAGGACACAGAGACAGGGAGGGGAAATGGCACTCCTCATAAATCAGAAATGGAAATATGAGAAACTAGAGAATCGGGGGACTAGTGGAAACACAAGCTCCACCTTGGGATTCTGACAGCTGATGGGAAGAGAATTGTGATCTCCAATCCCCCACCAAACAGTAGAAGGCCCAGACAGGGATATATGATAACATCACGACATGTATAGATGAACCGCAGAGGGCAGCAACAACAGCTCACAGAATGAGAGCGAAACTGTTGGTCATGGGGGACCTCAATCACGGAGAAATTGATTGGGATTCAAGAAATCTCCCTCATGGTGAGGAAGAAAATTGGGGAGTAAAATTAGTGGACGTTATAGACAGGAATTTCCTAGCACAACATGTGAGGGAAGACACAAGGGAAAGAGGAGGAGATACACCAGGCCTATAAGACCTGATTTTTACCCAGAATGAGGAAGCCAATGCTCGATCCTGCAGGCACAAATAGGCGAGTACAAATAGGTGAATACACACACGCACACGCGCACACGCGCACGCACACACACCCATCAAAATCCCAGATAATTTGCGCTAGCTTTGAGGGCGATCTACTCTCCAGCAAGAGAATGTCCGCCTCAGTTAGCACCACCCAGACTCAGCCTAACCACAACACACACACACAATGAAGCCCACTGAGCCATCACTAACAATCAGATCAACCTAACCCTTCTAAGACCGTCTTAACAGCTCCATCAGCAGCTAAACACCACTCCACTTACTAGCAAACACACATTAAATAAATAAAAACAACATCATAGGAAGTAAAGGAGGTGAAAACGAATATGGAAAGAAGAAATGCTTAACGCAGTGGGGAGAAGGGGGAAGTGGAGGAACCAAAAAGGATAATAAAGAAAAACGCAGGAAACTAATTTTGGTGGAGGGTGGAGTGAGGACTAAAAAGGAGAGGCAGAGGAAGGAAGAGGATTGCTTGGGGATGTTGTGTGAAGGGGGAGTGATCAAAGGTAGATAGACAGACAGACAGAAGAGGCACGGACGGGTGGGATGGGGAGAGAAAGGCGAGTGAGAGGAATGGTATAATGGGGGGTGATTTATGTTTTTTGCAGAACTAAAGTGTGCTTCTCACAGTGTGCTTCAATGACCAGAATTATATTTACTAGTGAAACCAATCCCGAGTCTCGAGTCACAACCGGTTGGTGCTTCAGACTGGTCACAACCGGTTGGTGCTCCACATTTGTTTTAGATTCTCATTGTTGTGCACAGAACGGAAAAGTTGTTGTATTGTTTGATGCTAAATTACATGGCCAGGTGAGTAAGGTGCGACCTGGTCAAGTGATCACAGCACGACCTGGTCGAGTGACCAGAGTATGATCTGGTCGAGTTACCACAGTACAACCTGGTCAAGTGACCACAGTACGACCTAGCCGAGTGACCACAGTATGACCTGGTCGATAATGACGGTAGGTATAAGAGAGTCTGCCTAACACAACCTGGGCGCGTGCTCGGCCCATCAGAGGCGCTGCTCCTGGCTCTGTGAGACCCACCACCATCATTATTTTCTTATCAACACGTGTATCTTGAGCAGCACTTGAAGACCTTTCAGTAACAATGCCAAGAGCCACCATAACGTCAATAAGACCTCCCAAACCTGTGTGGGACCGATGTCCTGCCCATCTCATATGACCCAAGTTACACCTTCATAGGACTCTAGCTAAATCTTCCTAGGACCCAGGATACATCTTGATACACACACAGATCAAAGGGTAAGGTATGCCGTTCCTTGGGAGACCGTCAGTGGTGTGTCGATCATGTTTCCATTTCAGAGTTGAGTGGAGCAGTAAAGGGCGCGGGAGAGGGCCGTCTCCAGACTGACATTTGGTGGTGAATGAAGAGCTCACTCAAGTAGTCAGCGCCTCGCTCTAGTGTCTTGTTTCTTGCTGATGGCTGCCCCACGGTACTCATCTTGTTGATGTGTATTGTACTGTTGTGGTGGTGCTGTTGTGGTTGGGGGTGGCTGTGCTGGTGTGGTGCTGTTGTGGTGGTGGTGGTGGTTGGTGTGTTGCGGTGGGTGGTGGGTTTTTGCGGTGTGGTGGGCCTTACCCATCAGTGTCTACAGGAAAGTGAGGTCTAACTCTTAAGTCCCCCGGCCAACTAGCCTTAGAATGCACCTGTTTGCGTTATAAATTAACTATTTTGGCGTTCAAATATCTATAGTCCAATCTGCCCCTAAAAGTTTGTGGATGAGCCTGGCCTCCCACAACTGCTTTTTTTCACTACATTCCAACTTACTGCCCACTCATACAAGGTGCGGGTGGTCACTTATGTCCGCTCGTCCTACTTTCTCACCCATTAAAGTCTGTCCTACCACCTTGTGCAAGTGCTCGGCCCTCAGAGCCTGCTTGCTACTGTGAGAAAAGCCCACCACCATCATTATTTTCTTATCAACACGTGTATCTTGAGCAGCACTTAAAGACCTCTCAGTAACAATGCCAAGAGCCACCATAACGTCAATAAGACCTCCCAAACCTGTGTGGGACCGATGTCCTGCCCACCTCATAGGACCCAAGTTACACCTTCATAGGACTCTAGCTAAATCTTCCTAGGACCCAGGATACATCTTGATACACACACAGAT
>WNGS01001312.1:18334835-18347566 GCA_020271785.1 Procambarus virginalis | reverse complement strand
TATGAAACTTTCAAGGTAACTAGTATGTTTAGTATGTCACATATTCACGTATTAAATAGTCAATATTGACTGAAAGAAAGTGCGAGAACGGGTTGCACCTGGAGCTTAAAACTGTTAATATGACAGTCCAATATGTCTAGAAATATATTCACGAGTCTACTAAAAACTTACAGGCGAGGCCAGAGAGCTAAAGCCTTCCCCCTCCCCCCCCCTATACAAAATCTGGATGAGGGGGAGGGGATCAAAACACGTGTTCAAAACACATGTTTTGTTCATTATAAACCACGAATATTTGTGCCAGCGTGAACCTGTTTGGTGCGGCAAGATGTTCCCGTCTTGGCTATTGCACAAGTGTGTGTACATTTTGGTGCTGGTATAGGCCGTGAAATACCAATATTGCTATCCTGCAATAACCTGGTGCTCACACCGTTTGATGTGGTGACGTTTGTGTAGCAGGATATGATGGCATAACATATATAGTTCACCACTCCCTTTCATCATTTCATATATGTGTTGGACATGAATTCAAAATATTGCAAGGTTCAAAACTTTGTTGCGAGTCGTGTCTCCTGGGATGACAGACAGACTAAGGTAGTGTACCGTCAGCCTCGCACGCTAAAACAAAGATTGGCGGCACCGACACAGAACACTTCAATACACAATGACAACTACACCCTGGGTTTATACACACGGTTAAGCGCTGATGACTTTGATGAATTTATTTATTTATTATTTATTTATTTATATATATACAGGAAGGTACATTGGGATTGTGAGGATACATAGGATAGTAATTACGATCTTGTAAAGCCACTAGTACGCGCAACGTTTCGGGCAGGTGAATACTATCCTTGTTCTTTTTTGTCTCATTTGTATGTTGTTTATGTCACTAGATGTTCACCAATGTCGCCTCCGTCTGCTGTTCTTCACGCTGAACAATGTTTCTCTGATTTGCTTTCTAGAGAAACATTAATGTTCCTCCCATGCTACCTTCTAGACAACATTATTGTGCAATAGGCAACAATCTCTCAACAGTAACCTTTCCTCCACAACCTTCCAGCAACACTACCTCCTCCTCCTCCTCCCCCAACATTCTGCCAGAGGGGAGCTGCCACAGACGGCAGATGGCCACGGTAGGGTCGACCGTCGCCAGGAGTTACTGCATGCAGAGGCCCACTAAAGATACCAGGGGTTCCATATATATATATATATATATATATAATATATATATATATATATATATATATATATATATATATATATATATCCACTTGTTAAGCTACACTTGAGCGCTCCCAGTGGTCGTGAGCATCAATGATGTCTTCAAGCAACCCACCTTACCTAGCGAGGCCGAAACAGTGACAACGTGAATATTTCGGTGCTTTAATTTGTACTGACGAATCGTACTTTTCAACGGATTGGTCGATTACTTTAAAAAATACTTGGCAATAGGACGGAAGACGGGTTGTCCTCCTAGCTACTTCCTCGTCCTCCCAGCCACTTCCTCGTCCTCCCAGCCACTTCCTCGTCCTCCCAGCCACTTCCTCGTCCTCCCAGCCACTTCCTCGTCCTCCCAGCCACTTCCTCGTCCTCCCAGCCACTTCCTCGTCCTCCCAGCCACTTCCTCGTCCTCCTAGCCACTTCCTCGTCCTCCCAGCCACTTCCTCGTCCTCCCAGCCACTTCCTCGTCCTCCAGCCACTTCCTCGTCCTCCTAGCCACTTCCTCGTCCTCCCAGCCACTTCCTCGTCCTCCCAGCCACTTCCTCGTCCTCCTAGCCACTTCCTCGTCCTCCCAGCCACTTCCTCGTCCTCCTAGCCACTTCCGTCATCCCTTCTCCAACAATCCCAGCCACTCAGCCCCCCCTCACCACTCACCTTCCTCCCATCCACCTGATCCCCTTTCCACAAGCGACTTGAGAATGGTCCAGGACGGACCGAAACGTCGTCGTCCCTTCAACTTCTAGTGTGTGGTCTGGTCAACCCCTTTCCACCCTTTCCCCCCAACCCCCTCCCCTCGTTCCTCTTCTTACCCCACACACATTTCTCCAGAATATGAACGAGAGACAACCCCTGCACTGTACACAACACCACTTGTACTGTGTAAGTTAACTTCCTCTTACTGAGTTGCCACTCAACGCCAGATTACAAGCTGTTTTCTTGGCTTCATCTGCATCGCATTCAGCAAACCACAACGTTTATCAGCAACATATGAGCTCAAAGGAAAGAGAAATTACGACATTTAGCGGTTGTCGTGTACTCACCTATTTGTGCTTGCGGGGGTTGAGCTTTGGCTCTTTGGTTCCGCCTCTCAACCGTCAATCAACAGGCGTACAGATTCCTGAGCCTACTGGGCTCTATCATATCTACACTTGAAACTGTGTATGGAGTCAGCCTCCACCACATCACTGCCTAATGCATTCCATCCGTTAACTACTCTGACACTGAAAAAGTTCCTTCTAACGTCTCTGTGGCTCATGTGGGTACTCAGTTTCCACCTGTGTCCCCTTGTTCGCGTCCCACCAGTGTTGAATAGTTTATCCTTGTTTACCCGGTCGATTCCCCTGAGGAATTTGTAGGTTGTGATCATGTCTTCCCTTACTCTTCTATCTTCTAGTGTCGTAAGGTGCATTTCCCGCAGCCTTTCCTCGTAACTCATGCCTCTTAGTTCTGAGACCAGTCTAGTGGCATACCTTTGGACTTTTTCCAGCTTCGTCTTGTGCTTGACAAGGTACGGGCTCCATGCTGGGGCCGCATACTCCAGGTTTGGTCTTACATTTGTGGTGTACAAAATTCTGAATGATTCCTTACACAGGTTCCTGAACGCTGTTCTGATGTTAGCCAGCCTCGCATATGCCGCAGATGTTATCCTTTTTATGTGGGCTTCGTGTGTGTGTGTACTCACCTAATTGCACTCACCTAATTGTGCTTGCGGGGGTTGAGCTTTGGCTCTTTGGTCCCGCCTCTCAACTGTCAATCAACTGGTGTACAGATTCCTGAGCCTACTGGGCTCTATCATATCTACATTTGAAACTGTGTATGGAGTCAGCCTCCACCACATCGCTTCCTAGTGCATTCCATTTACTAACTACTCTGACACTGAAAAAGTTCTTTCTAATGTCTCTGTGGCTCATTTGGGTACTCAGCTTCCACCTGTGTCCCCTTGTTCGCGTCCCTCCAGTGTTGAATAGTTCATCCTTGTTTACCCGGTCGATTCCCCTGAGGATTTTGTAGGTTGTGATCATGTCCCCCCTTACTCTTCTGTCTTCCAGTGTCGTAAGTTGCATTTCCCGCAACCTTTCCTCATAACTCATGCCTGATGATGGTGTGTGTGTGTGGTGTGTGTGTGTGTGTGTGTGGGTGTGTGTGTGTGTGGTGTGTGTGTGTGTGTGTGTACTCACCTAATTGTGCTTGCGGGGGTTGAGCTTTGGCTGTGTGTGTGTGTGTATGTGTGTGTGTGTGTGTGTGTGTATACATTTAGTTGTATTCACTTAGTTGTATTTTACGGGGGTTGAGCTTTTGCTCTTTCGGCCCGCCTCTCAACTGTCAATCAACTGTTTACTAACTACACTAACTACTTTTTTTTTTTTCCCCACACCACACACACACACACACCCCAGGAAGCAGCCCGTGACAGCTGACTAACTCCCAGGTACCTATTTACTGCTAGGTAACAGGGGCATTCAGGGTGAAAGAAACTTTGCCCATTTGTTTCTGCGGGTGCGGGAATCGAACCCGCGCCACAGAATTACAAGTCCTGCGCGCAATCCACCAGGCTACCACGGCCCCCCGCGGTAGTGTGTGTGTGTGTGTGTGTGTGTGTGTGTGTGTGTGTGTGTGTCACCTATTTGTACTCACCTATTTGTGCTTGCAGGATCGAGCACTGACTCTTGGATCCCGCCTTTCTAGGCATCGGTTGTTTACAGCAATGACTCCTGTCCCATTTCCCTATCATATCTAGTTTTAAAATTATGAATAGTATTGGCTTCCACAACCTGTTCCTTAAGTGCATTCCATTTTCCCACTACTCTCACGCTAAAAGAAAACTTCCTAACATCTCTGTGACTCATCTGAGTTTCCAGCTTCCACCCATGTCCCCTCGTTCTGTTACTATTATGTGTGAACATTTCATCTATTTCCACTTTGTCAATTCCCCTGAGTATTTTATACTTTCCTATCATATCCCCCTCTCCCTTCTTTTTTCTTGTGTCGTAAGGTTCAGTTCCTTCAGGCGCTCTTCATATCCCATCCCTTGTAACTCAGGGACAAGCCTCGTCGCAAACTTCTGAACCTTTTCCAGTTTCCTTATGTGTTTCTTCAGGTGGGGACTCCATGATGGCGCGGCATACTCTAAGACTGGTCTCACGTAGGCAGTGTAAAGCAGCCTAAAAGCCTCCTCACTTAGGTGTCTGAATGATGTTCTAACTTTTGCCAGTGTAGAGTACGCTGCTGTCGTTATACTATTTATATGTGCCTCAGGAGTTAGATTAGGTGTTACGTCCACTCCCAGGTCTCTTTCTTGAATCGTCACAGGTAGGCAGTTCCCCTTCATTGTGTACTGTCCCTTTGGTCTCCTATCACCTGATCCCATTTCCATAACTTTACATTTGCTCGTGTTGAACTCCAGTAGCCATTTCTCTGACCATTTCTGCAACCTGTCCAGGTCCTCTTGGAGGATCCTACAATCCACATCCGTCACAACAACACACTGGTATACCAGTGCGTGCGTGCGTGCGTGTGTGTGTGTGTGTGTGCGTGGGTGCGTGCGTGCATGCTCCTGGATATAGTGGTGAGATTTGCCTCAAAATTGAAAAGGCGACAAAAACTATGTTAGCAAAGTTAGCTTAAGAATCAAACAAATATACAGACTAGTATTAGGAAGCATTGTATACTCCGGCGGCCAGCCAGACTGTCTTCATACTGTGAGTTCATACGCTTTGTGTATTAGTGGCTTTGTAATCCTTTGCATCATACAGTATCCCTATAAACTAAATTATATAAATATTCACTGTACTAATACCACTGTATTGTATGTACTAATTAAAACTGTTACAAAAATCTGAGCTAATTTCTTGGTAAATAAGGATTTTTGATATTACGTGACGGAAAGTTCCTTACCCGTTCAAATAAGACACCAGACGTCAGCGGATTTTATTTCAGTCAAACAGGGAATTAGAATTGCCTATACCCACGTTGGCTGTCGATACCATGACAGTGCTCGCTTCAAGTACAACTCGAAGATACCATCAAGAATAGTGAGAGTATAGGGTCTCTGACAAGCTATACCAGCTTCCTGTTACTTCAAGGACACTCGAGTGCCTGGCCCTGATGTAAATCCAGGCAAATAATTAAGCACAGAGATGATATATGGAGTCGTTAAACTACACAACTAATATCTAAAAAGTCGAACCCGGAGCTAGAGCTCGATTACCGGACACACAATTAGAGAAAAAATAATGTAACTTACTGTGGCCCCCTTCTAACTATTACCTAGTCACCCCTTCTTCCGTCGTTTTCTGTGAAGAGATTTGTCCACATATTCATTTATACAATTTTGGGAAAGGCAGCCTCTCGCCCGGGTGGCTGTGTCAGGTGACAGTCATGGCTTATTCCCAGAGTTGGCATTACTGGTGCACAGTGTTGCCGCCCTCACCGTGACAGGGACGCCATCACGGCAGGAGCTCGTTAGAGATATGCAAATATATTTGGCCCCAAATGCCCAAACTATCTCTACAAGCCGTCACTGGCTCCTCAAATCCAATTCCATATCTCAACGATGACATATATAACCAACAGCTGTAGCACAGAAACGCACACAGAAGCGGGAGCACAGACTTAACAAAATCCTACTGAAATCGGATAGAAAAATGGACAAAGGTTCTCTTAAGTGATACTTTATTACCAGAAAAATAAATAAAATGTTTGATTCCTGTCCAATTTTGACAACACTTAGAATACTCAATATAGTTATTATACATGTTCAGAAATTTTCAAATAAACTATTTATAATGTATTCTAGATTTAAACTGAAATATATTACGGTTGTTAAGTGGTAGCACATAAATATATTTATACAATTATCCGAACCTATCCTAGGTCTTGCTATGCATACAATTATAATTACATATCCATATGCAAGGTCATGGTAACACAATATGGTCAAAATGAAATCTTTGGAGGTCAGTCGACACAGTTGACACGAGGATAGCCTAAGGATGGAGTGGTTACGAACACATGCGTATACGTGTGTGTTGAAGTGTTTTCTCTTCATAAAGAGTGTGTGTGTTTACCGGCTGGATTAACAAGCAATTGTTTATGAGGACGGGCTGATAACAAGATTCGAACTTTTTCGAACAGTGTTTCGTTCTCTTCCTGTCGCCGAATCGCACCCTCTCTCAATTACGAAGAGAACCAAAACGCCGAACTTTACCAACCCTATTTCTAACTACACAAAATTATAATACAGTATATAATAATTGTAAATTATATTAAGGAGAATACCGTATTAGATTAAACAGTACTTTTAAATTGATGAATGTGTCTTTGGGATTGGCCGCAACTTGGACGAGCCTAGCCTGAGGATGGTTAGACGTTGGCATATCCATTTTAGCCTATCCTAGCCTATCCACAGCGAGCCAATCCTAGAAACTGTTTTCGTCAAGTGTAACTACAAGATAGAACTAATGTAACGACTACTATAGTCGGGTTGAGTCACATTTTGTAATTTTCTCAACCTGTGTTCGAAGCTGAAGAGACTTCATTAAATTCCTGCGTGCCAAAGCTCTGACTAAACTTGTGTACTAAACTGCTTCGTAACACAGAATATCAAACCCACGAAATTTCTATAATTACAGTTTGTCAGTTAGTTGGCCGGCTGGCTACTGGCTTGCCTGCCTATCTGCTTGGTATTTAATCGTTCAACCTCACCGGAGCCAGCAACCAACCGGCCCACCTCACCGGAGCCAGCAACCAGCCGGCCCACCTCACCGGAGCCAGCAGCCAGCCGGCCCACCTCACCGGAGCCAACAACCAACCGGCCCATCTCACCAGAGCCAGCAACCGGCCGGCCCATCTCACCGGAGCCAGCAACCAGCCGGCCCATCTCACCAGAGCCAGCAACCGGCCGGCCCATCTCACCGGAGCCAGCAACCAACCGGCCCATCTCACCAGAGCCAGCAACCGGCCGGCCCATCTCACCGGAGCCAGCAACCAGCCGGCCCACCTCACCAGAGCTAGCAACCAGCCGGCCCACCTCACCAGAGCCAGCAACCAGCCGGCCCACCTCACCAGAGCCAGCAACCAGCCGGCCCACCTCACCAGAGCCAGCAACCAGCCGGCCCACCTCACCAGAGCCAGCAACCAGCCGGCCCACCTCACCGGAGCCAGCAACCAGCCGGCCCACCTCACCAGAGCCAGCAACCAGCCGGCCCACCTCACCAGAGCCAGCAACCAGCCGGCCCACCTCACCAGAGCCAGCAACCAGCCGGCCCATCTCACCGGAGCCAGCAACCAGCCGGCCCACCTCATCAGAGCCAGCAACCAGCCGGCCCACCTCACCAGAGCCAGCAACCAGCCGGCCCACCTCACCAGAGCCAGCAACCAGCCGGCCCACCTCACCGGAGCCAGCAACTAGCCGGCCCACCTCACCGAGCCAGCAACCAGCCGGCCCACCTCACCAGAGCCAGCAACCAACCGGCCCACCTCACCAGAGCCAGCAACCAGCCGGCCCACCTCACCAGAGCCAGCAACCAGCCGGCCCACCTCACCAGAGCCAGCAACCAGCCGGCCCACCTCACCGGAGCCAGCCCACCTCACCGGAGCCAGCAACCAGCCGGCCCACCTCATCAGAGCCAGCAACCAGCCGGCCCACCTCACCGGAGCCAGAAACCGCCGGCCCACCTCACCGGAGCCAGCAACCAGCCGGCCCACCTCACCAGAGCCAGCAACCAGCCGGCCCACCTCACCAGAGCCAGCAACCAGCCGGCCCACCTCACCAGAGCCAGCAACCAGCCGGCCCACCTCACCAGAGCCAGCAACCAGCCGGCCCACCTCACCAGAGCCAGCAACCAGCCGGCCCACCTCACCAGAGCCAGCAACCAGCCAGCCCACCTCACCGGCCAGCAACCAGCCGGCCCACCTCACCGGAGCCAGCAACCAGCCGGCCCACCTCACCAGAGCCAGCAACCAGCCGGCCCACCTCACCAGAGCCAGCAACCAGCCGCCCACCTCACCGGAGCCAGCAACCACCCGGCCCACCTCACCGGAGCCAAACCAGCCGGCCCACCTCACCGGGGCATCAACCAGCCGGCCCACCTCACCGGAGCCAGCAACCAGCCGGCCCACCTTACCGGAGCCAGCAACCAGCCGGCCTTTCCAGTGATGATAGATGGGTCATGTTGGTACCGTGTTTCCGTCTGACTGATGACACCCCGCAGTGCAGGGGATACTAATGATTGTGATAATCCGCCATACTGTGCACACACACACGCACATGAATACACATCCACACGCACACAGGATCCTAGCGGTTGAGTGAATAGCGCTCGGGAGTCGTAGTCCTAGTGGCCCGGGTTCGATCCCCGGCGGAGGCGAAAACAAACGGGCAGAGTTTCTTTCACCTTAATTCTTTGTTCACCTAGAGGTAAATAGGTCGGCTGGGAGTTAGACAGCTGCTACAGGCTGCTTTCCTTGATATGTGTGTGTTAGAAATATATGAAGTAGATATAATAGAGGAAAAAGAGATTGGTTAGAAAGGCGGGGTCCAAGAGCTAATAGCTCGATTCCTCCTCCCGTATTTGTCCCTCTTGGATCGAACTTCAGCTAAAGAATACAACTTCTCAAGACGAAAGTGTTAATTCCTCAAGCATCCTCATCTTATCTCACCTCCGACAGATCACTCCAGCTTCCGTCAACATTTCTTCGTGCCTCATTCCAGGTAGATAAGAGATAAGCTTCACTGTAACACCTTGGATACCTTTGGATACCTTTCCAAATAGCACTGTGCGTTGTTTTGAGGCGCGGGACTCCATGTCGTGCCTGCATACTCTACGGCTGCTCTCACGTAGGTGATGTACCTTGCTTTGAAAGCCTCCTTATTGAGGGTTCTGAAAGTTGCTCGGATTATCGCGTCTAGAGTATGGTGCTGACGTTATTTACACGTGTCTGAAGTCATGTCTAATCTCAGGCTTTTTTTCCCACTTAATTCAGTGAGATGCTTCGCCATTCATTGTGTACGCTCCTAGCCTTTATTTAGATCACGTTGCACTTACTGGTATTTAACTCCTATAGCCAGTTCTCGGACCGATACTCGAGCATGTCTAGGCCTTCATCGAGTATTCTGAAGACTTTTTTAAGTCTCGACTATTCTCATTAATTTTGCATCATCTACAAGTATTAACACATTGGGCCCTCTTCTTGTAATTATTTAATTGACACAAACATCAAGGAGTCTAGGACCGATCCTTGGAGGACTCTACACGTTATCCTACGTTATATCTCGTGAAGTTATCTAAGTGTAGTTACAGGATGAGAGCTACGCTCGTGGTGTCCTGTCTTCCCAGTACTCTTTGTCGTATAACGCTTTGAAACTACTTTCATTGCATACATTGTGTGTACTTTCATTGTGTACCCCGCAAGGGTACTGTGTGTGTGTGTGTACTCACCTAGTTGTGCTTGCGAGGCTTGAGCTCTGGCTCACTGGTCCCGCCTCTCAACTGTCAATCAATTGATGTATATGTTCCTGAGCCTACTGGGTTCTATCATATCTACATTTGAAATTGTGTATGGAGTCAGCCTCCACCACATCACTTCCTAATGCATTTCATTTACTAACTACTCTGACACAGAAAAATTTCTTTCTGATGTCTCTGTGGCTCATCTGGGTACTCAGCTTCCACCTGTGTCCCCTTGTTCGTGTACCACCCGTGTTAAATAATCCATCCTTGTCATTTCCCCTGAGAATTTTGTATGTGGTGATCATGTTTTCTCGAGCTCTTCTGTCTTCTAGCGACGTGAGGTGCAGTTCACGGAGCCTGTCCTCATAACTCATGCCTCTTAGTTCTGGATCTAGCCTAGTGGCATACCTCTGAACTTTTTCCAGCTTCGTCTTGTGATTGACAACGTACGGGCTCTATGCTGGTGCCGCATACTCCAGGATTGGTTTTACATATGTGGTACACAGGGTTCTGAATGAATCCTTACACAGGTTCCTGAAGGCAGTTCTGATGTTAGTCAGTCTTTCATATGCCGCAGATGTTATTCTTTTTATGTGGGCTTCAGGAGACAGATTTGATGTGATATCAACTCCTAGATCTTTCTCTCTGTCCGTTTCATGAAACACTTCATCTCCCATTCGGTATTCTGTGTCTAGCCTCCTGTTTCCACCGCCTAGTTTCATGACCTTGCATTTACTCGGGTTGAACTGTAGGAGCCATTTGTTGGACCGATCATTTAGTTTGTCTAGGTCATCTTGTAGCCTCATACTATCTTCCTATGTCTTGATCCTCATAATTTTTGCATCCATCCATTTATCAAGCTACCTATCCATTTATCTATCCATTTATGTATCCATTTATCCATGTATCCATTCATCAAACAATCTATCCATCCACCTACTTACCTTTTTATTCATATATCTATCCATCCCTCTATTTATCCATCCACCTATCTATCCATCCACCAATCCATCTACTCATCTATCTATACGCCTATCTATCAATCCATGCATCTATCCCTTCACCTATCTATTCAAAAGTCTGTGTCTCTCTCTCTTGATTTGTGTGTTTGTTTCTTTTTAAAAATATAATTGTGTAATGTGAGTGGTCGCCAGCGAGGTGTTTAGTGGTGTGAAATACACAGGAGGAGGAGGAGAATAGTCACCCCCCTTACTCTGGTCATGAACAGTGGCTTGTGAAACCCTTGAAGCTGAGCAAGAATCACCGGTGTTATGCAACTTTGGTCATACTATTAACAGCAGGAAGTGAATGTTAATTTTCCCGAGATCAGTGAATAATGGTGTATATTACTATAAGAAAAGAATATTATTGAAAAGTTTGTTTTGGAAATATTTAGCTGTGTAGCTGGCAGACAGTGCCAAAAATTGGCGCGTGTTTGAATGACCCAAGGGTGATGTTCCCTATTAAATTATAGCGACCGTGACCAACCTATGTTCATCCCGTACGCCAGACCAGTCCCTCTGCCAGTTTGGGTGAGGCTAGCCCCAACCCGTGTGGCCTCCAACTGTGAACAGGCAGACGGACATGTTCAATAAACCCCTGAACTATATGTTTAACACATCTCTAACCCTGTCCATGGAGGACAGAAGAAAATGTATATATGCTGGTTAGCATTGTAAATGTGTGGCCACGTCTGTGGTAGAAAAAAAACTGTCTTAAAGCACATATTTGCTACGTCCTGTGGTTTATTGATCTGTCTGCTGACCTTTTATGTAATGTAACAACTGCTTTCATCAGCCGCCACTGTAAATATTAACGAAATGTTTGAAGGCCATTCCTGGCCGCTTGGTAATCACATTCTCACCCCATTTTCTATAATAAAAATTTGTCGTGACAGATTTGTGTAAAATATGATAATGCTGAAAAATGTGTTTCATAATTATTTTTCGGACAAATTACATCATAATGAAATTAGGTGACACGTGTTGATGGTCTGCCAACCTGGCCTACTTTACCCCCCCCCCCCCCCCTCAGGTCACCATACACTCTACCTCAGCGCTCCCCCCCATCTACCGCCCCAAGGTCCGCCCCCCTCCCTCAATAACCTTTGACTCCGCCCCAGGTCACCTGACCCCTCACTTTACATTCGTCACCCCTCCTCTCCCCCCACCTCTAGACCCCACCACCACCACCACTAAGCGCTGCTGCCTGACGCGCCTCACGTTAATATTACCGTAAGTATTGCTATTATTTGTCCTGTAATTTAAACATTCGTTTTCTATTAGGCTAATATTAATATGAGTTATACTTTTTAGCAGGGTATGAAGGATAATTGTGTGTGTGTGTGTGTGTGTGTGTGTGTGTGTGTGTGTGTGTGTGTGTGTGTGTGTGTGTGTGTGTGTGTGTGGAGGGGAAGGTGAGTGGAGTAAGGGAGGGAACGTGAGGGAGAGAGGGTCAGGTGACAGGAGAGGAAAAGAGGAAGAGGAATGGTGTGGGAGGAAGAGTGAGGGAGGGAAGTGAGTCAGACACGAGAAAGAAAGCGAAAACTGCAGCTCAAACGGTTAGTGGAAAAGAATCCAATGAAAAGACACAAGGCGAACATTGCATACAGCAAATGGCATTAAAAACCCTGTCGAGCAAGCGGTGACCAAGGTACAAAAAATAAACACTGTTTTTATCAGTGTCTCTCAACTGTTCCTTTGCAGTCGTGGGCGGCGGGGAACCCTTCATCACTACCCCGGCCTCTGGAGACAAAAGTTTTTCCATCTTGTTCGCGTTATTTCCAGGGGTTCCTTGTGAAAAAGATACGCACTTCACACACTTCTGTTTAGCTGTTGAAGAAACGTATGCAAATGAGGCTTCCCCTCAGCTTTCTCTTCGAGGGAATTGAACTTTTCTACAAGTATTCGCAAAGGCGTTTGTGAATTTATATATAAATGCAAATAAAAGTGGTCCAGATTGGCGTGGAAAATATGCGCAACTTTCAATTCGCATTGATTAAAATATTTGCAAGTTTGTCCTGCTCGGGAGCGTCCCTTTGGCTACAAAGGAGATTGTATA
>WNGS01001312.1:18298830-18317662 GCA_020271785.1 Procambarus virginalis | reverse complement strand
CACACTAGTGAGGAATCTAGCTAATGCGATCCACTTTCTCTGTTTCCGCAAAGTTTGTCATCGTAGGAAGAGTGGACTGAAGGCGCTTTATGATAATTATAGCGCCAGTTCCCGCCCAATATTTCCCAATTTACCATTAACAGAATTTTAAGAATTCATTTATATACTACTAATTGTTCTTTTATTCCATTTATTCGTATTTTCCAACCCCATGTAGCCGGGACTGAAGTGTTATGGGTTAAGCTGAATACACTACTGGGATGTGCCAAAGGCCGTTTAGACTCCATCTGCCTGAAGAACGTTCGTGAATGGGTCCTCGTTGGCTCGACTTTTCCGTTCAGGCGACCGCTTCGTCGGGGAAGCCGTCGCTGGAGATCCACTAACTAGCGCATGCTGCCTTCTCATCTTCCTCAGGCAGAGAGTGTTCACATTTTAGCTCTGTGGTGGTGTCAGGGGGCCCTCTAGGGGGACTCGCCGGTGGCGGCGCTAGCTGGGAACGCCGCAAGCATGCACACACATGCACGACAGGAAGAAATAGATAGGAATCGTCGAAATTGCGACGCTTTTCCTCTCGCCTGAAAAAAGTAGCATTTGTGACGGATCGGCCTGTTTGGTTATGACCGCGGTCTGTTTATTACTGTTACTGTTCGGTTATGTGTGAGGAGCGTCCAGAGCGGACTATACGCTTGACCAGAGTAATACGTATCAAGGATTATTGACCGGTTATCGAGCTGCTGGTGGCGTGGTATTTGCTGCTCTCGTAAACCTGGAGGTTATTGGAGCTCGCAGAACTCTCCGCTTTAGTTACAGAATTATACACTCTGGCTACGTTATGGAGGATGGTTGGGGGGGGGGATGGTGTTGGTGGGAGGGGGAGGGTAGGGGACGTGCTTGAAATCGAACAGCATTATTAGTAAACAGGTAGTTTGTTCCTCCTCGCCCCCCCCCCCATTCTCTCTACACGTCTTTTCATTTGCGTGAAGAAAAGAAAAGGAGTTTAGACCGGCGTCTAAGTGTCCAATGATGAGTTTGTGGAAAACTAATTTGTTACCATAAAAGCTTCGTCCATAGTAACTGGGGGAGGCCACGCTGGCCCAGACCCCAGATTGGCAACTCTCTCTCTCTCTCTCTCTCTCTCTCTCTCTCTCTCTCTCTCTCTCTCTCTCTCTCTCTCTCTCTCTCTCTCTCTCTCTCTCTCTCACACACACACACACGAAATTGTCATTTGGGTCTATTACATTTGAGGAGCTGCATAAGATTCACAAACTTCAAGATTTCATGGCATTATTTTCTACCACAGACGTTGCCATATATTTGCAATGCTAACTAGCATATATACACTTTCTTCTGTCTTCCATGGAGAGAAGAACATGAAAAAATTTGGTTTTCATATATGCATTTTTTATATTATATAAGAAAAGATTTGCTTTATATATAAAGCATGTATATATTATATATATTTATATATTTATATATTTATATATTTATATATATATATATATTATATATTTAGTATAATAAGTGTAATACACTTTATAATTATTCACTTCTTTTTCTTCACCTCGACTAACGAACATGACTTTTGGAGAACTCGTCTTCCAACTAAACCCTGATGCAAGAGCACAAGTTGAAGGCATAGAAGCCCTAAACCAGAAAATAGTTAATACAGAATATATGCTCTCATTTTCAATGAGACATATTTAAAAGAAAACCTGCTGCCAGTATACACCAATATATATATATATATATATATATATATATATATATATATATATATATATATATATATATATATATATATATATATATTATGCGTAAATGTATGATTCTGGTAAATGAGAGAATTAACGATGGAGAAAACTTGCCAACAATAGTGAGACATTTCATGCTTGACGCGAAATAATTGTTTCCCACAGTGAATCATGGCACCATATTTGGCTCATCAGGTTTTGACTGATAACATTGGCAAGCGCCACGAATTAGTTATCCCATTTGTTGCTTTCACCGGCGATGAACCCGGTGTGTTTTCAGTTAGGAATTTCTAGGATATTAAATCCAGTTGATTGTAGCCTACTGTTTATATAGTAAATATATACTACCGAAGGTATGTTCTGGTATATACTACCTAAAGTATTTACCGGTTTATACAAACTGAAGGTATGTGTTTTGATATATCAGAAGGTAGTTATCTTCCCCTCTCCTCCCTACCCCTCCTCCCCTTTTTTATCTGCCCTTTTCTCCAAGAAAGAGTTAATTGAATCTTTATAGTTTGTTCTAGTACTCTTTTAGCCTGTATATATTTTTCCATTTTCGCAAGAAGTTAGTGAAGATAACTTCATTCCCTGCCATTTGTTGGAGGTAAACTCTTAAGAGCCACTTATTAGACCACTATGGAAGTTTGTCCAGGTAATTGCTTAAATATTCCCATATCTACTGTAGAATATCCTAAATTCTCCACTTACTGTATGTGATGAGATCTTGACCCGTCCCTTGGCTTTTGTCTTATCGAAGCCCAGGCGCCGGGTCCTTCGTGTGTTCGTGTGTTGGTGGGCAGGTGTGGGTCATCTTGAGGTTATCTTTAGATGATTTCGGGGCTTTTTTTTAGTGTCCCCGCGGCCCGGTCCTCGACCAGGCCTTCACCCCTAGGAAGCAGCCCGTGACAGCTGACTAACACCCAGGTACCTATTTTACTGCTAGGTAACAGGGGCATAGGGTGAAAGAAACTCTGCTCGTTGTTTCTCGCCGGCGCCTGGGATCGAACCCAGGACCACAGGATCACAAGTCCAGCGTGCTGTCCGCTCGGCCGACCGGCTCCAAGGGTGGTTGTGTTGTATCACAAATATTCTGTGAAACAAATAACAGAAAATCTCATTCTGTCCACGTTGGGACTCAATTTAATCACCACAGATCAATACCCGACTAATTTTGATATGTCAGGAGTTCAACGTCAATGAGAGACGTGGCGGGTTTAGTAGTTAAGGCTGTAGTGTAACAGGTTATCTGCGTGGTGGTGATGTTCCCTGGGGGGGGGGGGGTGGTCCCTGGCCCCAGGGACCAGGGGCAGGGCCAGGGTTGTTCCTTCCCATCAGGCTGTGGGGCAGGAACGTCCTCTGATCGGGAAGGGAAATACATGCAGGAACTTGCCTGCTTATCAAGTCATGACTCGGCATTTGAGTATTCGATGAACTTGATTAACTTTAACGGGTTTCAATGCTACACTTGAACCAGCATGTGTGTGTGTGTGTGTGTGTGTGTGTGTGTGTGTGTGTGTGTGTGTGTGTGTGTGTGTGTGTGTGTGTGTGTGTGTGTGTGTGTGTGTGTGTGTGTGTGTGTGTGTGTGTGTGTGTGTGTGTGTGTGTACTCAAATAGGTGAGTACACACACACACACACACACACACACACACACACACACACACACACACCTAAAGCACTCAGAATCCTACGACGTGAGAATCCGGAACTCGCGCTCGGTGTGGCGGAATTAAAGTCGCCGCACTGTAACAAATTCGAATTTGTTTTGTACCAAGCCTGGTCGAGGACCGGGCCGCGGGGACGTTGAGCCCTGAAACCATCGGAAGGTAACCCAAGTTTTGTTACTTTCTGATTGCTTATACCTGCAAGGTGTAGAAAATGCCTACTGTTCGCCCTCAAACTTTTCTTTGACCTTTATCTAGCAACTTGTCCTCTTAAAAATAACGTCGCTTTTGGCCGTTTGCCCGTATGGCCGAAAGTGGACGTAATTTGAAAATAAAAAAAAAAATAAAATAAATTTGGGATTTTTTTTCAACAACAGTAAGTTAAGGGTCCTTTGATAGGTTAGGTGGGCAGGAAATTCTCATAAAGTTTCAAAACGTTATGAAAACCGTTAATTGAAAGTTTCCTCTGCTAACCTTACCGAGTAAGCCGGGCGACACAAACAGAAAATTGGACGTCACTTTTGTGAGTCGATTTCAATTGGTCTAAGACTGTTGTTGTTGTTAAAGATTCGCTACCTGGAACAAAATGTTCCAAGTAGCACGGGCTATGGTGAGCCCGTAGTGGATGGATATGTGGTCTAAGACGTATTGAAGGTACCTTAAGGCTGCCGACTTACACCAATACAAATAATATAATTATTAAAAAAATATTGGGAGGAACACTGTACAGAGGTTGAATGTTTATTTTATGTTTATATCAAATGCATATTGAAGCCACTAGTACGCTGAGCACATCGGCCATGTGTCACAACTCTAGATAGAGAGTCGGCCGGTTACAATTGCCTCAAAGACGTCTTCCCTCAGCTGTCTTGAGGCTCCGGTCCAAACTGAGGGGAACAAGTCATTGTCAATACTGTGGAGGCACAATCACCCGAGGGGAGGGGGGACATAACTGGCCGACCCTTCACAGTGTTCAAGAGAGAACTATCGACATCGGAGGCCCCGAGACTGTTCAACAGGGGGGTGGGGACCACTTGCACCCAGAGACAGAAAACTGTTACTTTTGTAATTACCGGAGTGTGTTCCTAAAATGTCAAAAAGATTTATTTCTCTCTTTTTTTAAAGTCTGTTAGGATAGCTTGTACAGGTACCGTGACCACCGTGACCACAACCTTTGGAGCTGTGGTCACCCAGGCGACCTTGTTGTGGTCTTGCCCTGGGGGAAGGGGGGGGGGCTGCCTAGCTGAGAACCTTCATTCCCGGCTGGATTAATCAAACTTTTTTGTGTTATTTCAGCTTGTATAATGAGCTTTAGGAGCCCGTGTGTCGCTGGGGTGTGAGCGACACACGGACACTCACACACACACACACACACACACACACACACACACACACACACACACACACACACACACACACACACACTCACACACACACACACACACACACACACACTCACACACACACACGCGCGCAAACCCATTAGAAAGAACTTTTTCCGTGTCAGAGTAGTTAACCGCATGCATTAGGCAGTGATGTGACGGAGGCTGACTCCATACACAGTTTCAAGTGTAGATATGATAGAGTCCAGTAGGCTCAGGAACCTGTACACCAGTTGATTGACGGTTGAGAGGCGGACTCTCAAGAGTCGAACCCAGGAACCGAATCGTAATGTACATAGAACCATTCACTCTAACCATACCAGGAGAGGAGTATAAGCTGGAGTTGAGCCGGCAGGGCATGCTGTGGGGTATGGTCAGCCGGTGGGCATGCCGTGAGGTATGGTCAGCCGGGTGGGCATGCCGTGGGGTATGGTCAGCCAGGCTGGGCATGCTGTGGGGTATGGTCAGCCGGGTGGGCATGCCGTGGGGTATGGTCAATCGTATACAGGATGGTTCCACTAAACCTCGATTTCAGATTGTTCGGACCCTATATGTTGTTTATTTAGGGTGTACTAACTTCCGCTGTGGTTTGCTCGGTTAGGTTTGGTTAGTTTTGTATGGATGAGGATTTTGTAGGTTTGGGTAAGGTTAGGTATGGGTAAGGTTAGGTTTGGGTAGGGTTAGGTTTGGGTAAGCTTAGGTTAGGTTTGAGTAAGGTTAGGTTAGGGTTTAATATCCGTTGACGAACGTTACTGCATCCGCTAACACAGGGATGTAAACTTGTCATATTTACCATTGTATCTTTATAATATCAATAATGATATTCAAGCCTGAAGTGAATAAAACATTTCCATGTGAATTTACATACACGCAGAATTCTGGGACCTTTTTCTCTAACTGTGGCTGTTTGTGCCTAGCTCCTGGCTCTAGGTTCTGGTCCATCGGTAAAGAGAGAGACAACAAAGCATATTTTCACACTATAGTCCTTCGGGGATCAAACTCAGACCCGTAGAATGCTTGCTATTAAGAGCCGTGACGAAGCCAAACTGGTTCTCTCACCCGGGTTTAGCCCCTTCACAGCATTATGGCTGTGTGAGTGTGATAATCCTCTGGCTTCCATCATGGTGGTGTTCCATGGAAGGGTTTACAAGGTTAGGTTAGGTTAGGTTAGGTTAGGTTAGGCTAGGCTAGGTTAGGCTGGACTAATTGAGTTGGGTAAAGTTAGGCTAGGCTCAGGTTTGCCTAGATGAAGCTTGTCTACGCTCTGCTAGGATTGGTATTCCATCAACGGGTTACTATTTTCCCTCATTTTCTCAAGAAAATAAACAGGAATTGGCCCATGTATCCCGCCAGAGGAGCTAATCATTTATTACGTATATGATACCCCTTGTCGTTCATTTATCACCCCGTAATGAATATACATATATGAACCAACCTCAAACATATGAAAGAAATTAAATTGCCGATGTTTAGGTCCGTCCTGGACTCTCTTTATCACGCCGTGGTGACTTGATAAGGGTCCAGCACGGACCGAAACGTGGTGGACGACTGGTGTTTCAACGACACCGTGTACCGTCACACTTCCGCAGTGGTATTATCCCTTGTTTAAAAAGTGTACTCAAACTAGTGAACAACGGTGTCTGGTGTCAGTGAACAACGATGTTTGTATGCAGTATCTGAACAACATTGTGTCGTCATTGTATAACGGTGTATCTCCACAGAATTCATGAAGGTCTCCCCAACACAATGTGAAGAGAGAGAGAGAGATGGAGATCGAGAGAGAGAGAGAGAGAGAGAGAGAGAGAGAGAGAGAGAGAGTTGCCAATCTGGGGTGTGGGCCAGCGTGGCCTCCCCCAGTTACTATGGACGAAGCTTTTATGGTAACAAATTAGTTTTCCACAAACTCATCATTGGACACTTAGACGCAGGTCTAAACTCCTTTTTCTTTTCTTCGCGCAAATGAAAAGACGTGTAGGTGTTATCTTGGGGTCGACCGCAGCTCCTCGCCACATGGATGGTTTATATTGATGTTATATTTTGGGGTTAGGAGCGTGTCTTTACTGGTTATTTTTTGGTTTGACTTCATTCACTGCTGAGTTGTCTTGACTGCTTGGCTGCCTTGACTGCAGGTTTGTCTTGCCTGCCTTGACTGCTGAGTACACTAGGTACACATGAATATATATATATATATATATATATATATATATATATATATATATATATATATATATATATATATATATATATACTTTGCATCACGCGAGCAGAGGTCCTAGTCAGATACAGAGGGTTGATGGGTTTTTAATTTCACTTGGAATGGTTGTGTGTGTGTGTGTGTGTGTGTGTGTGTGTGTGTGTGTGTGTGTGTGTGTGTGTATGTGTGTGTGTGTGTGTGTGTGTGTGTGTGTATGCCTATACTTGCATAAACCACAAGTAAAGATTAACAATCTTTGGACAACACCCACCAGTGGGACTCGAACCCAGAAAGCACAACTACCTTCCAGTAGCTGCCATAACTAGTACGCCTTAACCCACTACACCACATCAGACCCTTAAAAGAAGTAGAGATTTCGAGGTATATATACACCTCAAATATCGCTATTTGAGGTGTATATATATATATATATATATATATATATATATATATATATATATATATATATATATATATATATATATATATGTTAAATATGACCGAAAAAGTAAGATTAATAATTCTAACACGAACTTTCTCAATATTTCTTGTGTTTCTTTTTACTGTCGATGGTAATTGAAAAATCAATTCTCCAAAATTCATTTTTATTTCTAGTCTGACGTTTGAACGCGTTTCGTAATAACTTATTATATTTTCAAAGACTTTAGTTTACACACACAACTGTAACCTGAAAACACTAAACAGAGTTTTACTTATGCTAACAATAAACAACTTATCCGTCTTATATACTCGCACTTGGGTGAGGTGATACGGTGCACCAGTTTTGGATGAGGTGAACAAACTTTTGACAAACACAAGACAGAACACAAGAGATTCTCGTGGTACTGGCGTCTCGGGCGCTGCTAGCTCCTCCAGCTGTGTCCGTGCATCTGGTGGTGTTCCCTTGTTCAGCGAGGCTTTCTTAAGGTGGTGGCGACCTTGTATGAGCGGGAGAAGCTCGGGTTACTGTTGGAAAACTTCTCGTTAAGGTCTTCAAACTGTTACCCGAGCTGCTCAAGGTTAGTGGGGGAGAAAGAGTGTGTGTCTGTGTGTGTGTGTGTGTGTGTGTGGTGTGTGTGTGTGTGTGTGTGTGTTGTGTGTGTGTGTGTGTACAAATAAACCTAGCTGCCTAAATAATGAACTTTTATCAGAAATAATTATTTTATTGATAGATACATTCAACACCTATGATATACATATGTATATTTTGAACGAAAACGTAACTTAGCGACTTCACCAACCTAATCACGTCGTCTTATAATGAATAATATCTTGACACTGTTCAACGAAATTTTGGGCCCTGTGTAATGTGTTATTTTCAGGTTACTTAAGCCTCCGGCGTATAGAAAATGGAATGATTCCCTTCAAAGTTTGCTTTAACTTTTGTCTAAGACAGTTTTGGGCAAGACGTCTTGGAGATATTTGAAGGCAACGGCTCCTTAATTAGAGCTGTGACGTCAATAAGTGACAGACAAGTTTTAAACAAAGTGTTTTAATTTATTTATATTGTGTATCAATGTAACATTGTCGATAAACTTGAATTTATTTATGAATGTGCCAAATGTTTAACAACAGCCTTCATTCCAAAGACATCTTCTCAAAATTGTCTTAAGGCAAAGGTCTAGGTAAAATTTAGCACGAATAATACCCATTTTCTAAATATTGACATCATTAGCTATCATAAAATAACATGATATTTATAGAAAAAGTTTCCTTATAGATAGATTAAAAAAAAATCCTCTTTAGCAAGCCTAACCTGTCCAGCTAGACTCTGCCTAAAAAAATCACGACATTGAATGAAGCAATATGACGGAGAAAGTTACAAGAGACAGTTAGATAAAGTAGCGAGAAGGTTGGAAAGTAAAGAGGCAATATGGAAGATAAAGACGTTAGGAAGATAAGATAATGATAATGAAAGGAGAAGGCGAGACGGATGAGGAGGTGACCTAGGCGAGCAGGTCCTCCAGTCTGGCGCGAGCCGTGGTCGGGGACGCACGCGCCACCGCCGCTCTTGCTCCTTCCTCACTGTCTATCAGCCATACCCCGACAACTCTCTCATCTCCTCCATCTCCTGGACTAGATTCTATTACGGTACAAACGACCGATAAACCCAACACGTCACAATGTAAATCTTGCGGACATTCAACGTGTTTTTTGACTTGAAATAACTTTTTTTTTTTCAAATCAAAAGTGTTTTACACAGATTTCTAAAGCTGTGTATAATTTGAACATTGTCAATAAACTTGGGTTTGTTTATGAATGTGTTAATGCTCTAAAACACTACTCACCTCATCGCTAAGTGGAGAAACCATGAACGTTGTGTGGGAGAGACTATGAACATCTGCTAGGTGCTGAGTATTGTCCTAGCATCAGTGGAGGAAAGACCATAGGACAGTTTGGAGAGCCTTGAGGATGGTTGTGCAAGCGTTCCTGACCTTGGGTGTTGTGGGAGAGGAGGCGTCACTCAAGGGTACTCCAAGTGTGGCACTTGAGTGCCTGCGTTAGTGTCTATTATACACAGTTATTTTATTGTCAGTGGTGCACGCAGGGATGACAATTTTGTGAGTGTGTAATTACTATATATATTTACTGTTTGTATTTACTATTTTTATTTTCTATTTGTATTTACTATTGTTTGCCTGCAGAATCAAACTATTAGCTCTGGGACCCCGCCTTTATAACAATCTATTTTTTTTCTTCTATTATATATACTATATATATTTTTCTCCAACACATACACACAAGACAGGAAGCAGCCCGTAGATATGTCTACCTCCCAGGTACCTATTTTCTGCTAGGTGAACAGGTGCATGAGGGTGGAAGAAACTGCTCGTTTGTTTCCGCCTCCGCCGGGAATCGAACCCGGGCCACAGAATTAAGAGTTTTGTTCACTGTCCCCTCAGCTACCAGACCCCACTAAATTTTGCGTGTGTGTGTTTGTATGTGTGTGTGTGTGTGTGTTGTGTGTGTGTGTGTGTGTGTGTGTTGTGTGTGTGTGTGTGTGTGTGTGTGTGTGTCTGTCTGTCTGTACTCACCTAGCCAGCACAACTCATCTAGTCGTGCTTGCGCGGGTTGAGCTCTGGCTCTTTGATCCCACCTTTCAACAGTCAATCAACTGATATATAGGTTCTTGAGCCTACTGGGCTCTTATCATATCTTCACTTGAAACTGTGTTATAGAGTCTGCTCCACCACATCACTTCCTAATGCATTCCATTTGTCTACTACTCTGACACAAATTTTTTTCTAATATATCTATGACTCATTTGGCCACTAAATTTCCGCCTGTGTCCCCTAGTGCGTGTGACCTTTGAGTTAAATAGTCGTCCTTATCTACCCTATAATTTTTTTTATAATATTGTATGTGGTGATCATGTCCCCTCTAACACTTCTGTCTTTCAGCAACGTGAGGTTTAATTCCCGTAATCTATCCTCGTAGCTGATACCCCTCAGTTCGGGTACTATTCTGGTGGCAATCCTTTAACTTTTTTCCAGTTTAGTCTTATGCTTGACTAGATATGGACTCCATGCTGGAGCTACATACCCCAGGATTGGTCTGACATATATGGTATACAAAGTCCTGAATGATTCCTTACACAAGTTTCAAAAGGCCGTTCTTATGTTAGCCAACTTGGCATATGCCGCTGATGTTATCCTCTTGGTATGGGCTTCAGGGGACAGCTCTGACGTGATATCAACCCCCAGGTCTTTCTCTCTGATTCTTGAAGGGTTTTATCGCCCAAATGGTGCCTAGTTTCTGGCCTCCTGCTTTCTACACCAATCTTCATTACATTACATTTGCTTGGTTAATTCTAACAACCATTTGTTGAACCATTCCTTCAGTTTGCCCAGTTCTTCTTGAAGCCTCAAGCTGTCCTCCTCTGTCTTAATCCTTCTCATAATTTTGGCGTCGTCAGCAAACATTGAGAGGAATGAGTCTATACCCTCTGGGAGATCATTTACGTATATCAGAAACAGGATAGGTCCGAGTGCAGAGCCCTGTGGGACTCCACTGGTGACTTCACGCCAGTCTGAGGTCTCACTTCTCACTGTAACTCTCTGCTTCCTATTGCTTAGGTACCCCTTATCCACTGGAGCGCCCCACCTGTTACTCCTGCCTGTTCCTCAGTCATATGTACCAGCGTCCTATGCGGTACTGTGTCAAAGGCTTTTCGACAATCCAAGAAAATGTAGTCCGCCAGCCTTCTCTTTCTTCCTTAATCTTTGTCACCTGATCGTAAAATTCTATTAAGCGTGTGTTTGTGCGTGCGCGCGCAAGCTGTTCATCAGTAGTTATCTGCACACTTTCTTCATAAATGTGTTTATAATTTTATGGTTATTACCAAATTGTATTTATAATTTCACGATAATTATTTGGTTTCTTTGTGATTATTTCGACACAAAAGCTTTTTATGTTTATTTGATATTTTTTCGCAATTAGTCATCAAAGAAGAAATGTTGAGTTTTCATGCATGAATATTCCGTTTATATTAAATATAACAAATATAATCAACTAATGTACTGTATTACCTGCCTGAGCATTATTTCTATGTTAGAGCCTCTCCAAAGATCCAATCTCTTGGGCTGGACGGTAGAGCGACGGTCTCGCTCTCATGCAGTGTCGGTGTTCAATCCCCGAGCGTCCAGAGGTTGGGCACCATTCCCTTCCCCCCCGTCCCATCCCAACCCCTTCAAGTGCTATATAGTCTTAATGCTTGGCCGCTTTCCCTTGATATTTCCTTCCTTCCCAAGATTATAGTAATGAAACCTGGGTTGCCAATCCCGTAGAGTACGTCGCGGGCGCGTGAGTACTCGCACACGTTTATGCTCGCTGGTTGGTCATGAAGCTACTGTGGTGGCTTCGATAACCCCCCCAGACGCTGATAGTCTTTAAGCAACTCTTGGTATTAACGTATCGACGCATGTGCATGGTAAACGTCAGAATTATTGTGCGTTTNCCTATAGTTTTCTTCGTAAATACATAGTTTGGCTGTTTTTCATGGCCAATGGCCGTGTTGGGTACCGTGTTTTAATGATAGTGCCGCCGCTGCTGTGGTGGTGCAAGACATATTGCAGGTGACGGTATGTGTTGAGGATTTCTCCGGTTGCATTAGCAAATCCTCTGTGGCTGCATTAGCCAGCGTATTGGGAGATCTCTCGTGCCTGGTACACGGGCACCACTAAGCCAGCCTTTGAGCAACTTCTGGTGATGTATTCACCTGGGGGGGGGGGGGGGGGTCACCACTCTTGGTCCCGTCTTCCTGTTTATCTTGAACTCTGCTTAACAATGGTACATCTATTGTGTATATGTGTGTGTGTGTTCACACACACACACAATATATATATATATATACATATATATATATATATATATATATATATATATTATATATATATATATATATATTATACCTAGAAGGGTACCACCTCTGGTGCAAGTGTAGGGACCCACAGTCTCGAAGAAGAAAATAAAGAGTACTCAGAGAAGACCTTGTGGATTTCCCTGAACACTTTAATCTTCTCTTCTCCTACCACCCCATTATTTTGCTCGACAACTCCGGTGGTCGTGAGTTCGAGGCTCCTGTGGTGCAAGTGAAGGGAATGTATAATTTGAACATACATTATATACCCCAGGGAAAAAATGTATAACTTGATAACTTAAATATAATTGTAGGGTATTAATTATTTAAAAATGCCAATAATAAACGCATTATGCCAGTGATGAAAGGTTGGTGGAAATCACATTAATCCTGCGCTGTCATTTTTTGTCAGGGCTGTAGTAATTAGTAGGGGGGGGGGAGGGTCCTGGTGGGCGGTGATGGGAGGTCTGGGAAGGTGGTAGAGATGAGAGAAAAGGATGAAACAGGAGGGGAAAGAGAGAGAGAGAGTGAGAATTGTCAGGAGAAAGCAATAAGGTATTACGACTATATGCACTGGGAAGGGATCTGGATAGAGGTTTGGAATGGGACCGCGGGGGGGGGGGGGGGTTAAGGAATGGTGCCCAGCCACTTGTGGACGGTCGGGAATTGAACGCCGACCTGCATGAAGCGAGACCGTCGCTCTACCATCCAGCCCAAGTGGTTGAGAGAGAGAGAGAGAGAGAGGCGGTATATAGGAGACAAAGGGGGGGGGGGGGGAGAGGGGTAGATTAAGTTGTTGTTGTTATAGATTCAGCTACTCGGAACAAGTTCCAAGTAGCACGGGCTATGGTGAGCCCGTAACTTACCTGAGCGGGGCAAGTAGATCGATAAGGTAGATTAAGACGAGACGAAGGTTAAATAGTGAGAGTAGAGAGAGGGGAAGGATAAAGGGAGAGTGGAGGGAGGTTGGATAAAAAGATACGTAGATAAGCTTGAGTGTGCACGACTCGCTCGCCAGAATGAATTTGCTGCGCCGACCAGTGCCACAGCACGCGAGAGTTGAGTGCCACAGTAGGTGCCATCTCTGGAGCGAGCTTCCTGGCACTGGGCACCACCACCACCTCCCGCTACATTACCCAGTAGTCGCTCCTCGCCGGAAATGTGTATATTTGGCACCATTTGGACTTGGGAGAGAGCCTCTTGGCTCGCTAGCGATTAGCATCCCCGGCCGAGCGAATGCCAAGCAGTTTATGTATCGTTGGAGTCTGGGAAAACAGATAACCTGGAGTTGCTTGTGTGTGTGTGTGTGTGTGGTGTGTGTGTGTGTGTGTGTGTGTGTGTGTGTGTGTGTGTATTTTTTCGCCATGCCGCGGTCCCATGCTGGCTTAGAGTGTAGACGTGTTCCATGGGTTCAGTGCCTGGACTCCGGATCTTCCTAGGGTTGCCGTCTCGACATCACTGAGGTGCAAATTTTACCGTTTTGACACACACGCACGCACGCACGCACGCACGCACGCACGCACGCACGCACACACACACACACACACCCACACACACACACACACACACAACACACACACACACACACACACACACACACACTACCCGATCCCCACCCACACTCACACTCCATAACACTGAATTTTTCAACACAATGATGAAGAATTGAACAATGAACAATAACAATGAACAATGAAAGATTTTTTTCAGTGTCAGAGTAGTTAATAAATGGAATACATTTGGCAGTGATGTGGTAGAGGCTGACTCCATACACAGTTTCAAATTTAGATATGATAGATCCCAGTAGGCTCAGGAATCTGTACACCAGTTGATTGACAGTTGAGAGGCGGGACCGAAGAGCCAGAGCTCAACCCCCGCAAGCACAACTAGGTGAGTACTGAGATCTCTGGCAATAGATTGTTCAGGAAGAGGCTGAAGGTTTGGTACACGAACGCCGACGGAGTTACAAAGAAAGTAGAGGAAATTAAAGAAAGAGTAAGTGGATATGTCCCAGATTTGATTGCAATTGTTGAAACAAAAATAAATGATATGATCTTTGATACAATATTCCCAAGGGGGGGGGGGGAATATTGCATCAGTTGACTACTGAGCCTGAACAGCTCCCGTTGCTAGATGAGGAAGCAGCCCCTGATGAGAAACTACTAAATATTGAGGTAACAACAGAGGAAGTAAGAATACAATTAGCATCACTAGATGTAACTAAAGCTACTGGGCTAAATATAATATCACCATGCATGTTAAAAGAAGCAGCAATATGACTGGCGTTATATATGTGAGGCCAGTCGTAGAGGCCTGACAGGTGAGGCCTCTTAAGACTGGAACAACCCCAGTTCCAGTCTTAGAGGCCTGGAAAAACTAAGGGTTGTTCCAGGCCCATCGTGGAACCCCCATCTATAAAAAAACACATAAGAATGCTCGAAAAAGTGCAGACGTTTGCAACAAGACTCGTCCCAGAGCTGCGAGGGATGAGATACGAAGACAGACTGAAGAAACTAAACCTGACGACGTTAGAAGGGGGACATGATAGAGACATATACAATACTAGTGGGATTGACAAGGTGGAAACAGAGGAAACGTTTACAATGAATAACGATAGAACAAGGGGGCACGGATGGAAGTTTGAGACACAGATGTGTCATAGAGATGTTAGAATGTTTTATTTTAGCGTGAGGGCAGTAACTGGAATGACTTGAAGGAGCAGGTTGTAGAGGCTAACTCCATGCATAACTTTAAATGCAGGTATGGTAGAGAAATTGGCCAGGAGTCATTGCATTAGACAACCAAAGGCTAGAAAAGCTGGGGTCCGAGAGCTAGAGCTCGATTCTGCAGGCACAAATAGGTGAGTACGCGAAGTTGTATCGAACAGTGTACGAAAATTAATATCATCGTGCAGGCTGAGCCAAACTCACTTTATTATTCAAGGTATAATTAAATTTGTGCTGGATTTAACTCTATACCGATATGCTGGTTATTACTTTACATTAATGTAATTTAAAACTTTGATCCTAGTTACACTCCGCCCCTCCGTCAGCACTTCCGTTGACCGCTTTCTTATTTAACACCAGTTATTAACACCAGTGATGCTAGCACCAGTCATATATAACACCAGTGATACTAGCACCAGTCATATATAACACCAGTGATACTAGCACCAGTCATATATATAACACCAGTGATACTAGCACCAGTCATATATAACACCAGTGATACTAGCATCAGTCATATATAACACCAGTGATACTAGCACCAGTCATATATAACACCAGTGATACTAGCACCAGTCATATATAAACACCAGTGATACTAGCACCAGTCATATCTATAACACCAGTGATACTAGCACCAGTCATATATAACACCAGTTAAATAAGTGAGCAGGTTGGCGGGTGAAGTTACGTAGTGGGGGCTGAAGCTCTTCATGACAGGTGGCGCTGTGAAGTCAATCTCGCTTCTGTATTTCTAGTGCTCTAGATCCCTCTCTGTGTCTCTAGTGTTCTGGACCCCCCTCTCTATCGTGTCTAGTGTTCAGGACCCCCTCTCTATCGTGTCTCTACTGTTCAGGACCCCCCTCTCTATCGTGTCTCTAGTGTTCAGGACCCCCTCTCTATCGTGTCTCTAGTGTTCTGGACCCCCTCTCTATCGCGTCTCTAGTGTTCAGGACCCCCTCTCTATCGTGTCTCTAGTGTTCTGGGCCCCCTCTCTATCGTGTCTCTAGTGTTCTGGGCCCCCTCTCTATCGTGTCTCTAGTGTTCTGGACCCCCTCTCTATCGTGTCTCTAGTGTTCTGGACCCCCTCTCTATCGTGTCTCTAGTGTTCTGGACCCCCTCTCTATCGTGTCTCTAGTGTTCAGGACCCCCTCTCTATCGTGTCTCTAGTGTTCTGGACCCCCTCTCTATCGTGTCTCTAGTGTTCAGGACCCCCTCTCTATCGTGTCTCTAGTGTTCAGGACCCCCTCTCTATCGTGTCTCTAGTGTTCTGGACCCCCTCTCTATCGTGTCTCTAGTGTTCTGGGCCCCCTCTCTATCGTGTCTCTAGTGTTCAGGACCCCCTCTCTATCGTGTCTCTAGTGTTCTGGACCCCCTCTCTATCGTGTCTCTAGTGTTCTGGACCCCCCTCTCTATCGTGTCTCTAGTTCTATTCTGGGCCCCCTCTCTATCGTGTCTCTAGTGTTCTGGGCCAAACCGCTCTCTTCGTTTCTCATAGAGTGTTCGGGGCCCCCGTCATCTATTCCATGTCTCTAGTGTTCGGGCCCCCTCTCTATCGTTTCTCTAGTGTTCAGACGCCCCTCTCTATCGTGATCCTGATGTTCTGGAACCCCCTCAATCTATCGTGTCCTCTAGTTGGGTTCAGCAGCCCCTCTTATCGGTGTCATGCTAGTGTTAGTCTTGGACCCACTCCTCTATCGGTGTCTCAGTCTTCTGGGCCCACCCGTCAATCTATCGTGGTCTCTAGGTTCTGGACCCCTCTTCCTATACGTCGTCCTCTAGTGTTCTGGCAACTCCCCCTGCTCTAGCGTGCTCTAGGTGTCTGGGGCAACCTACACCCCCCCGGGGGGGGGCCCTCTCTATAGTTTCTCTAGTGATTCTACTGACCCCTCTCGATCTGTGTCTCTATGTTCCTGGGCACCTTCAAGTCCCCTACTATCTTCATATGCTGTATGTGCTGACTGATAACAGCTTACCTAAAAGGATACGGCTCTTATCTTTATGGTTTAGGTGTGTGTGATGTTTGTGTTTGAGCATATCGATCGTGACATCACACCTTCGCGTCTCAGCCTGAGTCGTGGCGTTAGGAGGTTCGTGGACAGAGATGTACTCTACCGTTACTACCCACCACTAATCAAACTTTGTTTAGATAAAAAATGCTACTCGAGGTTCATAACAATGACGTCCTTGGTCTGGAAGAGATGCCAATCTGGTATAAAGGTATAGTTGAAAGTTGGCTGTGCTGAGGCTCTAGTCGCGGATTCTCAGGTCCTTCAGTCGTGGACATCATCCGCTACATCACACTATGAGGAATCTACTAATGCCGATCCACTTCTCTGTTTCGACAAGATGCAAGGTCGTATGGAAGAGCGAGAGACGAGCCATAGATGGGAGCAACTGTTATGAATAACATGATTAAGAGCGCCATGATTCTCCGCCGCATAGTATTTCTCAAAAGTGGGAAAAATTGGTCAAAAAAGACATAAAGAAAAAAAAGGTCCATTACAGATTTTGACAGAATTCATTAGTAGTGAACTGACAATTGGTTCTTTAGTCCTTTATTCGTATCTCTTCGAACCCCATGTAGACTGGGGTGTGACTGAAAGTGGTTATTGGGTTAAGCTGAATATAAACACTATCCTGGATGTGCAAGAAGGCCGGTTTAGGACTCCACTGCCTGAAAACGTTCGTATGATGGGTCCTCGTTTGGCCTCGACTTTTCCGGTTCGGGCGACCGGCTGTCGGGGGTGGGCCTGGGAACCGGTCGTGCTGTGAGTTCACTAACGAGCGCATGCTGCGCTTCTCATCTGCTCGGTGCCTCTCAGGCAGGAGTTGTATCACATTTTAGCTCGAGTGTCGAATAGGGTGTCGGATGTGTGGTCGCACCCACGGGGCTCTCTAGTGGCGACTCGCCCGGTGGGTCTGGCAGCTAGACTGAAGCAACAGCCGCACAGCATGCACACACATGTCATAGACAGGAGGAAGCAATAGATACGAGAAACTAGGTGATCCGGAACGTCGAACTATGCGTACTCGTAGCGCTCTTCCTCTCCGCCTGAAAAAGTAGCATTTGGGAAGCCAGGATCGGCTGCATGTGTGTGTGTATGAAACACGCACGGTCTGTTTTATTACTGTACGGTTCAGGCTTCATGTGATGAGGATGCGATCCAGACGAGACTATACGCTTGACCGAGTATACGTATCAGGATTATGGACCGGTATATCGAGCTGCTGCTGGCATGTGGGCGTGGTATATGCTGCTTGCTCCGTCGTAAACTCTGGAGGGTTGGAAGGTATTGGAGCTTCAATGGCTCGCAGACTCTCCGCTTTAGTTACAGATTATACACACACATCTTGGCTACGTTAATGGGAGGCATGGTTGAGGAGGTGGGGATGGGTTTGGTGCGTAGGGAGTCTGGGAGGGTAAGGGGGACGTGCTGTGAAATCGAGACAGCATTATTAGTAAACAGGTAGTTTGTTCCTCCTCGCCCCCCTCGCACCCATTCTCTCTACTAGTCTCCTTTCCATCTTGGCGGTGAGAAAGAAAGAAAAGGAGTTTAGAACGGCTGTACTAAATCTATGTGTCCTAAAATAGATGAGTTTGCTGGAGAAAAGGAACTAATTGCTTATACCCTAATAGCTTCTGTAGCCATAGTAATCCTGGAGGTGAGGCCCAGGCTGGCCAGACCATTGCACTCCTCTCTCTCGTATCTCTCTCGTTGCCTCGCTCTCTCTCTCTCTCTCCTCTCCGCTC
>WNGS01001312.1:18273422-18298805 GCA_020271785.1 Procambarus virginalis | reverse complement strand
GCGGTGGAATTCTTGCATTTTATCGCGCCCCAAAAATTCTCTGGCGCAACTCTTTTTTTCTTGTAATTTAACAGCTGAACCTACCGTGGCTGGCTGGCTACCCGGCTGGCTGGCTGGCTGGCTGGCTGGCTGGCTGGCTGGCTGGCTGGCTGGCTGTGTCCTTCTCTCCTTGTCTAAATTGATATCTAGCCACGACGGCAACTCTCTTCCGAGAAGGCCACAGCCATCCTGCACCGTGGCTGAAACACCACACTGTGTCCTGCACTATGGCTGGAACACACGAATGAACATCATTGTCAATCTGCTTTGATATATCTGCAGAGAGCGTGCAGATGTCTTCGTTTCTCGACTCAAGATAGAAGGTTCCCTGGTTCGAATCCCCGGCGGCATGGAAATGGTCTTAAAGGACATAAAAGGCGCGTTTTAAGAGCCCCTATTCATCTAGCAGGAAATAGGCACCGGGAGTTAGGCAACTATTGTGGGGTTGCATCCTGGAAAGGGTCAGTAGCTATGCCCAATATTACAATATGTATAGGCATAATTCTTAAATGTGTCGGTCCAATCACTTGGACTGATTGGTAGAGCGATATCATTACCTATTGCAGATCGGCGTTCGATGCCCGATGGTTCAATAAGTGGTTTGGTACCATTCCTTCCCTACGTACTTTCTGGATCCTTGCCATATCCTTCCCAAGTGCAATATAGTCGTTCTGGCTTGGCACTTTCATTAATTACCTTGCCTTAGTAAATGCATTGTGTATATGCAAATACACATCTGCAACGCTTGTGTTATTATTTACAATATTTCTTGCAAATCTCTTGTTTTATTTTTTCATATCAAGCCGTTTACAGTTTTAAGTAATTAAAAAAATCTTTTAACGCTGCATTTTCAAAGATAAGGATAAACATGAAGATGACATCCCATCCCATCTTCTGCCACCATTGCTCGAGATATTTATATTGCCGGTGTAAAACGTAAGGCTTTTATACGCCGTCCTGTGATTTATTCAGCAGCCTTTCCCTTATTTCCGTCCTCTTCTGCATGGCTTCTTCCCAATGTCCTCCTGTTTTCAGGAGCCTCGCGTTTTCTCGCTTGAATATTTTCCCAAACTTTCTGAATCTCTCTTTTTCTTCCTATACCATAAAAGAGTGTGTATAATGTATATAATTTACTTGTATAATTCTTCTACTTGAGAATAGGAGTTTCATTTAATTAAGGATTATTTTTACCCAACATTTTATAGAAATATAACGAGTAAAATAACTGAAAAAAAATGTGCGTTATATTCTGCTTTCTAGTTGATGTTCCTCATCCAACACACGCGAGAGATCTCTATATCACTGCCTGACATGGCGGGGCTTCTCAAAATCTTTACCAAATTATTTTCATTTCCAACAGCAGGTTATAGTATGACGGTGAGCTCCGAATATTGGCTTCACTGAGCAACAGTGTTTTCCGGTCCCTGTGTGGAGGTTTCCGGTCCCTGTGGGGAGGTTTCCGGTCCCTGTGTGGAGGTTTCCGGTCCCTGTGCGGAGGTTTCCGGTCCCTGTGGAGGTTTCCGGTCCCTGTGTGGAGGTTTCCGGTTCATGTGTGGAGGTTTCCGGTCCCTATGTGGAGGTTTCGGTTCATGTGTGGAGGTTTCCGGTTCATGTGTGGAGGTTTCCAGTCCCTGTGTGGAGGTTTCCAGTCCCTGTGTGGAGGTTTCCGGTCCCTGTGTGAGGTTTCAAGTCCCTGTGTGAAGGTTTCCGGTCCCTGTGTGGAGGTTTCCGGTCCCTGTGTGGTTTCCGGTCCCTGTGTGGAGGTTTCCAGTACCTGTGTGAAGGTTTCCGGTCCTTGTGTGGAGGTTTCGGTACCTGTGTGGAGGTTTCCGATCCCTGTGTGGAGGTTTCAAGTCCCTGTGTGAAGGTTTCCGGTCCCCGTGTGGAGGTTTCCGGTCCCTGTGTGGAGGTTTCCAGTCCCTGTGTGGAGGTTCCGGTCCCTGTGTGGAGGTTTCCGGTCCCTGTGTGGAGGTTTCCGGTCCCTGTGTGGAGGTTCCGGTCCCTGTGTGGAGGTTTCCGGTCCCTGTGTGGAGGTTTCAAGTCCCTGTGTAAAGGTTTCCGGTCCCTGTGTGGAGGTTTCCGGTCCCTGTGTGGAGGTTTCCGGTCCCCGTGTGGAGGTTTCCGGTCCCCGTGTGGAGGTTTCCGGTCCCTGTGTGGAGGTTTCCGGTCCCTGTGTGGAGGTTTCCAATCCCTGTGTGGAGGTTTCCGGTCCCTGCACAGAAACCCGTATCGTCACCTTCACCCCCCCCCCCTAGTGGCGTCACCTTCACCAGTGGCGTCACCTGTCGGTCATCTTCAACATCCAACACTGGTATAATAACCGGGTAATACTGGGCGGCGTCTCCTGTGCACCTGTAATATTCCCAGACAGCGACTGAGGTAATATATATTAATGAATATGTAATGTCTCCTGTGACTTCACAGTATGGACAAGACGCCTCCAGAGCCCAGCAAAGCGACAATAGTCATCTTGGTACATATTGGCTCCTGGTGTAAACCTTCATCTCGTTAATATATATTTATATATATACACGGGTTTACATATAGGCCGCGACACATGACCATTGGACGTGTGGTCACTGCGCTTATTGACCACATGTCAATAAGGGCATTGACCATCATCATCATGTCTTGATTCAAATTTGTTTCATCTAATGTGCGCTCAGTACTCAGGTAGTGTGTATTGAGTACACGGTTCAGAGAAGTCTTAATGTATCTACAGCCTTGTTTGGATTAGAAGCAATCATAAAGATTGCTGCGAGATTGGCGGGATTCAAGCAAGAGTTGTGTAAAAACAAGAGGCCACAAACACCGAGTGAAAATCCCTCAGAAATGTATATTGTTGGTAAGCATGTGTAGCTAGGAAGGACTTGGTGGCTGCTCCCTCGAAGGAGCCGTCGTAAGATGCTGTAAGCATCTCATCCGCACAGATGTAGGATAGATCATTGCAGGGGGCTACCCCCCCAGGAGGTGTGGCTGGAACCGAGTTTCCAAACGATGCTGGTACTGTTTCTACCACTAATCTCTCGCGCCGAGGACCCGCTGGTGTTTGTCGAGTCTAAAAAGAAATAGTTCAGAGATTATACAGTTGTGTGTTTCTGTACGCTGCCCTCTCGCCGGAGGCTGCTTTCCCACCTGGATACTATACTCTCCCACCAGAAGGCCTCCCCCTCCCATCAGAAGGCCTCCCCTCCCACCAGAAGGCGTCCCCCTCCCATCAGAAGGCCTCCCCTCCCACCAGAAGGCCTCCCCCTCCCATCAGAAGGCCTCCCCTCCCACCAGAAGGCGTCCCCCTCCCACCGGAAGGCGTCCCCCTCCCACCGGAAGGCATCCCCTCCCACCACAAGGCCTCCCCCCTCCCATCAGAAGGCATCCCCTCTCACCAGAAAGCCTCCCCTCCCACGAGAAGAACTCCCCTCTCACCAGAAGGCCTCCCGTCCCACCAGAAGGTCTCCCCCTCCCACCAGAAGGCCTCCCGTCCCACCAGAAGGTCTCCCCTCCCACCAGAAGGCCTCCCGTCCCACCAGAAGGTCTCCCCCTCCCACCAGAAGGCCTCCCGTCCCACCAGAAGGCCTCCCGTCCCACCAGAAGGCATCCCCTCCCACCAGAAGGCATCCCCTCCCACCGGACGGCATCCCCTCCCACCGGAAGGCATCCCCTCCCACCGGAAGGCATCCCCTCCCACCAGAAGGCATCCCCTCCCACCGGAAGGCCTCCCCCTCCCACCAGAAGGCATCCCCTCCCACCGGAAGGCATCCCCTCCCACCGGAAGGCATCCCCTCCCACCGGAAGGCCTCCCCTCCCACCGGAAGGCATCCCCTCCCACCGGAAGGCCTCCCCCTCCCACCAGAAGGCATCCCCTCCCACCGGAAGGCATCCCCCTCCCACCGGAAGGCATCCCCTCCCACCACAAGGCCTCCCCCCTCCCATCAGAAGGCCTCCCCTCCCACCAGAAGGCATCCCCTCCCACCGGAAGGCATCCCCCTCCCACCAGAAGGCATTCCCTCCCACCGGAAGGCCTCCCCTCCCACCAGAAGAGACAACCAATCAGAGTAAGCTATTCCTACCCAGCTCTAGACGTGATTTCCGGTATTGAAGTTAAGTTGTAAAAAATATTCTTTGATGCTGTCGAATTTTTTCCATATTTTTTGTTATTAAATTTCAGGTAAAGGTCAGCTTGGCTTTGAAACGCTAAATGAACATATGAGAATAATTTGACTCGTTCAGTTTGACAACTCTCTCTCTTTCGTAGTGGAAATGTCAATAACAATATATATGTTACTGAAAGCAGTTCGATTTAACTGGAAACACGTTATTTGTTCACACACACACACGCACCTGTTGTGGGTGGCATCCTGGGGAATGGTCACACACTGCATATATCCCAGGTATACTACAATTTCCCACAAACGCCGCAAGGCACAGCACGAGGGAAATAGCCGGAAGACATAACATGAAACTGCCGCAAGGCAAAGAAACTTGCCCCGCAAGATCACGCCAACGAGTGGGCCGGAAGGTCCCATAGCACAAAGAAAGGGTTCACGCCCAAAGTCAAATAGTGGGTTCACGCCCAAAGTCAAAGAAAGGGTTCACGCCCAAAGTCAAAGAGTGGGTTCACGCCCAAAGTCAAAGAAAGGGTTCACGCCCAAAGTCAAATAGTGGGTTCACGCCCAAAGTCAAAGAAAGGGTTCACGCCCAAAGTCAAAGAGTGGGTTTCACGCCCAAAGTCAAAGAAATGGTTCACGCCTAAACAAAGTAACTACACGTAATCATACGTCCACGGGGTCATAGAGTCACAGGGACGAAGACAAGAAGCCAGACTGGCGCAAGGTAACAATTAGCAGGTTACATCAAGGATCGGTCTGAATACGGGTTCTCATTTAAGTGAATGAATGACCCATTTACAGGAGTCACATTCTATATGTCGATGTCTGCAGACCGCGCACAGTTAACGAGAAGAGATGAAACCGACGAGGATTGTAAGATTTTCCAAGATTTTTGAGACAAGCTACAGAGTTGGCTGCTGAAGTTCAACACCAGCAACCGTAAGGTGATGGAAGTGGAAACAAGCGACAGGAGATCAAAAGAATTGTACATAATGAAGGCAAACTACCTCCCAGTAGTTTTCCTACTATGGACACATTTGATTGTGTTTTGTACCCTGTATTATGTTTAAGGTCCTCATTTTTACCGTACCTGAGTACCTGGAATTTATCAGTTAAACATCATGTTATTTTCTGATGCTCAGTCGAAAACTTTATTAATATGATATGTTTATTAATATGATAATATGATATAGCGAAAACGACTGGGAGCGAATACAACGCCAAGCCTAACTCCGGTAGCACGTATAAACAGGATAACATTTGCAGCATACTAGCCAAAGTCAGAACATCATTCAGGAACCTTAATAAGTAAGCATTTAATTATAGGTACACCACCTTCGTGGGACCAGTGTTAGAGTATGCCGCCCTATCGTTGAGCCCCAGTGTTAAAAACAACAATAACATGAAACTCGGAAAGGTCCAGAAGTTTGTAACGAGGCTCGTGCCAGAACTGCAAGGGATGTAGTACAAAGAAAGAATGAAAGAACTAGACTTGACGTCGGTGAAAAAAACAAGAGAAAAAAAGAGAGAGGGGTGCATGATAGAGACATATAAAATATTTAGGGAGATAGCATGTGAAAAAAAAGAGTAAATATTCCCAGTGAATTGGAACACAAGAAGAGGGCATGCGTGGAATCTTGAACAAGAGATGGCTATAGCGAAGTTAAGAAGTTCTCTTTAGCGTACGAGTTGTGGGAAATTAGAAAGAACGGGAGGAGGAGGAGGAGGAGGTTGTAGAAGACAACTCCACTCATGATTTGAAAAGTTGATATGACAGAGAAATATGTCACGAGTCATTGCATTCGACAGCTAAAAGGCGGGGGGTACGAGAGCTAAAACTCGATTCTTTGGGTACAAATAGGTAATTATACACGTATTTTGTGTCTCAAGAGAAGGAAATCTTATTACCCACGCTATTGTGGCATATATATATATATATATATATATATATATATATATATATATATATATATATCGAAGCATGTTTTCCTGCAGGATTGAGGTATTAGCTCTTGGACCCCGGCGTTCTAACTGTCGGTTGTCTAATGTGCAGTCTCATGACCTATTTTTCCTCTTATCGTATCTACTGCAAATATGCAAAACCATCAATAATCGCTGACCAATTTGGATGCAGATTAAACCACATTTGAAAGATTTAATTTGGGTCTTCTATTGCTGCTGAAGAAGATCCAAATAGGTTTGAGTTCTATCAATATTTTTCCACTTTTCAAATGTGGTTTATTCTGTACCTTCTAAATATTTTTCTCCCACACACACACCTCCCTAGGATGTAGCCCATATCAGCTATCTACTAGGTACCTATTTACTGCTAGGTGAACAGGTGAATCAGGTGAAAGACGCTCTGCCTATGTGTGTCTCCTGAGCCCTATCCGCGCGCGCCGTTGTGTGTGTGTGTGTGTGTGTGTGTGTGTGTGTGTGTGTGTGTGTGTGTGTGTGTGTGTGTGTGTGTGTGTGTGTGTGTGATTCCAAGATTATTTTTCACAAATGTTTTCGCCAAAGCGTTATATAAGGAGCGGGAAGTTAGTGCGTGTTTAGTATTCAGGAGCCGCCGCCTCTTGCCTAAAGCAATAAAACCTGAGCGGAATTAGGTTAAAGAACGGTGAAGTTTTGTAACTTTCCCCGGCCAGGGTTAGACTAACACTGAGCCGCCGACGATGACAAGCCAGGCTAGTTTGTTCAGGTTGTTCATCAAGTTCTTCCGCTTGTTCATTAGTGATGATGATGGGGGTAACCCGACAGGCAACTTGTATGCGCATGCGTGCATGCACAAGTGCTTGTGTTGTGATCTGTGAATTGGTTGATCGAAGGCTCTCGCCCACCGGGTCCCCTCTCACCCATCGGGTCCCCTCTCACTCACCGGGTCCCCCTCTCACCCACCGGGTCCCCCTCTCACCCACCGGGTCCCCCTCTCACCCACCGGGTCCCCTCTCACCCACCGGGTCCCCCTCTCACCCACCGGGTCCCCCTCTCACCCACCGGGTCCCCCTCTCACCCACCGGGTCCCCCTCTCACCCACCGGGTCGTACCCGTGGAGGCCTCTACGACATTTTTCCTCCTCGTGCGCCAGGCGGTGTAGGGAAGGGGCCAAGCTGCCTACCCTATAATCAACTTTACGTTCATATCCAGCGTGTTGCTGAGATCAGAACCCCAACATTACCCCTCTCGCTGGGCGGGACACCTGTGTCAGTCACTGCTCGCTTCTTTCACTTATTTGTGAAAGAAATTTGCAAGAACGTAAACTTGCAAGAACACGCACGCCGATTGTATTAGAAAGAACTCCTCTCGTGAAAGGTTTAAACCTATGACTGACAGGGGCAGTGAACCCCCTTGACAAGTCCAGTACTCTGACAACTGACCACCAGACAATAAAAGTCATTGGAAGAGGAAGTTATCCCCCCCCCCTCCAATGACCCAATTGCACTAGGTAGCCAGAGACCAGAAGTTCGTTTTCATTGACACAATTCACTTTATATGAGAGAACACGAACTCTAATTGTTCCNTGAGAGGCGGGCCGAAAGAGCAGAGCTCAACCCCGCAAGCACAACTAGGTGAATACCTCATAAACAGTTTCAGATAAATATGATCAAAGCCAGTAGGCTCGGGAACCTATGATGAATGTTGATTGACATTTGAGAGCGGGACCAGAAAGTCTAAGCTCAACCCTCTCAAGCACTATTAGGTGCTACGCACACCCCGGACCCTAAAACTGGCAAATAAACCCAATCTGAACGTTAACTAACGCAGTGACAAATCGTTATATTATTTACTAAACGTGTTGGATCCTAACTTTGGTAGCGTTGCCATCTGAAAACAAAAAAAAAGAATGGATTCATTTGTCATCTAATGGAATCCCACTCCATTTGCAGTCATGACTGGCATTTTGAAACTAATTGGCAATGTCGCTGAATATGAATATTCAAGAGGAGTGTGTGCTGGTTTTGGACACTGGTCGCAATAAAAAGTCTCCTCATAGCCGGACCATTGTGAATTATGTATTGTGATTGGGGATGTGTATGAGTCCAAACTCCTCCCTTCCCCCTCCTTCTTCCTGGCTGAGTCGGGGTGTAGTGTGTGTGTACTCACCTATTTGTGCTTGCGGGGGTTGAACTTTGGCTCTTTGGTCCGCCTCTCAACTGTCAATCAACTCGTGTACAGGTTCCTGAGCCTACTGGCACTATCATATCTACATTTGAAAAACTGTGTTTCAAATGTAGATATGTCCTGTGTGTGTGTATGTGTGTGTATTCACTTAGTTGTATTCACTTAGTTGTATTTTACGGGGGTTGAGCTTTGCTCTTCGGCCCGCCTCTCAACTGTCAATCAACTGTTTACTAACTACACTAACTACTTTTTTTTCACACCACACACACACACACACACACACACACCCCAGGAAAGCAGCCCGTGACAGCTGACTAACTCCCAGGTACCTATTTACTGCTAGGTAACAGGGACATTCAGGGTGAAAGAAACTTTGCCCATTGTTTCTGCCAGGTGCGGGAATCGAACCCGCGCCACAGAATTACAAGTCCTGCGCGCTATCCACCAGGCTACCTGGCCCCTTGTGTGTGGTGTGTGTGTGTGTGTGTGGTGTGTGTGTGTGTGTTGTGTGTGTGATGAGAGAGAGAGAGAGTGAGAGTGTGTCAACAAGACCACCATCACATCAGGGGTGTCCCGCTGCACGCTCCAAAAGTAGGTAATGTGACGTTGGGGGGGACAAGGTAAGGAAGATAAACGTTCTGTGACCGGCAACAGTCCGGGGCATTTACCTTACCTCCCCTCTGGACAGTGCTTAAAATAAGAGGTTACGGGTAGCATATTATCCCCCCACGACCCTCTGTAGCATTCTATAAACAGCGTTACGAGGCGATCGCCAGCGCCTGAATATTTTCGGAAAGTTGCGATCTTCCCTCGCGCCATTTTAAACATTTTGCGATAGTAAATTATCGAGTTGTTCCTGTGTGTGCAGTGGGTCGGTGCTCTGTAAATTTTCACAGAGTCGAGCCACAAACCACAGCTCGTGGAAATATTAATATGAAATAATTCAGACTTGTTCTGATGCTCTTCTCATCACAGGCTTCGAAAAGGGTCAAGGTTATTTTTTTTAACTTCGGTTTTTTATAGGGTGGAATGGTACTTAGACACACACGCGCACACACACACACGCGCACACACACACACACACGCGCACACACACACACACACGCGCGCACACACACACACGCGCGCGCGCGCGCACACACACGCGCGCGCACACACACGCGCGCGCACACACACACACACACACACACACACACACACACACACACACACCACACACACACACACCACACACACACACACACACACACAGCTCGACCAAAGAGCCAGAGCTCAACCCCTGCAAGCACAATTAGGTGAGCACACACACACATACATGGCGGAAACTAATGGGGCAGAGTTTCTTTCACCCTGATGCGCCTGTTACCTAGCAGTAAATAGGTACCTGGAGTTAGTCAGCTGTCACGGGCGTGCTTCCTGTGTGTGTGTGGTGTGTGTGTGTGTGTGTGTGTGTGTGTGTGTTGTGTGTGTGTGTGGTGTGTGTGTGTGTGTGCGTGTGCGTGGAAAAAATAGTAGTTAGTAACCGTTGATTGGTTGACAGTTGAGAGGCGAGCCGAAAGAGCAGAGCTCAACTCCGCAAGCACAACTAGCTGAATACATACATTTAGAAAAGGTAGTTCAGGGGTATGCCACCAGGCTAGGCCCCGGGCTGAGAGTAATGAGCTATAAGGAAAGATAACCGGAACTGAAACTCACGACACTGGAAGACAGAAGAGTTAGGGGAGACATGATCACTACCTACAAAATTCTCAGACGAATTGACAGGGTAGATAAAGATGAACTGTCAGAGTAGTTAACAGATGGAATGCATTAGGCAGTGATGTGGTGGAGGCTGACTCCATACACAGTTTCAAATGTAGATAGATAGAGCCCAGTAGAGGAATCTGTACACCAGTTGATTCACAGTTGAGAGGCGGGACCAAAGAGCCAGAGCTCAACCCCTCCCCCACAAACACAACTAGGTGAGTATACACACACACACACACACACACACACACACACACCACACACACACACACACACATACACACACACACACCACACACACACACACACACACACCACGTGTCCTCGATCGTTGACCTACACTTAAAAAAAACTGAGCTCTAAACAAATGATATATACTTAAGAATACTCCATATACTTAAGAGAAAGAAAACGGCAAACTTACTCAAGAACAACTCTTCGAACTCAAACGAAACTCCTTCAAATAGACGAATATCATGTGTGTCTTTACATACCCAGCTGGGGACCGTAAGCCACCACCCCAGCCTCCGGTTTAGGTAGTACTCATTGTAACTATGTGCTCCATAGTAAAAAATTGACATACTAAGCAATTAGATAGTAGAACTTTGTACTATTCACTTTATAGAGTCCGAAAAAATGAAACTAAAAAACAAACTTCAAAATTCCTAGGCCTAGTATAGTACAGTTATGTACTATATTAGGCTTCAGATAGCGCGTATTTAGGCCTAGGAAGATTAGGTTAGTTTAACTTGTCTTTGCAACATAAGTAGAGAATCGTTTTCTGGTTTGTCCAATTCAATAGTACCGATTTATACTTTCTAATTGCTTTGTACGTCGGTATTTGTTCTATGGTCCTCATCCTCCCTACAAGTACTACCAAAACAGGAGGTTGGGCTGCAGCCACAGTGATCTCAGTGTATTGGCAGGACGATAGCGTCTCTTTCAAAGCGCCTGATACTGCACAAACAAAGCTCTATCGAAGATAGAACTTTGATAACAGTATTTGAACAAACAAACCCTCCTCGGGGATTATTTTCAACATCACCGAAATAAACAACAGATACAACGACAATGGGAGATTAGAGCCGACGACTTTTCGGTCCGTCCTGTGCCATTCTCAAGTCGATTGTGTGTGGTTTGGTCAACATTTTTCAGCCACGTTATTGTAACTCCTCGCCTGCAAGTGGGAGATTAGACTTAGCCAGAGCACTACATATCAAACACTCCTCCGAGTATCAAGAGCCAGCTTACACTTGGGTACTTGCTATCATCCACAAGACCAAGCCAGTACTGCCAGCTCATCCCACACCTGGTGCCCCAACCGAGCAATGATTATGCAGATCTTCGGTCAGGTAACACTTCACTTTGCCTCGTCCAACATATGCTACCAAACCTGCTAATTTGTATTCACTGTCTCTTTTGGCTCTTAAGCTATAAGGCCGTAACCGCATGGTGCTTTCCCTTGATAATTACCTTACCTCTTAACATAAAGCATGTCTGTTTAGCTCTGTAGACGTTGAAGAGAGCTTCAGCAAAACGCGTCCTGGAACGAAATGCATCAGGTCCACTAAAATCTTACAGTAAACTTTGGAGAGTAAATCTTGTAAGTTTCCTTGTAGAGGGGGGGAAAACGTATGATTTTGTGCATGTTAATACAATGTAACTTTGTATGGTGGAGGACCAAACCGTGGGTCCCATCCGCCTGTAAACACGGTCGGTAGTTTGGCTGGCGGTGACCCCAAGACGCTAGTTCGATCCCGTCATCCTGCTCCAAAGGATTTCTCATTGACATATCTCGTTACCCTGATTTTCTCGTATACGAGGAGACCCACTTCCATCAGTCTCGAAAGTAGAGGGTTGAGACTATTAGCAGTGATATATATTTATGGATATAAATAGCCGTTGCCTTGTATGGGCCAATAGGCAACCTGCAGTTCGCAGTGTTTGTATCTTCAACTTGACTTCACATAATACAGCCATTCCTGGATTCCTTGCCATACTGATACAGCTTAATCTGTTCCGTCTTAACATTATTTAAGATAGACTAATCCAAACTCAACTTAATCAGAATGAATTGAATGTTAAATACTCGTTTTCGATGCCTCGTCCTTATTATATGCTTTGAGTTGTTTTCAAACTGACAACATACATGTTTTCTGATGCCAAGCATAGAAGCATTACACACTACACCAGTCTGCCCCCTTGGCTGTCTAAGCCAAAACACACAGCCCGGCTCTCTGGGCGGTTTAGTACATCAGTTTACTGACGTTGGGAACGCTCGAGGGATGGCTGGTTGTCGTGGTAAGGTGGGTGTGTGGCGGATGCCAAGGAAGGTAGAGTGGTGGTTGCAGCATGAGATTGTGGGGGGGGGAGGGGGTAGTGTTTTCTGTGTCAGATAAGAAACTGTTTATTGCCTCGTCTGGCGTGTCGGCCCCTAGGCCTCTCTCCCCCATGCCTCTCTCCCTCAGGCCAGCCCCGCCGGCTTCCAGTTTATAAAAGTCTCATATATCATGGCTTAGATATTTTTTTCGGTGGCAAGCGAATTTCTCCGAGGTAATATTCCCGGTTGATAAAATGTGTCCTTCTGTTATATTTTTGGTGTATTTAGTTCGCTGAGTTTGTTTATTGCCTCGCTATTATGTGTCTTCCTTACCAAGTTGATAGTTTCGTCTCGTGTGAAAATCACCCGTTTCTTTGTCGCATATATTTAAATTTGTATTCATATCTTACAGGGCCAGGATACATCAAGCACGTGTGCCCCCAAACAGCTAAAGCTCAACCCCCCCAGCAAGCACAACTAGGTGAGTACTTGCGAAACCTGTACATCCTTCCTCGACCATGGCGGCTTGTTCTGTAGAGTTGTCAGCCCTCGAAACTACGCAACCAGGGGATATTATTGTTATAGACAACCTCACAGCACTTCGGAGCTCATAAACTACCTCATGAATACAAACTGTAAACCACTGTAGTTGAGGACAGATGTGTACAGGTTTTGTATATAGTTAAGTGCAGGTGTGGCGGCCGTCGGCTATGATCAGTAATCTAAGGGCAGTTCTAGCACCTTTCCGCTTCACTTTGGAGAGCAAGGTCAGTAGTGTTCATACGTGAGAATTATTTACAAAACAAAAATATATATAGGCAGATTTTGCAATAAGCCGGGACCTGTCGGCCGAGCGGACAGCACACTGGACTTGTGATCCTGTGGTCCTGGGTTCGATCCCAGGCGCCGGTGAGAAACAATGGGCAGAGTTTCTTTCACTCTATGCCCCTGTTACCTAGCAGTAAAATAGGTACCTGGGTGTTAGTCAGCTGTCACGGGCTGCTTCCTGGGGGTAGAAGCCTAGTCGAGGACCGGGCCGCGGGGACACTAAAGCCCCGAAATCATCTCAAGATAACCTCAAGATAAGCAAGATGGGGGAGTTGTATTCATCCTTCGCAGTCAGGAGAGTTTTAGTCTACATTTTATGTAATATTTATTAGAGATGGAACATATATTATCACTGGACCAATATATGATAATAATGATGGATGATAATATATGATGGAACATATATTATTATCCCGCTGGTGTGACGGCGAAGGAGTTATCACCTTTGTGTTTAAAAGGCTGTTTTAAGACTTGATAATCTCTGCGGACGCCAGAAAGTCTGAAGATCTGTCAACATTCAGTCGCTGCAGGCGCCAGAAATTCTGAAGATCTGTCAACGTTCAGTCGCTGCAGACGCCAGAAAGTCTGAAGATCTGTGAACATTCAGTCGCTGTGGACGGCAGAAAGTCTGAAGATCCGTGAACATTCAGTCGCTGCAGACGCCAGAAAGTCTGAAGATCTGTCAACATTCAGTCGCTGCAGACGTCAGAAAGTCTGAAGATCTGTCAACATGCAACTCGGTCTTTTGATTGCTGTGGCGTCTTAGACCGAGCCCCATGCGTCATAAAGGCAGCGTTATGCACACTAGTCTCTATATTTGCCACTCCGTAAACAATGCAGCCGGTGTACCCAACTAAGAACGTACGAACCCAAGCAACCCACCTAACCTATCGAGGCCAGTGCATAGAAAACGGTCATTATTACGGTGTTTTAATTTTCATTCATGCGTCGCAGTATTAACGGATCGGTCGACTCCGTTAATAATGCGACGTATTTGAGGCGAGGACGGCCACAAGGTGAAGAGCGATAGAAGCTATAGAACAGTAACGAGCACCGCAATGTTAGCTAAGCAATATTCCTCCAGATTGATGATTGATGAAGATTAAGCCACCCAAAAGGTGGCACGGGCATGAATAGCCCGTAAGTGGTGGCCCTTTTGAGCCATTACCAGTATCAATAGATGATACTGGAGATCTGTGGAGGTGCGACTGCACCCTGCGTGACTCCATACTCCATGTTGTTATAGATTCAGCTACTCGGAACAAGTTCCAAGTAGCACGGGCTATGGTGAGCCCGTAACTTACCTGGCACAGGAGCAGGGCAATAGTCCCTACTCCAGATGATTGATAAAGATTAAGCCACCCAAAAAGGTGGCACGGGCACGAATGGCCCGTAAGTGGTGGCCCATTTGAGCCATTACCAGTATCAATAGATGATACTGGAGATCTGTGGAGGTGCGGCTGCACCCTGCGTGACGGGAGATGTCTCCCGTTCCCTACTCCAGTTCGAGTAGGGTCTATATAAGACCTGATGAGTCTACGTCATCGTTACTCTGAGTAAACTCATCCCAACATAGTCCTAACCCCAACCTATCCTATACTAGACTAACCTAACCTATTCATAGAACTTGTGACGTCACTTTGACGGGATAATTGTATTAGGGCTCAGGTTTTGCACCCTACACTGCCAAAGGTCTCACATTGTAGTGAAAATGAGTGATGAAGGTTAAGCCGTCGAAGAGTTGGCACGGGCATGAATAGCCCGTAAGCGGTCACTGAAGGTCAGGGGGTCGGTTAATGGTCCGTGGAATGTCAAAAGGCGCGTTTCCTACCGCTGTTCGAGAATGCCAGAGACTTCCCGTTCTCACCGAAAGCTTTTATGATGGTCTGTCAGAATTGATTGAAGTTTGGCCTTCGGAGAGATCAAAGGTTTTGAATCCAGGTGGTTGTGTCTTTTTTCCACTCAAGCTTTTAACCGAAAACTGAATTAGGTTTATAATTTCTGAATGAATTATGTCAGGGGCCTCAGGATTGGCTAATTTAAGAAATAGTCAGGAAATATTGTGGTCTTTGCATGGATCTCTTGGGAGGGGGGGGGGTCCAGGGACGAGAGTTCGATCCCTGGGAGGGGGGGGGGTCCATGACGAGAGTTCGATCCCTGGGGGAGGGGGGTCCAGGGACGAGAGTTCGATCCCTGGGGGAGGGGGCGTCCAATGACGAGAGTTCGATCCGTTGTATGATCTCAATATCTTCTCAGAGATACATTCTTGTGATTTCTAGGTGCTTAAATTTATTGATTTACTATTGACCTGTAGGGACAAATATGCCTGTATTAGGTAATAAGTATATAAAGTATAAATAAGTCAGATAAAGTGGCGGTAATATTATATTTTATGTTTAGTATTAAGGAACACGTGAATTGCTTTTCTCCTATTCAGGCATTTGTTCACAGGCGTTCAAGCAGGCGACGTTCAATCCCCGACCATCCAAGTGGGTGGCCACCATTACTTTCCCCCGTCCCATCCCAAATCCTTATCCTGACCCCTTCCCAGTGCTATATAGTCGTACAGCTTGGCGCTTTCCCACAATAGTTAGTCCCCCCCCCCCCCCCCGGGATCGTTTGGTCATGTCTAAACAATTTGTATCTCTGTGTAGGTGAAAGAGCAGAGGATGTGTTGGTAAAGTATTCACATGATTGAGAGGTTATAACAAAGGTGTTGGTAGGTTATAGCAAAGGTGGGGGGGGCGGTATCAGTAGGGTGATCGCTATTAACTCATAAATATATAGGGACGCTCGTATTTAGAAAGTGTTTCATAAGTCTAAAACTGTTTCAGAGTAAGGGTAGTGGGAGTGTTGTGGGGCTAGAGTGTTTGACATGTATATGCAAACAAGCCTGAATGGTCCCCAGGACTATATGCAACTGAAAAACTCACACCCCAGAAGTGACTCGAACCCATACTCCAGGAGCAACGTAACTGTATGTACAGGACGCCTTAATCCACTTGACCATCCGATGGGACATAAGGAGTGATTGCCGAAGCTATTGAACCACCATTTGAAGGGTGTGAGTTTTCAGTTGCATATAGTTCTGGGGACCATTCAGGCTTGTTCGCATTTGTGTTCCTCAAGTGTGCCCCAAAGAATGAGGTGATTTGATAAAATGCTATGCCCACGATTACCATCCNTCCAAATGAACCATACAGGCGGTTTATATTGGTGGGTAATTTTACATGAAATATGTTTTCGCTAAGTATAGTTGTGGATCAATATAAAGGATCGCTATAGGCAAAGAGGAAAGGTTGTGTAAAGTTTTAACGTTGCACTCAATATTAAGTTTCATTATACTCATCTTCATTACTTTCCATTACTTTTCACTGAAAAGTTAACAGTCTCACAGATGGACACACGGGACCAAAGGAATGACTTGATAATGCATGCTTGGAAAATATTAGAGGGACTGGTTCCAAATGTGCAGACGGAAATAACTGCACACGAAGCCAAGAGGTGTGGTAGGAAGAGCAAGAGAGTCCTGTTGTAAATTTTAAATTTTGTCCCGAGGGGCGAGTTTATTGGGCAGCGCCACTCATCCTGTGAGTGGACACACCGCCATAGCAGCCATGTACGTTGTAAAGCACAGGTGCAGCAGGTACCCTGAGAGACTACTTTTGTGAGTGGACACACCGCCATAGCAGCCATGTACGTTGTAAAGCACAGGTGCAGCAGGTACCCTGAGAGACTACTTTTGTGAGTGGACACACCGCCATAGCAGCCATGTACGTTGTAAAGCACAGGTGCAGCAGGTACCCTGAGAGACTACTTTTGTTTGTTTCTATTAGCGTTAAAGGCGCAAGAATTGTCAATACTCTCCGCCTCTACTTAAGTGGCATAATTAGCCGAACTCTGGGAGGAGTGTTCGGCTAATAACACCATCCCCCCCCCCCTCTCCCCCTCAAGGAATACCTGGTCGACCAGGTTGGGATTTATGTCAGGCTGTGAACAGCTGGGTCCAACAGCCTGGTTGGACGAGTCTACCAACCAGGAGGGCTGGTCAGAAACTGGGCCGCGGGGACATTAGTCCCCCGAAACCAACAACAGGTAGAGTTGGTGTTGGCAATATGTCACGCCACAAATTTTTACCCAAAAAGTGTTTTTTTTTAATTTTCTTAATTTTTTAGTTGTAAATATAAGTCTTTTTCCCTCAGAACTGAAACGATTTGTTGCAATTAATTGCAAATAATTTGTATGATTCTAATTGATTGCAGTTTAGTGCAACGATTATCAGGGGCCAGAGTCTACTTAATTATATTACAACGAGTATTGTCTTGCACATTACTGAGTATTTTGAATTATTTAAATGTCATACATAGCCATAATGGGTACGTTGGTTCCTTCTCCTCAGCACTGCTTGAGTATGCAGATTTGTTGAAAAATAAATTTGCTGTACTTTGTTACTTAAACTTGATGGAAAAGTTTGTGTCAAGAAATGGAAAGTTTGGTAATTATAAATTTGTATAAGATAATCTTTAATTTTATGTTGTTGACGGATGTTGGTCTGATGGTCGTTTTAGTATTCTCGTAGAAAGAGAAGAGAGGTGGGAGAGAAGAGGCAGGAGGAAGAATAAAGGGAAGGGAGGAAAGGCGTGAAAAAGAGATTGGGAGAATCGGTTGAGAGAGAGAGAGAGAAGGGGGGTGGGGAGGGAGTTAGGAAAGAGAGAAATTATTTAGATTCGATAAAATAATCAGCCAGTTAACTTTTCTTTCCAGACAAAATATCTGAAAAATACATATAATGATTTTTGTGGTAAAGCCTAAACTATTTTGTGTATTCTTAACAGCCAGTGAGACATAAATTGTTGAAGTGCCAGACCTCAATTCAAGAGTAAATAATTTGTGGTGGTGTACGGTGCTGTGATTGTGGTGTGGTGTGTGGTGGTGTGGGGTGCTGTGATTGTGGTGTCGTGAGTGGTGGTTGTAGGGTGCTGGGATTGTGGTGTGGTGTGTGGAGGTGTACGGTGCTGGGATTGTGGTGTCGTGAATGGTGGGTAGGGTGCTGGGATTGTGGTGTCGTGTGTGGTGGTGTACGGTGCTGTGATTGTGGTGTCGTGTGGAGGTGTACGGTGCTGGGATTGTGGTGTCGTGTGTGGTGGTGTAGGGTGCTGTGATTGTGGTGTGGTGTGTGGAGGTGTACGGTGCTGGGATTGTGGTGTCGTGTGTGGTGCCGTCCCGGGATTGAGGGGGCTATAGAGGCTGTAGGGATTATGGTGTGGTGGTGGTGTTTAGGCTGCTGGGAAGTACGTGAATAAGAAAAAAGTAATGTGCTCTGTTACCGAGAACTTTCTTTCAATAATGATTCTGTTCATTAATCCGGATTGATATAAAATTGAGTTTAGGATAAGGTAGCCTAGTTCGTAAAGCCATTTTTCCTGCTGCTGCTGCTGCTCCCTGTTCTTTCGCTCTTCTCTCAGCTATCCATCATTCCCTCCCTCATTTTCCTTTTTCATTCCCTCCTGTTTACCCTCCCTCCCCCTCCCCCCTCACAACCATAACCAGGTTCCAAACAGTGTGAGCCGTCACCCCCACCCGGCTACTGCCTAAAGCTGGGCGCTTACTGTAAACACCGGGGCCAGAGACGCGATAAAATCTGGCTAGGCTCTTCCATATATTCAGGCCAGAGATGCTCCTCCGCGCCACATTGTGCTGTACATATTTTTACATTACCGAATATAATACACAATTTGTAAGTGCGAGAGAGGTTGCATATTCAGGGATGTGAGGATGTGTTCAGGTATCAACGGGGTGCCGTCTGGGTGTCGGGAAAGCTCTTATTTTCACTTCCACCCACCCAGCCATCACAACAGCTCAACGGGTCCATTTTTTTTTAAATTATATTTTTGCCCATCCTCTCTCTCGGTATGGGCAAAGTGTCTAGCGCTGAAGTTCGGTATGTAATCGTTATGCTGTGTGTGTGTGATGAGAGATTGTGAGAGACTTGTTGGACTTGGGAACAGTGCAGTAAACATTGGGTCAAAGTGAACAGTTTAGCAGGTACTAAAGTTAGTAGTTACTTAAGTAAGACTGAAGGAAGCACAGACTACATATAGTCTGAGCTTCCTTCAGGAAGGCTGCACGGACGTGAGGTATGTTGTGTTCACGGTGGCAAAGACGTAAATTTATTCAATTTATGAGTTGTGATTTGGTTATAAGACATCATAAGAGAGGTACAAGGTTGAGAGGGTGATGAGGGGAGAGGAGAGGTAACAGACGGGGGGGGGGTGAGGGGATTAGAAGAGAGGGGGAGATTTTTAAGAGAGGGGGGAAGGGGGAGAGAGACCCGGGCATCGCCGGATACCCTATGAAGTATAATATAAACAAATATTTATTCGTCACTAAGTATATTTATGACAAATGTCTTGTTATTCTTAACTTTTACAACATTAAAACAAGTTATAGTGGGGGGAGAGGGGGTGGGGGTTCCGAAGGGCAGTTGTTTCACAACCCAATGGCCCCGAGTTCGGTTCCCATACAGGAACAAACTGTTTTGCCACGTTTCCTGTTGCCTTTGTTCATCTACTTTTAAATAAGTACCCAGGACGTGAGTAATTTTTTTGTCTTGTGTCCTGGTGAAGATCCGTCGTTGCCCAGGATGGTGGTGGTGGTGGGGGGGGGGGAGGGGGGACACTTGCTAAGCCTAAATGTCCTGTCCCCCCAACGCCGTACAAAATCTAGCAGTCCTAACCAAATCTAACGCACGAACCCACACTCCCCCAACTAACCTAACGAACTGATTCATAGAAAACGAGGATTTGTGTGAGCCGTTGCTTGTCATGGCACGTTGCATTTGGTTCATGGGTCACCACACAACCCGTCCTCTTAAAAGTAACGTCACTTTTGGCTCGTATGCGCGCTATGGCCAAATTTGGACGTAATTTGAAATGAAATCGACTCACAAAAGTGACGTACTGTTCCGTTTTCTGTTTGAGTCGTCCGGCTTCCTCGGTAAGGTTAGAAGAGGAAACTTTCAATTAATGTTTTTCATAACGTTTTGAAACTTGTGAGAATTTCCTGCCCACCTAACCTATCAGAGGACCCTTAACTTACTGTTGTTGAAAAAAATCCCAAATTTAATTTATTTTATTTTAATTTTCAAATTACGTCCATTTTCGGCCATACGGGTAAGCGGCCAAAAGCAACGTTATTTTTAAGAGGACAGGTTGACCACAACGTACTGTGGATGGGCTGTGCTGGGCTGGATGCTGACCTGTTATATGCGATCGACGAGTATATTACGTCGTCCAGAAGTATACAAAGATTACGGGCTATTCATGCCCGTACCACCTCTTGGGTGGCTTAATCTTTGTCAATCAATACATAGAGTCCTACGGGATCTCTTATCTTGATATGATTTCGGGGCTTAGCGTCCCGGCGGTCCGGTCCTCGACCAGGCCACCTTTTTGTTACACACACCCAGGAAGTAGCCCGTATAGCAGCTCTCTAACTCCCGGATACCTACCTATTTACTGCTAGGTAAACAGAGGTATTAGGGTGAAAGAAACTCTGCCCATTTGCTTCCGCCTCCACCGGGAATCGAATCCGGAACCGCAGGACTACGAATCCCGAGCGCTGTCCACTCAGCTGTGAGGCCCCTGTCAGGATATATATATATATGCCCGGGCCACCTATTGGGTGGCTTAATATTCATCAATCAATCTATTCAAAGAGTGACATAATTGTCGGGAAAGTCGACCAACTGGTGCTGAGCTTAGCGGCTCCGTCTGTTCTTCAATGATTTTATTTAGTTGTGTTTTTGTGGTCCGCGAGGAGCACTGTGTACCTGGGCCAGGATTTACGCCACCACCTACGAAACCTTTACATCGTTCCTCCCTGTTCGCAGCTTTGTGTGTGTGGGGAGGGGGGGATTTATTTCAACTGTTGTTGAGCTGCGAAGTACTTCGAGGTTGTCTATAATTATAATACCAACGTTAGGTTGTGAAGTTTCCAGCCTCGTAAAGTGTTTATTAATGTAATGTCAGATTTTCTCCAGTTTTGTAAAACAGCGCTGCGATTGATGCCTCAGGCTGAGATCAGCGGCGTCTAAGAACACCTGCTTGACCAGACCACCTACCTGGCTGCGGGGATGTTGATCCTGAGAAGCAATGACAGACAACACACACCGTTGTGTGTTTGTTCAGCCTGTAAGAGACTCCCGCCTCAGGTGCTCCATCATAACTGTATGGAGGATGGAGTCGGAACTAGGTGCTTTTTTTTTTTCAGGGATATTCCTGCGCGGGCCCTAAGACTCTGGCTGGCCCACTAAGTGTTGCTTGTTTCTGTTTTACTTGGGCGGAGTATGAGTATTTATGACTCGTATGGTCGCTTCAGTAAGATTTTGCCATGTGTTTAACAGGAACTAGGTACGATGGGCCTGCGGGCCGCTCCAAGCCTAGTGGCCCAAACTCTCACAAGTCAAGCCTGGCCTCGGGCCGGGCTTGGGAGTAGAACAACTCCCAGAACCCCATCAACCCGGTAGCGATCCTTTAAACTGTACAGGTCTAGTAAGACAGGCTGGACTGGACGGTAGAGCGACGGTCTCGCTGCTTGCATCTTGGCGTTCAATCCCCGACCGTCCAAAGTGGTTGGGCACCATTCCTTCCCCCCCCCCCCCCTCGTCCCTACTCAAATCCTTACCCTTATTTTTTCTAAGTTCGATATAGTCGTTCTGGCTTAGCGCTATCTGCTGATAATTACGTCAGCTTTAAATGATCAAGTTGTTTCTGGGAAAGTTTTACTCGCAGTGATGGTGTGACGTCATGGGTAAGTGGTCAATAATCAACGTAAACAATTATGTCATTGTTCGCGTAATTTATTTATCATCATTGGATAAAGTTTGATAATATTTTGGCGTCAGCCTAATAAATTTCTTTATTAATATGTCATATTTTCAAATGTTGGAAGAAAAAAACAATCCCATAAATTCCTGAAGTTATTTATACTTTTAAAATTTTTTAACTAATTGATTAAAAATGATTTCTGCAGAATCTTTTTTAATGTATTGCACAACATGATAATTAATGGTCTGGTGTGAGGAAAGTTGCAATAAGGGTAATTAGTCTTGTTGCAGGCGCCTCCTGAATAAATTAATTAAGCGGTGACTAGAGATGTAGTTTCATTTAATATAATTTACTCTCAGGAAAACTGTTTTCTTTCAGTTTTCTTCTAAAGTTCCTGAGGGACCAGTCTGAGAAGTTATACTATTATTTATTGGGTTAGAAAATTATACAGTTTAGGTTTATTATTTGTAAGAAAATCTATCACAGTTTCAATGTTTTATTTGTAAGAAAATTAACAGTTTCAATGTTTTATTTGTAAGAAAATTAAAGTTTCAATGTTTTTATTTGTAAGAAAATTATACATTATGCTAATCATCTAACAATATTCATTTATATTTGAGAAAAATCCCACTTTGAATAATCAGAATTGTTAAAATTAAATGAATTCGTCTCTGGGGTCGACCGCTGGATGGATGGACTTGGTCTGAGGACCGGGTTGTTACCGTGTGGGTGTGTTAGGGGAGAGGCAGGATGTGTGTCCACATGTGTCCAACACAGGCACAATGGGGGGTGCCGGTGGGCCGAGCGAACAGCACGCTGGACACGTGATCCTGTGGTCCCCGGGCTATCGATCCCGGGCGCCGGCGAAGAAAACAATGGCAGAGTTTCTTTTCACCCTATGCCCCCTGTTACCTAGCAGTAAATTGGGTACTGGGGAGTTAGTCAGCTGTCACGGGGTTGCTCCTGGTGTGTGTGTGTGGGGTTAAAAAAATTAGTTAGTAGTTTAAAACAGTTCATTGACAGTTGAGAGGCGGGCCGAAAGAGCAGAGCTCAACCCCGCAAAGCACAACTAGGTGAAGTACCTCATAAAACAGTTTCAGATAAATATGATCAAAAGCCAGTAGGCTCGGGAACCTATGATGAATGTTGATTACATTGAGAGGCGGGACCAGAAAAGTCTAAGCTCAACCCTCCGTCAAGCACTATTAGGTGACTACGCACACACCCGGACCCTAAAACTGGCAAAAAACCCAATCATGAAGCGTTAACTACGCAGTGACAACAGTCGTTATATTATTTACTAAACGTGTTTGGATCCTAACTTTGGTAGCGTTGCCATCTAAAAACAAAAAAAAAGAATGGATTCATTTGTCATCTAATGGAATCCCACTCCATTTGCAGTCATGACTGGCATTTTGAAACTAATTGGCAATGTCGCTGAATATGAATATTCAAGAGGAGTGTGGTTGCTGGTTTTTGGACACTGGTTCGCAATACAAAGTCTCCCTTCATAGCCGGCCACTTGTGAATTATGTAGTGTGTGATTGGAGGGATGTGTATGAGTCCAATCCTCCCTCTCCCCTCTCTTCTTCCGTTGAGTCTGAGTCGGGGTGTAGTGTGTGTGTGTACTCACCTATTTGTGCTGTGCGGGGGTTGAGCTTTGGCTCTTTGGTCCCGCCTCTCTAACTGTCAATAACGTTAAGTCCTGGCCTAGGGGACTATCAATCTTTGAAAGTTATGAAGTTGGTTAGTTTCACTTTTTTTACGGGGGGCTGTTTCGCCTTAAACAATCTAACTTTTCCCACAGCACCCAACCCACACCAGCAGCGCACTGTACAGACTATTTACTGCTAGCCTAACAGGGTACATTCACTGGTGAAAGAAACTGCATGTTTCATGCACGATGTCCTGGGTATGCTGTGAACCCGTTCGTGACAGTTGATGTTACGTTGCTGTGTTCACGTGCTGATACACTGGGTCTATTCTGTTTGTGTGGTGGTGTGGGCGCTCGGGTTGTTTGGTGTTGGTTGTTGTGTTGGTCTGTGTGTGGTGTGTGTGTGTGTGTGTGGTGTATGGTTGGGGTGTAGTAGAGTGAGCAGTGTGTCCACAAGACCCCATCACATCAGGGGTGTCCCGCTGCCACGCTACCCCAAAAGTAGGTAATGTGACGTTGGAGGGGGACAAAGGTCAGGAAGGTAAACAGTTCTGTGACCGGCAACAGTCCGGGGCATTTACCTTATCCTTCCCCGCTCTGGACAGTGCTCAAAATAAGAGGTTACGGGTAGCATATTATCCCCCCACGACCCTCTGTAGCATTCTATAAACACGCGTTACGAGGCGATCGCCAGGCGCCTGAATATTTTCGGAAAGATGCGATCTTCCCTCGCGCCATTTTAAACATTTTGCGATAGTAAATTATCAGAGTTGTTCCTGTGTGTGCATTGGGTCGCTGCTCTGTAAATTTTCACAGAGTCGAGCCACAAACCACAGCTCGTGGAAATATTCAATATGAAATAAGTTCAGACTTGTTCTGATGCTCTTCTCATCACAGGCTTCGAAAAGGGTCAAGGTATTTTTTTTAACTTCGGTTTTTAAGGGTGGAATGGTACTAGACCATCAAACACGTCACACCACCACACACCACACACACACAACCCAGCACACAACCAAGAGCAATGCGACCTCCCAAGCACACACCACACACACACACACACACACACCACACACCACACACACACACACACCACACACACACACCACACACACACAAACACACACACAGCTGCATCGCGCAACAAACACACACAGCACACACACACACACACACCACACACACACACACACACACACACAACACACACACACACACACAGCTCGACCAAAGAGCCAGGAGCTCAACCCCTGCAAGCACGATTAGGTGAGCACACACACACATACATGGCGGAAACTAATGGGGCAGAGTTTCTTTCACCCTGTATGCAGCCTGTTACCTAGCAGTAAATAGGTACCTGGGAGTTAGTCAGCTGTCACGGCTGCTTCCTGTGGATGTGTGTGTGGTGGGTGTGTGTGTGTGTGTGTGTGTGTGTGTGTGTGCTGTGTGTGTGTGTGCGTGGAAAAAATAGTAGTTAGTAACAGTTTGATTGATTAGACAGTTGAGAGGCAGCCAGAAAGAGCAGAGCTCAACTTCCCGCAAGCACAACTAGCTGAATACATACATTTAAAAAGGTATGTTCAGTGGGTATGCCACCAGGCTAGGCCCCGGGCTGAGAGTAATGAGCTATAAGGAAAGATAACCGGAACTGAAACTCACGACACTGGAAGACAGAAGAGTTAGGGGAGACTGATCACTACCTACAAAATTCTCAGACGAATTGACAGGGTAGATAAAGATGAA
>WNGS01001312.1:18263175-18273397 GCA_020271785.1 Procambarus virginalis | reverse complement strand
CGCGCGCGCTAGTATTTAAAACCTGTAATTTTTCCAGCCAAATTCGGCGTGTACGGTTTGCCTCCTCTCATGTTTATTTAATGTCCCGCTCTTATAAATACGTTCCACAAATACCAATTAGCTCCTCCGTAAACGAGGAATTTGGCAGGTAATTGGCTGGTGACCCCCGTCCAAGGTAATGAACGAGCCGAAGACCGAATTCCTTTGATGCACAAGGCTCCCAATAAACTTTTTTTTATCGTTCTCCTTCCTTTATTATTGTTTTGTAAATATTTTACATGAGTTTGTTTTGTATTTTTGTATATTATTGTTTTTTTTTTAGATGGAATGATTTTGTAATTGTGTATGTTTTTTTAATTATGACTGGTCTAATGTGGTGACTTTTATTTTTCTTCGTCTTTCATTTTTATTTGCTGTCTTTGACTTCTATTTAATTGTATATTATTTGCTTAAATTCTAACTGAACTACTACAGAATTTTATTTACATTTCTTACTATTTCTTTGTTTACTATTTTTTTGTCGCAGGAATGGCTTATTTTTTTCCTGAATGTATTTTATTTCACTAAATAGATAATGCTTATAAAGAAAAAAAGGAAAATTTTCTATTGTCTATCACAGTAGTAAGTGGTGATGGATTAGCTCATTCTCTCGATTACCACTCCGTATAAAATGCAACGGTTTTTGTCTAACCAGACACGTCAGAACCTAGGCATCCCACCTAACCTTTCTGAAGCAGATAGTCCCCCCCCCACCCCATAAAAAAAGGGTAGTGTGTGCTGTCATTTTCCTTTCGCTAAACCGTCTCATAGTTTTGCCGTTGAGGGGTCAGTAACGTACAAAAAAATTAGTATGTTTAGCGAGAGGATAGGTTTGTTGAGTCTCAAGTGGGGTGGGGGGGGGGGAGGTTGAGAGGTAAAACATTGAGTGGTTGATGGGACCTGCCAAAATTTGGAAGACGGCTAATATACATTCTATAATATACAATATATATAATATACAGTCCCGATATACAAGAAGGGGGGGATAGACAGGAGGCACTGAACCACGGCCAGTGTCCCTAATCTGCATACCATGCAAGCTGATGGAGAAGATTAGCGAAAAAAGCTAGTGAAACATCTGGACGAAAGAACTTGTAACACAGCATCAACATGGGTTCAGTCCTGCCTCACAGGATTATTGAATTCTATGACCAGCAACAAAATCAGACAAGAGAGGGGTGGGCAGACTGCATATTTTTGGACTGCCGGAAAGCATTTGACACAGTACCACACAAGACTAGTGAAAAAGCTGGAGATACAGGTAGGAGTGAAAGGGAAGTTCTCCCATTGGATAAGAGAATACTAAGTAACAGACAGCGAGTCACTGTGAGGGGTGAGGCCTCAGATTGTCGAGATGCAATCAGTGGAGTCCCGCAAGGTTCAGTCCTTGGACCTATACTGTTTCTGATATATGCAAATGATCTCCCAGAGGGTATAGAATCATTCCTCTCATTGCTTGCTGATGATGCAAAAATTACGAGGAAAATTAAGAAAGATAATATGAGGCTACAAGATGACCTGAATGGATGGATGAATAGATGGATGATCCATCCATCCAGACTGGATGAATGGATGATCCAACAAATGGCTACTAAAGTTCAACCCGAGTAAATGCAAGGTAATGAAACTAGGCGGTCGAAACAGGAGGCCAGACTCAGGATGAAGTACTTCATCCTGAGTCTGGGATGGGAAGTAATGGGAGATGAAGTACTTCATGAAATGGACAGAAAGGAAGATCTAGGAATTGATATCACACCAAACCTGTCTCCTGAAGCCCACATAAAAAAAATTACATCTGTGGCATAAGCAAGGCTGGCTAACATCAGAACTGACTTCAGGAACCTGTGTAAGGAATCATTCAGGACCTTGTATACCGCATGTGTAAGACCAATCCTGGAGTATACGGCCCCAGCATGGAGCCCGTACCTTGTCAAGCACAAGACGAAGCTGGAAAAAGTTCAGAGGTATGCCACTAGGCTAGTCCCAGAACTAAGAGGCATCAGCTACGAGGAAAGGCTGCATGAGATGCACCTCACGACACTGGAAGACGAAAGAGTAAGGGGAGACATGATCACTACCTACAAAATTCTTAGAGGAATTGAAAGGGTCGATAAGGATAAACTTTTTAACACGGTTGGTACGCGAACAAGGGAACACAGGTGGAGACTGAGTACCCAAATGAGCCACAGGGACGTTAGAAAGAACTTTTCAGTGTCAGAGTAGTTAACAGATGGAATGCATTAGGCAGTGATGTGGTAGAGGCTGACTCCATACACAGTTTCAAATGTAGATATGATAGAGCCCAGTAGGCTCAGGAATCAGAACATCAGTTGATTGACGGTTGAGAGGCGGGACCAAAGAGCCAGAGCTCAACCCACGCAAGCACAACTAGGTGAGTGCACACACACGGGGCCGCGCGGCTGAGTGGATAGCGCTTGGGGGGGGGGGGTCTTAGTTTCAATGGCTTGGGTTCGACTCCCGGCGGAGGCGGAAGCAAATGGGCAGAGTTTCTTTCACCCTGTTTTCCTGTTCACCTAGCAGTAAATAGGTACCTGCGAGTTAGATAGCTGCTACTGGCTGCAGTGGTAAATCTGACAAAAAATATGTAGATATGATGGAAAAATAGGTCGGGAGTCAGTACATTAGACAACCGATGGTGAGAAAGGCGGGCCCCAAGAGCTATCAGCAGCCACAAGTAGTAAACACACACACACACACACACACACACACACACACACACACACACACACACACACACACACATCACATGGGGATGTGTGAGGAACTGGGCAAAAGGGATAGTTTCAACCCAAACAACAATTGGAGGACTGAGATTACGAGGGAGAAGTAAAGAGACACCTTCTGGAGCAGGAAACTATTTAGTTTGTAGGGGGCCAAACAGGCTCTCTCTCGGGTGCCACTTTGGCATGCAGGTGTTAGGTGATCCACATCAGAGGCATAAGAACATAAGAACAAAGGTAACTCCAGAAGGCCTATTGGCCCATACGAGGCAGCTCCTATCTATAACAACCCAATCCCACTCATACAAGTCCAACCTATGTTAGCATATAAATTGCTAACCACCATATTGTGGAAAATACCATTTCATTCACTTGGATCATCAGATCCTCGAACTGCAGACCAGAAAACAGCAGCCCGCAGTGGCGTAGTTGGTAAGACTGCGGGCTGCTGCTTTGGTGGTAAGCGGATCGAGGCTCCGATGGTCCAAGTGAATGAAATATATAACATTATAAGGATAAAACAAGAACAGAGGTTTACTGTAAAATTAGTTCTAGAACTGGAGGGATAGAGATACAGGGATAGACTTTACGAAGTAAACCTAATGACTCTATAAGGTGAAAAAGAGAAAGGACATGATCAAGAAATTAGAAATACTCTGATTTATCGATGAAATTAGATGTGAAGGCAGAACAGAAACATAACTAGAGGACATGCATGGAACTAGAGCACTGAGTACCGTCTAAAACCTGACGAAGGTATGGAGCCCTCCACGTCAATGTTACTCCGTAAACAAGCTTAACTTAACCTAACCTAATCTAGTGAAAACAAGAGATTATATTTTGTGTTTGGTGTAGTGTGCACGAGGAGCGTAGCGTCACAGCGTTCTTGCCGGTACAGGTTTTAGACCCTACTAGCTTGACACGCAGATGAGCCACAGTGTTGTTGAAGAACACTCGGTGTCAGGGAAGTACGCAACCTCCATGTATTGATTTAAAAGCAAATACGTCAAAAAACAGAGTGGGGTCGGTAGTCATTGCGATGGACGACCGACAGTTGGGAAGGCAGGGCTCAGGAGCTGAAGCCCAGTCCTGCAACTTCTGTTAGGGAAGAACTGCTAGGTAGAAGAGAATACACACTACGCGGCCATGTTAAATATTTCAGAAAATGTTGAATCGCTGTAGCGGAGCAGATGATTGTAAAATTCGCCGCGCTTAATTAACGCAAATTCTGTGTACGATCTCTTGACACTCCGGGGTAATGAATTTATGGAGGGGTGGTGGAGAGAGGGAGTGGGAGTGTTGGAGAGAGAGGGGGGTGTCGGGGGGGGGAGAGAGAAAGAGAGAGAGAGGAGGGAAGGAGTATCGAAGAGAAGATAGGGTGGGACAGCTGGCGATAATAGCGAAGATATATTTAAATATTTGCTAAGGATTCCTTGGGAATAAAAATGGGCATCACAGAATTATAAATATTTATTCGCGGCAAAATATAATGAACTCAAAAATGTTAATAAATTTAATAAGAGTGTCTTAACAAAAAACTCTTTAAGTTTATAAAAAAAATCCTACAAGAATAACAGTTGCCGCTCCCTTAAAAAAAAAGCTATAATTCATTATAATTCATATTGTTGCCTGTAATGATTATTTTTGGTGATATCTGACCATGCCTTTGTCTCTTTAATCAATCACCACAAAATAAAATTAAATATTGAATGGACAATATTCATTAATTTCAAGTAAATAGTAATTGGATATTTTTTATTATTGTTGGTAATTAATGGTTGTGAGGCGAACGTGTAATTTGTAATAGTATGACATTTTTGTATTGGCCCTCGAGGTTGCCTTTTAATGTAAGTTAAAATGCCTCTTTTCGCATGGGAAACTGGGTCTATATTGGTGTGTATTAAAATTGTATGTAACTGCTAGATTGCATGGTATGTGGTGACTGGTATTTAATTGCTAGTTTATACAGTAGCTGGTTGTGTGTACTAGTATATATGGTAACTGGCTATGTAAATGGTAGTATATATGGTAACTGGCTATGTAAATGGTAGTATATATGGTAACTGGCTATGTAAATGGTAGTTTATATGGTAACTGGCTATGTAAATGGTAGTTTATATGGTAACTGGCTATGTAAATGGTAGTTTACATGGTAACTGGCTATGTAAATGGTAGTTTATATGGTAACTGGCTATGTAAATGGTAGTTTATATGGTAACTGGTTGTGTGAGTGCTAGTTTATATGGTAATTGGTTGTGTATGTAAGCAAGCGATGGTTTATGTGAGCCATAATCAGTAGGGAACATCGCGTCATTAGGCTATGCTGGTCCAAACTTGTAACCGAGCCCAAAGACGCACTTATCAACATCAACGGACTGCACAAGCAAAATTGATACTCTTTCAAATAAACATTTATTAATGCATATTATAATTTTTTTGTATAATTTTGTTTGAGGATACTTTGTTTAGATTATTGCTGCAGTCATCTTTGAGTTGCATAATTTTGATTCGTTCCGCTTTAGGATAGAACACTTAGGGAGATTCTTTCCGTTAATAATCAACTCTAAGTGATTGATACCCGCTCCAAGCCGTTGGGCTTACGCCTAAAATTTCACAATGTCTGTTTGTAATCACAAGATTACACAAATCACCGATCTTCACATTTGTTAATTTTTTAATCACCATGCTTAAATTAGTGTTAACGAAGGGACTTTTCCGGATGGAATTATTATGTCGTCTATCAGATGATTCTTCATATTGTGATTTCTTTGTAAAACTATAATTTTTGATTAGCATTAGCTTTAGCGTCTGAGCGTGTGGTGTGATGAGGGTTGAGAGGGGGAAATGCCAGAAACACAAGGGTGGGAGTTTATGTATACCTTGTATATGTATACCTTGATATGTGATATACTATATCACATATCAAGGTATGTGATATGCCGAGTATATCACATATCAAGGTATACATATACACGCTACGCAACATGTAAGCACATTCAAAGCCCTTTGGTATAGTCACTTGTTTTGAAGACTAGGCTTCCCGCCTTCGTCACGGCTCGTGAGTATGAATTGGGATAAAGCTCCATTGTTTTCATTTAATGGAGCTGTCTTACACGCCGTGTTGACCGAAAATAAAGAGTTTCTCCGCTCAATAATGTATTTGAATTCACCAGTGTACAAAAGCGCTCACTTTAGAGTGTAAAGGCAGGCGGAAATATGCCAAAGCGAGCTATTGTTACACAATTACCTAGGCTTTGTCAGAATGTTCAGCCATGCGAAGCTTTTTGTGTTTTAACATGTTACTAAAACCCCCCTGTTAATGATGATTCAATATCTATATTGTTTCGTTTGAGCAGAATTACCTGTGTTTATCATTAGTAATTATATTGACGCAGATCTAAATAGTTTGGAATTGCTTTGTTGAGGTTGGTGGTAATGTGCTCCAGAAATTAGAATCTCAAATTGAAGAGTATACGTAAACTCGGAACATTATTATAACTTCGGCACGAGGCAAACGATGATTTTATGCAACTGTAAACCCCCACAATTTTTTTGTAGCTCGGTCTACTAGATGTTTTTAGATGGTCTATTTTTTTGTATTATGCACATTTCTTTTGGGATTGTTTATGCTGTGCTCGTGGTAGGGATTTGTGGTGCCGATGACAGGCAAGCAGGCAGGCAGACGCAGGCTTAAAGAAGAGGGAGCTCAGTCATTTGAAATTTTAGGAATATTTCATCGCATCGTGAGATAGGACAGCATAAGTGACCAGAAATACCTTCCCATTTTCCATTTCATGGATATTCATAGCTATTTGCTTATACCCCACCCTTGTGTGCCTGGCTGACCCTCCCACCCTTGTGTTCCTGGCTGGCCCTCCCACCCTTGTGTTCATGACTGGCCAGACTTGTGCTACACTGCCAGTGTAGCACAAGTCCACGGCGTACAAGCAAGTACAAGTCCACAAGTACAAGCAAGCACGGCGGAGCACAAATGCTCCGACGAGCATTACTTGCATGGTGGACATCAATATGAGGCGTCCTGTGTGTTTCCCAACTTCGGAGTCAAGTCTCATAGGTAGGCTGGTTTAACTTGGAGCTGCGCTGTTGAGGGGTTATGACTTCCTCGTTCACCCTTGCGCGGTTGAGTAACAGTGCGCAAGTAATTGAGTAGTTTGATGTTATATAATATATATATTATATGATGCAAGTAGTTTAATATTGATAATTATAATTGAGTGATATGCACAAGTAGTAGTGCGTATTGTTTTCAGATTCTTTAATCCATCTTTTTTTTTACATTTTTTTTTTGGTTCAGAGTGGACGAGGCAGTTGCCAGATCGTTATATACAGGATTATGGTGGTGTTTATTCAAGGCCTCACTCAGCACCTCGGCGGTGAGTAAAGCGGGGCCTCCTGGCTGAGTGGGCAGCGCTTGGGGGTCGTAGTCCTAAGGACCCGGGTTCGATCCCCGGTGGAGACAGAAACAAATGGGCAGGTTTCTTTCACCCTGACGCCACTGTTCACATAGCAGTAAATAGGTACCTGGGGAGTTAGACAGCTGCTACGGGCTGCTTCATGGGGATGTATTCACCTAGTTGTGCTTGCGAAGGTTGAGCTGTGCTCATCGTGTGTGTGTGTTAGCGAGAAATATATGTGAGAAATATATGTAGTGGACAAAATAAGAGGAAAAATAGTTAGCTTGGTTAGAAAGGCGTGGTTCAAGAGCTAATAGTTCTATTCTGCAGACAAATATAGTAAACACACACACACACACACCAATGCAATATTCCTCAGACAATACCAGATAACAAGAAGAGACAAAAGCAGAGGGGAGGAGGCGGAGTGGCACTGCTGGTGAAGAGAGACATGGTTTGAAGAGATCAAGTTGAGGAGGGTGCCAATTATGCAAACTATGTAGCAAGAATCATTTCAGTGGAAAGAAAACAATAATGTGGCGTTGATTTACAATCCTCCAGAGAATCATAGGACTCTCAGACAAGAATACGAGAAAGCAAATAGAACTTATATAAATATCATACAAAGTGTGGCTGAATTACCCCTTAGATTGAGAGCAAAGCTACTAGTAATGGTAGATTTCAATCATGGGGTAAATTGACTGCGAATCGATGTATCCAAGATGGGAAGAAGAAACATGGAGAGCAAAACTCTTAAAGGTTGCAGACAGAAACTTCCTAACACAACATGTTAGGGAGGATATACCGAGAAGAGGGGAAACCAACTATCAAGATTAGACCTAGTTTTCACACAAAGCGAAGTGGACATTGGAAGCATTGAACATGAAATGCCAATCAGGGCAAGTGGCCATTGTGTGTGTGTTGATATTTGATTATGAAGTTATTACGAAGGCTGAGGCAAGAGGAAGAGGAGAGGGGAATGGAAGATTAGCTTTCTATAAAGGAAAGTATCAGAAAGTCAGATAATTCTCAGAATAGCATGGGAATATAAATAAGCATAAGGCAGTGGACAAGCCACACTGTTATCCTGGTTTGCTACCTGGTACATGCAGAATTGGGTCACATTGACGAGACCTGTGATAGGCTAGGTGAGGACAGCGAGGCTATGCTGGCTTGGTTATAATAGCACTAGCCTCCTTTGTTACTTTTGTTGTTTCAGTTGATGAGACGCCACTAGACAGCGGCGTCTGGCCTTGATCCACTAATATGAAATTGGTTACAATCATGCAAGTGTGAATAGGGCAGAGCACTACTCGTTTTTTGCATCCACGAGTAGTGCAATCATATCCAGTTTTTGCATCCACATTCCTCTTTTCTCTACTGCAAGCAAGAGATACTGACCAAGACCTCCAAATAGATACCGGATGTTGATCCTCAATTCCCACGTTATTTCTGATTACTCTGCAGGAAAAAGTTCCCAAAAATGCAGGCGAGTCTGGGAAAAGTGCTTGTTCTTTGGGGAAGAAGCCTTGTTGCTCTTTATGCTCGATTCAACGGAAGGGAGTAGGAACAATGGCCAGTATCGTTTAACTCGATGGGGTTTGCCTTCAAAATGAACCATACAGGCGGTTTATATTGGTGGGTAATTTTACATGAAATATGTTTTCGCTAAGTATAGTTGTGGATCAATATTAAAGGATCGCAATAGGCAAAGAGGAAAGGTTGTGTAAAGTTTTAACGTTGCACTCAATATTAAGTTTCATTATACTCATCTTCATTACTTTCCATTACTTTTCACTGAAAAGTTAACAGTCTCACAGATGGACACACGGGACCAAAGGAATGACTTGATAATGCATGCTTGGAAAATATTAGAGGGACTGGTTCCAAATGTGCAGACGGAAATAACTGCACACGAAGCCAAGAGGTGTGGTAGGAAGAGCAAGAGAGTCCTGTTGTAAATTTTAAATTTTGTCCCGAGGGGCGAGTTTATTGGGCAGCGCCACTCATCCTGTGAGTGGACAGTGAGTGGGACACACCGACCATAGCAGCCATGTACGTTGTAAAGCACAGGTGCAGCAGGTACCCTGAGAGACTACTTTTGTTTGTTTCTATTAGCGTTAAAGGCGCAAGAATTGTCAATACTCTCCGCCCTCTACTTAAGTGGCATAATTAGCCGAACTCTGGGAGGAGTGTTCGGCTAATAACACCATCCCCCCCCCCCAACCCTTTCCCGCCTCAAGGCATACCTGATCGACCAGGTTGGGATTTATGTCAGGCTGTGAACAGCTGCGTCCAACAGCCTGGTTGGACGAGTCTACCAACCAGGAGGGCTGGTCAGAACTGGGCCGCGGGGACATTAGTCCCCCGAAACCACAACAGGTAGAGTTGGTGTTGGCAATATGTCACGCCACAAATTTTTACCCAAAAAGTGTTTTTTTTAATTTTTCTTAATTTTTTTAGTTTGTAAATCTAAGTCTTTTTCCCCTCAGAAACTGAAACGATTTGTTGCAATTAATTGCAAATTAATTGTATGATTCTAATTGATTACAGTTTAGTGCAACGGTTATCAGGGGCCAGAGTCTACTTAATTATATTACAACGAGTATTGTCTTGCACATTACTGAGTATTTTGAATTATTTAAATGTCATCACATAGCCATAATGGGTACGTTGGTTCCTTCTCCTCAGCACTGCTTGAGTATGCAGATTGTTGAAAAATAAATTTGCTGTACTTTGTTAGTTAAACTTGATGGAAAAGTTTGTGTCAAGAAATGGAAAGTTTGGTAATTATAAATTTTGTATAAAAATCTTCAATTTTATGTTGTTGACGATGTTGGTGCTGATGTCGTTTTTAGTATTCTCGTAGAAAGATAAAGAGGTGGGAGAGAAGAGCAGGAGGAAGAACAAAGGGAAGGGAATGAAAAGGCGTGAAGAAAGAGATTGGGAGAATCGGTTGAGAGAGAGAGAGGAGGGGGTGGGGAGGAGTTAGGAAAGGAAGAGAAATTATTTAAGATTCCGGTAAAA
>WNGS01001312.1:18247695-18262928 GCA_020271785.1 Procambarus virginalis | reverse complement strand
AACTAAAATGGTAATATTCAAAGTGAGTCATCATCCAAGAATTCGAGAACCCTACAACTCGACTGCCCCTGATCATCACACAACACCTGTTTAGTGAACACGACAAAGTCCCTCAATGTTCAACTCACCAAGGGAATAGAGAGAGGGGGGGGGGGTCTGTAGTTGACAGAGACTGTCCCGCCCCGCCGGCAGACCGCCTGTGTGGACGGCTGGCCGCTGCTGTCTGTTCTTCAGTCTATGGCTCTGCTTCTGCTGTCCTTCTCCTCCTCTGAATCGATATCTCTCCGAGTATATATTGGGAAACCTAGTGGCTAACTCCGCCCACAAGTTAGATAGCCTGGGGTACTCTACCAAGCCACTCCTTAAACGTCGGCATGTTTGAAGGCTACCCGGCTCAATTATAAGATTAGCGAGAGCCAGGTGAGATTCGAATGACCTGACCTCAGGTCATCTCGGTGGTCATTAACACTAGAGGTGTGAGATCCAGGCCAGACAAGCTGGCGTCTGTCAAATCCTTGTCTGTGACTCATATATCTCCATGTATGTATTAAATAAAATTAAACCAAACACCTTTACAGTGTTACAAGCATATGATTGGTAATTATACTATTTTTGTAGCTTAGAATAATATGGAGATACAATTGTTAAAAAAAATTCTTCGGGTTATAGGCATATACTGTGTGTGTGTGTGTGCACTCACCTAATTGTACTCACCTAGTTGTGCTTGCAGGGGTTGAGCTCTGGCTCTTTGGTCCCGCCTCTCAGCCGTCAATCAACAGGTGTACAGGTTCCTGAGCCTATTGGGCTCTATCATATCTACACTTGAAACTGTGTATGGAGTCAGCCTCCACCACATTACTTCCTAATGCATTCCATTTGTCAACCACTCTGACACTAAAAAAGTTCTTTCTAATATCTCTGTGGCTCATTTGGGCACTCAGTTTCCACCTGTGTACTCACCTAGTTGTACTCACCTAGTTGTGCTTGCGGGGGTTGAGCTCTGGCTCTTTGGTCCCGCCTCTCAACCGTCAATCAACAGGTGTACAGTTTCCTGAGCCTAATGGGCTCTATCATATCTACACTTGAAACTGTGTATGGAGTCAGCCTCCACCACATCGCTTCCTAATGCATTCCATTTGTCAACCACTCTGACACTAAAAAAGTTCTTTCTAATATCTCTGTGGCTCATTTGGGCACTCAGTTTCCACCTGTGTCCCCTAGTGCGTGTGCCCCTTGTGTTAAACAGCCTGTCTTTATCAACCCTGTCGATTCCCCTGAGAATCTTGAATGTGGTGATCATGTCCCCCCTAACTCTTCTGTCTTCCAACGAAGTGAGGTTTAATTCCTGCAGTCGCTCCTCGTAGCTCATACCTCTCAGCTCGGGTACTAGTCTGGTGGCAAACCTTTGAACCTTTTCCAGTTTAGTCTTATGCTTGACTAGATAGGGACTCCATGCTGGAGCCGCATACTCCAGGATTGGTCTGACATATGTGGTATATAATGTTCTGAAAGATTCCTTACACAAGTTTCTAAAGGCCGTTCTTATGTTAGCCAACCTGGCATATGCTGCTGATGTTATCCTCTTGATATGAGCTTCAGGGGACAGGTCTGGCGTGATATCAACCCCCAGGTCTTTCTCTCTGACTCTTGAAGTATTTCATCTCCCAAATGATACCTTGTATCTGGTCTCCTGCTTCCTACCCCTATCTTCATTACATTACATTTGCTTGGGTTAAACTCTAACAGCCATTTGTTCGACCATTCCTGCAGCTTGTCCAGGTCTTCTTGAAGTCTCAAGCTGTCCTCCTCTGTCTTAATCCTTCTCATGTGTCCCCTAGTGCGTGTGCCCCTTATGTTAAATAGCCTGTCTTTATTAACCCGGTCGATTCCCTTGAGACTCTTGAATGTGGTGATCATGTCCCCCCTAACTCTTCTGTCTTCCAACGAAGTGAGGTTTAATTCCCGTAGTCTCTCCTCGTAGCTCATACCTCTCAGCTCGGGTACTAGGCTGGTGGCAAACCTTTGAACCTTTTCAAAGTTCAAAGTTTGAACCTTGTGTGTGTGTGTGTGTGTGTGTGTGTGTGTGTGTGTGTGTGTGTGTGTGTGTGTGTGTGTGTGTGTGTGTGTGTGTGTGAAGTTGGACGGACAAACTCACATTAATGAAAATCCTCTGCGACCCGCTTTTGAGTTTCCATTTTGTGACGTCCAAATTAAAAGGCATTTTTCATGGAAACTAATGGAAGTGTTCACAAAATTATAGCAGTTTTTTGAAAGAGAGAAAGAGTATCTAAAATTCTGTATATATATATATATATATATATATATATATATATATATATATATATATATATATATATATATATATATATATATATATATTTGTACCTAGTAGCCAGAACGCACTTCTCGGCCTACTATGCTAAACCCGATTTGCCTAATAGGCCGAGTGATTTTCTTTATTTTCAATCAATTGTTTCCAATTAGTTTATTAGAATTATTATTCATATATTATTTAAGAACATAAATTATTGACTTAGTTGTGTTAGGTTAGGTTGAGAAAAGTTAGGTTAGGTTAGGTAGGGTTGGTTAGGCTCGTTGATATATCTGCATTAGTTTTAACTCAAATTTAAAAAAAAATAGCTCATACATAATGAAATTGGATTGCTTTATCATTTCATAAGAAAACAAATTGAAAAATATATAACTTCAGGAAAACTTGGCTTATTAGACAAATCAGGTCTTGCATAGTAGGCCAAGAGCTGCATTCTGGCTACTAGGTACAACACACACACAACACACACACACACACACATATATATATATATATATATATATATATATATATATATATATATATATATATATATGTATATATATGTGTGTGTGTATATCACGAAAAAAAATAAAATATATATATATATATATCTATATATATATATATATATATATATTGTGGACAATATATATATATATATACAATGTGGACCATTGTACATATATTGATGTAATGGACAATTAGATAGTAGACTTTGCTTTTTTTCACTCTGTAGTCATGAAAAATATAGCTAAAAACCAAACTTAAATGTTCCTAGGCCTAATACAGCGCATATATGTCCAATATTAGGCCTCAGATAGCGTATATTAGACCTAGGATTGTTAGGTTAGGGGTTATTAGAAACAAATACAAAACATTTTTTTCCGGCTTGTCCAAATTTAATTGTTTCAAATTCTGCTTTTGTTCATTACGTCAATATATATACGATGGTCTACATCGTTACTTAAAGTAACGGGAGGATGGGCCGTTAATTCATGTTGCAATGTAGGCTTGCAATATTCTGAATATTTTTTGCAATCGAATATCCCTCTATTCAAATCCGTATCCCCTTCTATTATTACACCTAGCCTCAGTTGCCATCGCCTTATTGGGTAATTAATGACAGTTTCGAAATAGAATATGAGAACACAAAAGCGACCTAGCCTAGGGTATATAAAGTGGAATTTTATCAGCACCATTTCAATGTGCCTTGTTTGAGAATGGCCAGGTGAAATTCAGTTTGAACATATATGACTTTTAGTTTTTACTGAGGGCTTTCGTGCATTTTTTTTATAACTTTTAATATTACTATCCTCGGCATTGGTCTTGAATATTAATTTTTTTTGTCTCGACAAACGAATTAAATTTTCCCAGATTTGCGCCTTTGGTGTACTCCGAACACACACCGTCACTAGGTTAAGAAAGTCGAAAGACTGTTCTTGAGCCGGCAAGCTAACATCTGGACCCAGGTAAAGCCAACTCGTCCTCGACTAAAGTCCATTACATCCAGCGGCCGACCCCACAAACACATGTATAAATTTTAACATGCTGTTCATTCAAAACAGGAATTTTCTCAAATATTGATTAATATTATATTAGCATATTGTGCATATATAGGCATAGGTTAGGTTAGGTGTTTAGGCTCTGTTAGCGATTATTTGTATTTGTAGTACGTGGGTGAAGCATTTACAACGTTGTGGTTCGAACAAAATTCGTCAGTGAAGCACATGTTCCGGAAGTGTTCGAACGTCAGCAGTTGTGCGTCGTGTGTAAATCGTTTTTCATTCATAAACAGAGAGTTTGGCGGGTGCATGGAATCAGTTTTGGGTCTTTGTTTAGAGGACGGGCTGGTAAAGGCATGGATCTCATTGCTTCACATAGTAAGCAATGAGCAAATCCACAAGGGCCTTGATGAGAATTCGAACCTACGCACGGGATGTTCCCAAATATTCCAGGTTGTTCCCAAATGTTCCAGGTTGCAATTCTTTTGTCCATGTCTTGGTACAGTTGACTAATATTAAGCAAGTAGATAGAACTGACCACCGTCTATAAGACATTGAGGGCATAATGCAGAACGTCTTAGTCCATAAAAAATCGTTCCACCGATACAAATGAAGCACGCGCTTCTAAATTATTGACTAGTATATTAAAACAAGTTACTTGCAATTTATTGTGTAGTAATTTGGTTTTAACATCCCCATATTAGCTTGGAATTGATTACAATAGTACTGGTAAGTAATGGAATTTGAAGTAGGGTTATGCGACGGGATTAGTTCCTCTGTGCCGGAAGGTTTAGGAGGACCTACGTTCAATAAAACCTAATCTAACCAGAGAGTTACGTCTATGTTGGTGGTTAGGAGGAGGACCAATGTTCAATAGGAGCCAGCAGCACTAAAGTGAATTCTAATTGCGTATCAACGATGTTAATGCATATACCCCATTGTTGGGGGGGAATATGATGATGTCGCACGGGTCAGTATGTTGAGAACTAGCCCATGCCATTGTTTACTAGCTCTTAAATGCTTCGTTCTGATTTCTAACTTTGTCTTAATGAGTTTTATTGATATGTCTTTTTTTGACGTCAGGTAGAGGCCTCAGTATGTGCGATCCTTTGCCGCTTTATGCAATGCCACCCCACCCACCTAACCTAACCAACCTCCTCATAGAAAACGGGGGATGTTTCTCCTCCGCTACTTTTCACAGCACCCCGTATTAGCGTACGAAATGCGGTGTATTATTTGAGAGGACAGGTTGTAGGGTTTTGGCCGCCCGCTCTAAGGCTATACTGCCTCTTTAACCAATGACGGCTAAGCAGTTTTTTTCACGTCGAAGGGCTCTTTGTTTTGATGTATATTCTTTAAAGTGGCAGTGTGTAGCAAATATTGCAGTCCAAGGAGACGGGCGTCCTTAGAACACCCCCTTTGTTGATTCAGGTTTATTTGTTGAGTCTTTATTTGTTGATTCTTTATTTGTTCATTCTTTATTTGGTTATTCCTTCTTGGTTGGTTCTCTATTGGTTGGTTCTCTATTCGTTAATTCTTTACTTGTTGAATCTTTATTTGTTGATCCTTTATTTGTTGATTCAATTGTATTTGTTGATTCTATTTTATTTGTTGATTCTATTTTATTTGTTGATTCTATTTTATTTGTTGATTCCATTTTATTTGTTGATTCTATTTTATTTGTTGAATTTATTTAATGGATTAAATCTGTGTATTAATCGTTGTATAGAGAATCCTTAATATTTTTTACTTCATTTCTAATCTGGATTCAGATTTCCTCTGCTCAGTTTTCAGGCAAGTGTCGGAGTTTTGAGGCAGACCCCGAGTACGGCTAACTCATTTCTGGGCAGTTCTTAGATGTGAGGCGAGGACCTGGAGCATTGCTGTAGGTGGGGAAGTGTGTAGATGTGAGGCGAGGACCTGGAGCATTGCTGTAGATGGGGAAGTGTGTAGATGTGAGGCGAGGACCTGGAGCATTGCTGTAGGTGGGGAAGTGTGTAGATGTGAGGCGAGGACCTGGAGCATTGCTGTAGGTGGGGAAGTGTGTAGATGTGAGGCGAGGACCTGGAGCATTGCTGTAGGTGGGGAAGTGTGTAGATGTGAGGCGAGGACCTGGAGCATTGCTGTAGATGGGGAAGTGTGTAGATGTGAGGCGAGGACCTGGAGCATTGCTGTAGATGGGGAAGTGTGTAGATGTGAGGCGAGGACCTGGAGCATTGCTGTAGATGGGGAAGTGTGTAGATGTGAGGCGAGGACCTGGAGCATTGCTGTAGATGGGGAAGTGTGTAGATGTGAGGCGAGGACCTGGAGCATTGCTGTAGATGGGGAAGTGTGTAGATGTGAGGCGAGGACCTGGAGCATTGCTGTAGATGGGGAAGTGTGTAGATGTGAGGCGAGGACCTGGAGCATTGCTGTAGATGGGGAAGTGTGTAGATGTGAGGCGAGGACCTGGAGCATTGCTGTAGATGGGGAAGTGTGTAGATGTGAGGCGAGGACCTGGAGCATTGCTGTAGATGGGGAAGTGTGTAGAACCAGGACAGTGTGGGGGGGGAGGAGATAAAGCGGTAAATAGGAAGGCGGTATAGACTATGAAAGAGGAATAGAATAGAATAATAGAATAAATGAAGATAACGTGGCAAAAAAAATAGTCTACTCGATAAGGGTCTAGGACGGATCGAAACCTAGACACTTACCTTTTTTTTATTAAGGTTTGTTTATGTTTCTGTATTATCGACCTTGTTTCATAATTTTTTTATATTTGTTTTTTTATGATTACACAAGATCTGGTGCTTTTTATATCTATATACTTGCAGATTTTTTTCATTTATATTTGTATTATTAAAAAAAATTGTATTATTTGGCTGCATGGGGGTGATAGTGTTGGAACTTATTGGCTCGCCTGTATGGCATGATGAGTGTCATTAGTAATGTAGGTATTGTCTCGGACTTCCCACATATGTCAAAACTGTTATACTGATGAATTTCCCTGTCTCACACACGTTATTAGTGTGTGTGTGTGTGTTACTCACATCCTAATGTGATGGTAGGTCCAGTCTTTTTTCCTTAGTCCTCTCTCTCATCTCTCTCTCTCTCTCTCTTCTCTCTCTCTCTCTCTCTCTCTCTTCTCTCTCTCTCTCTCTCTCTCTCATGCCAGAACCGCATAACTTGGAGTAGTATGCAAACCCCATTTCCCTAACAGTCAGAACGACTTTCGTTATTTTAAATATTTCTTTCAAAATTTGTTCTTTTCTAACTATTAGATTAGGAACATGTATAATGACTTAGTTATGTTAGGTAGGTTAGGTTAGGTTTGATAAAATTGTTATATTAGTTTGACTCAAATACCATAAAATCGCCGCCATCAAATATGTAATACAATGAAAATGTAATAATTTTCAGATGGAATTCTGAAGCGCTTTCAACCTCAGCTTTCATTGTGGGGGTTTCTGCATTAATAATATTAATGTGATAAGCGTCAGATCATTTCNATATATATACAGTACTGTATATATGTATCTCTCGCGCGCGCTAGTATTTAAACCTGTAATTTTTCCAGCCAAATTCGGCGTGTACGGTTTGCCTCCTCTCATGTTTATTTAATGTCCCGGCTCTTATAAATACGTTCACAAATACCAATTAGCTCCTCCGTAAACGAGGAATTTGGCAGGTAATTGGCTGGTGACCCCCCGTCCAAGGTAATGAACGAGCCGAAGACACGAATTCTTTGATGCACAAGGCTCCCAATTAAACTTTTTTTTTATCGTTCTCCTTCCTTTATTTATTGTTTTGTAAATATTTTACATGAGTTTGTTTTGTATTTTTGTATATTTATTGTTTTTTTTTTAGATGGAATGATTTTGTAATTGTGTATGTATTTTTTTTTAATTATGACTGGTCTAATGTGGTGACTTTTATTTTTCTTCGTCTTTCATTTTTATTTGCTGTCTTTGACTTCTATTTAAATTGTATATTATTTGCTTAGATTCTAACTGAACTACTACAGAATTTTATTTACATTTCTTACTATTTCTTTGTTTACTATTTTTTTTTTGTAGCAGGAATGGCTTATTTTTTTCCTGAATGTATTTTATTTCACTAAATAGATAATGCTTATAAAGAAAAAAGGAAAATTTTCTATTGTCTATCACAGTAGTAAGTGGTGATAGATTAGCTCATTCTCTCGATTACCACTCCGTATAAAATGCAACGGTTTTGTCTAACCGGACACGTCAGAACCTAGGCATCCCACCTAACCTTTCTGAAGCAGATAGTCCCTCCCCCCCCACCCCAAAAAAAAGGGTTAGTGTTGCTGTAATTTTCATTTCGCTAAACCTCCATAGTTTTGACGTTGAGGGTCAGTAACGTACCAAAAAAAGTAGTATGTTTAGCGAGAGGATAGGTTGTTGAGTCTCAAGTGGGGGTGGGGGGGGGGGGGGGAGGTGAGAGGTAAACATTGAGTGGTTGATGGGACCTGCCAAAAATTTGGAAGACGGCTAATATACATTCTATAATATACAATATATATATATATATATATATATATATATATATATATATATATATATATATATATATATATACAGTCCCGATATGCAAGAAGGGGGGGATAGACAGGAGGCACTGAACCACAGACCAGTGTCCCTAATCTGCATACCATGCAAGCTGATGGAGAAGATTATGCGAAAAAAGCTAGTGAAACATCTGGAGCGAAAGAACTTTGTAACACAGCATCAACATGGGTTCAGGGATGGCAAGTCTTACCTCACAGGATTAATTGAATTCTAAGACCAGCAACAAAAATCAGACAAGAGAGGGGTGGGTAGACTGCATATTTTTGGACTGCCGGAAAACATTTGACACAGTACCACACAAGAGGCTAGTGAAAAAGCTGGAGATGCAGGTAGGAGTGAAAGGGAAGGTACTCCATTGGATAAGAGAGTACCTAAGTAACAGACAGCGAGTCACTGTGAGGGGTGAGGCCTCAGATTGGTGAGATGCAGTCAGTGGAGTCCCGCAAGGTTCAGTCCTTGGACCTATACTGTTTCTGATATATGTAAATGATCTCCCAGAGGGTATAGAATCATTCCTCTCATTGTTTGCTGATGATGCAAAAATTATGAGGAGGATTAAGGAAGATAACATGAGGCTACAAGATGACCTGAATGGATGGATGATCCATCCATCCAGACTGACTGAATGGATGAATGGATGATCCAACAAATGGCTATTAAAGTTCAACCCGAGTAAATGCAAGGTAATGAAACTAGACGCTCGAAACAGGAGGCCAAACTCAGGATACCGAATGGGAGATGAAGTACTTCATGAAACGGACAGAAAGGAAGATCTAGGAATTGATATCACACCAAACCTGTCTCCTGAAGCCCACAAAAAAAATTACATCTGTGGCATACGCAAGGCTGGCTAACATCAGAACTGACTTCACGAACCTGTGTAAGGAATCATTCAGGACTTTGTATACCGCATATGTAAGACCAATCCTGGAGTATACGGCCCCAGCATGGAGCCCGTACCTTGTCAAGCACAAGACGAAGCTGGAAAAAGTTCAGAGGTATGCCACTAGGCTAGTCCCAGAACTAAGAGGCATGAGCTACGAGGAAAGGCTGCATGAGATGCACCTCACGACACTGGAAGACGAAAGAGTAAGGGGAGACATGATCACTACCTACAAAATTCTTAGAGGAATTGAAAGGGTCGATAAGGATAAACTTTTTAACACGATTGGTACACGAACAAGGGAACACAGGTGGAGACTGAGTACCCAAATGAGTCACAGGGACGTTAAAAAGAACTTTTCAGTGTCAGAGTAGTTAACAGATGGAATGCATTAGGCAGTGATGTGGTGGAGGCTGACTCCATACACAGTTTCAAATGTAGATATGATAGAGCCCAGTAGGCTCAGGAATCAGTACATCAGTTGATTGACGTTGTTGTTGTTGTTAAAGATTCGCTACTTGGAACAAACAGCTCAAAGTAGCACGGGCTATGGTGAGCCCGTAGGTCCTTTTTTTAGTTGATTGACGGTTGAGAGGCGGAACCAAAGAGCCAGAGCTCAACCCCGCAAGCACAACTAGGTGAGTACACACACACGGGGCCGCGCGGCTGAGTGGATAGCGCTTGGGGGGGGTCGTAGTTTCAATGGCTTGGGTTAGATTCCCGGCGGAGGCGAAAACAAATGGGCAGAGTTTCTTTCACTCTGTTTCCCTGTTCACCTAGCAGTAAATAGGTACCTGCGAGTTAGATTGCTGCTACTGGCTGCTTCCTGGGGATGTGTGTGTGTGTGTGTGCGTGTTAGATATAATAGCAGAAAAATATATTGGTTAGAAAGGCGGGGTCCAAGAGCTAACATCTCAATTAGCAGACACAAACAGTAAATACAAACAAACAAACAAACAGTAAATATACACACAGACATATACTGCATCCTGGGGATGTTTGTGTCTGACAAAAAATATGTAGATATGATGGAAAAATAGGTCGGGAGTCAGTACATTAGACAACCGATGGTTAGAAAGGCAGGGCCCAAGAGCTATCAGCAGCCACAAGTAGTAAACACACACATCACATGGGGATGTGTGAGGAACTGGGCAAAAGTGATAGTTTCAACCCAAGCAACAATTGGAGGACTGAGATTACGAGGGAGAAGTAAATAGACACCTTCTGGAGCAGGAAACTATTTAGTTTGTAGGGCCAAACAGGCTCTCTCTCGGGTGCCACTTTGGCATGCAGGTGTTAGGTGATCCACATCCGAGGCATAAGAACATAAGAACAAAGGTAACTGCAGATTTTTTGTTTAATTATTACATTAGGTACATCTGCATTAGTGCAGCTACCCTAGACTATATGAAGTGGAGTACAGTGTGTCAAGAAAGCTAACTAGTTGATGCTAAGAAATCCCCATCACACAGAATGGTTAGTCATACAGAGGCATGTGATAAGCAGTCTGCACTGGCAGACTCCGGATGCATTTTGAGGATATCATTAACACAAGATTGAATAAGGTAGCAGTGGTAATAAAAGTCCCCATCTCGCAGGATGGTTAGTCATACAGGGCCATATGTTTAGTAGCCTGCACTGGCAAATTTTGGGTACACTGTGAGGATATCTTCAAGAATACGAGAGTGAATAAAATAATTGCAAAGCTCCAGGTACCTCATGCCAACTTTTTTAACTGCAGAAGGCCTATTGGCCCATACAAGGCAGCTCCTATCTGTAACCACCCAATCCCACTCATATACATGTCCAACCTATGTTAGCATATAAATTGCTAACCACCATATTGTGGATAATACCTTTCATTCACTTGGATCATCAGATCCTCGAACTGCAGACCATAAAACAGCAGCCCGCAGTGGCGTAGTTGGTAAGACTGCGGGCTGCTGCTTTGGTGGTAAGCGGATCGAGGCTCCGATGGTCCAAGTGAATGAAATATATAACATTATAAGGATAAAACAAGAACAGAGATTTACTGTAAAATTAGTTCTAGAACTGCAGGAATAGAACTACAGGGATGGACTTTAGGAAGTAAACCTAATGACTCCATAAGGTGAAAAAAGAGAGAGGACATGATCAAGAAATTAGAAATACTCTGATTTATCGATGAAATTAGATGTGAAGGCAGAACAGAAACATAACTTGAGGACATGCATGGAACTAGAGCACTGAGTACCGTCTAAGACTTGACGAAGGTATGGAGCCCTCCACGTCAATGTTACTCCGTAAACAAGTTTAACTTAACCTAACCTAATCTAGAGAAAACAAGAGATTATATTTTGTGTTTGGTGTAGTGTGCACGAGGAGCGTAGCGTCACAGTGTTCTTGCCGGTACAGGTTTTAGACCCTACTAGCTAGGCACGCAGGTGAGCCACAGTGTTGTTGAAGAACACTCGGTATCAGGGAAGTACGCAACCTCCATTTATTGATTTAAAAGCAAATACGTCAAAAAAAACAGAGGGGGGTCGGTAGTCATTGCGATGGACGGCCGACAGTTGGGAAGGCAGGGCTCAGGAGCTGAAGCCCAGTCCTGCAACTTCTGTTAGGGAAGAACTGCTAGGTAGAAGAGAATACACACTACGCGGCCATGTTAAATATTTCAGAAAATGTTGAATCGCTGTAGCGGAGCAGATGATGTAAAATTCGCCGCGCTTAATTAACGCAAATTCTGTGTACGATCTCTTGACACTCCGGGGTAATGAATTTATGGAGGGGTGGTGGAGAGAGGGAGTGGGAGTGTTGGAGAGAGAAGGGGGCGGTGTCGGGGGGGGGGAGAGAGAGAGAGAGAGAGAGAGAGGGGGAAGGAGTATCGAAGAGAAGATAGGGTGGGACTGCTGGCGATAATAGCGAAGATATATTTAAATATTGCTAAGGATTCTTGGGAATAAAAATGGGCATCACAGAATTATAAATATTTATTCGCAGCAAAATATAATGAACTCAAAAATGTTAATAAAATTTAATAAGAGTGTCTTAACAAAAAACTCTTTAAGTTTATAAAAAAAATCCTACAAGAATAACAGTTGCCGCTCCCTTAAAAAAAAAGCTATAATTCATTATAATTCATATTGTTGCCTGTAATGATTATTTTTGGTGATATCTGACCATGCCTTTGTCTCTTTAATCAATCACCACAAAATAAAATTAAATATTGAATGGACAATATTCATTAATTTCAAGTAAATAGTAATTGGATATTTTTTATTATTGTTGGTAATTAATGGTTGTGAGGCGAACGTGTAATTTGTAATAGTATGACATTTTTGTATTGGCCCTCGAGGTTGCCTTCTAATGTAAGTTAAAATGCCTCTTTTTCGCATGGGAAACTGGGTCTATATTGGTGTGTATTAAAATTGTATGTAACTGCTAGATTGCATGGTATGTCGTAACTGGTATTTAATTGCTAGTTTATACAGTAGCTGGTTGTGTGTACTAGTATATATGGTAACTGGCTATGTAAATGGTAGTTTATATGGTAACTGGCTATGTAAATGGTAGTTTATATGGTAACTGGCTATGTAAATGGTAGTTTATAGGGTAATTGGTTGTGTATGTAAGCAAGCGATGGTGTATGTGGGCCATAATGAGTAGGGAACATCGCGTCATTAGGCTATGCTGGTCCAAACTTGTAACCGAGCCCAAAGACGCACTTATCAACATCAACGGACTGCACAAGCAAAATTGATACTCTTTCAAATAAACATTTATTAATGCATATTATAATTTTTTTGTATAATTTTGTTTGAGGATACTTTGTTGAGATTATTGCTGCAGTCATCTTTGAGTTGCATAATTTTGATTCGTTCCGCTTTAGGATAGAACACTTAGGGAGATTCTTTCCGTTAATAATCAACTCTAAGTGATACCCGCTCCAAGCCGTTGGGCTTACGCCTAAAATTTCACATTACCTGTCTGTTTGTAATCACAAGATTACACAAATCACCGATCTTCACATTTGTTAATTTTTTAATCACTATGCTTAAATGAGTGTTAACGAAGGTACTTTTCCGGATGGAATTATTATGTCGTCTATCAGATGATTCTTCATATTGTGATTTCTTTGTAAAACTATAATTTTTGATTAGCATTAGCTTTAGCGCCTGAGCGTGTGGTGTGATGAGGGTTGAGAGGGGGAAATGCCAGAAACACAAGGGTGGGAGTTTATGTATACCTTGTATATGTATGCCTTGATATGTGATATACTATATCACATATCAAGGTATGTGATATGCCGAGTATATCACATATCAAGGTATACATATACACGCTACGCAACATGTAAGCACATTCAAAGCCCTTTGGTATAGTCACTTGTTTTGAAGACTAGGCTTCCCGCCTTCGTCACGGCTCGTGAGTATGAATTGGGATAAAGCTCCATTGTTTTCATTTAATGGAGCTGTCTTACACGCCGTGTTGACCGAAAATAAAGAGTTTCTCCGCTCAATAATGTATTTGAATTCACCAGTGTACAAAAGCGCTCACTTTAGAGTGTAAAGGCAGGCGGAAATATGCCAAAGCGAGCTATTGTTACACAATTACCTAGGCTTTGTCAGAATGTTCAGCCATGCGAAGCTTTTTGTGTTTTAACATGTTACTAAAACCCCCCTGTTAATGATGATTCAATATCTATATTGTTTCGTTTGAGCAGAATTACCTGTGTTTATCATTAGTAATTATATTGACGCAGATCTAAATAGTTTGGAATTGCTTTGTTGAGGTTGGTGGTAATGTGCTCCAGAAATTAGAATCTCAAATTGAAGAGTATACGTAAACTCGGAACATTATTATAACTTCGGCACGAGGTAAACGATGATTTTATGCAACTGTAAACCCCCACAATTTTTTTGTAGCTCAGTCTACTAGATGTTTTTAGATGGTCTATTTTTTTGTATTATGCACATTTCTTTTGGGATTGTTTATGCTGTGCTCGTGGTAGGGATTTGTGGTGCCGATGACAGGCAAGCAGGCAGGCAGACGCAGGCTTAAAGAAGAGGGAGCTCAGTCATTTGAAATTTTAGGAATATTTCATCGCATCGTGAGATAGGACAGCATAAGTGACCAGAAATACCTTCCCATTTTCCATTTCATGGATATTCATGAGCTATTTGCTTATACCCGTCCCTTGTGTGCCTGGCTGACCCTCCCACCCTTGTGTTCCTGGCTGGCCCTCCCACCCTTGTGTTCATGACTGGCCAGACTTGTGCTACACTGCCAGTGTAGCACAAGTCCACGGCGTACAAGCAAGTACAAGTCCACAAGTACAAGCAAGCACGGCGGAGCACAAATGCTCCGACGAGCATTACTTGCATGGTGGACATCAATATGAGGCGTCCTGTGTGTTTCCCAACTTCGGAGTCAAGTCTCATAGGTAGGCTGGTTTAACTTGGAGCTGCGCTGTTAAGGGGTTATGACTTCCTCGTTCACCCTTGCGCGGTTGAGTAACAGTGCGCAAGTAATTGAGTAGTTTGATGTTATATGATATATATTATATGATGCAAGTAGTCTAATATTGATAATTATAATTGAGTGATATGCACAAGTAATAGTGCGTATTGTTTTCAGATTCTTTAATCCATCTTTTTTTTACATTTTTTTTTTGGTTCAGAGTGGACGAGGCAGTTGCCAGATCGTAATATACAGGATTATGGTGGTGTTTATTCAAGGCCTCACTCAGCACCTCGGCGGTGAGTAAAGCGGGGCCTCCTGGCTGAGTGGGCAGCGCTTGGGGGTCGTAGTCCCAAGGGCCCGGGTTCGATCCCCGGTGGAGACAGAAACAAATGGGCAGAGTTTCTTTCACCCTGATGCCACTGTTCACCTAGTAGTACATAGGTACCTGGGGAGTTAGACAGCTGCTACGGGCTGCTTCATGGGGATGTATTCACCTAGTTGTGCTTGCGAAGGTTGAG
>WNGS01001312.1:18187678-18213751 GCA_020271785.1 Procambarus virginalis | reverse complement strand
CTGGATAAGAAAATATTCTCAAATGTCTGTTCTAAAATCTAAAGCAGTAGAGCCCCAGGGACATCTTACAAGTGCCTGCCAATGTTAGCTGTTGATAGTCCTTGCAGCCAATCATTCAAGGTCCTATTAATAATTATTGCAGTAATATGAATGGTAATAAAGCAGGTAGTAATATATAAGTGCAGCAACATATGAGGTAGTAAAGTGAGCAGTAACATATAGGGGGGTAGTAAAGCAAGCAGTAACACGAAGGTTAATAACGCTATCAGTAACACATAGGGTAGTAAAGCAGGCAGTAACGTGTAGGATAATAAGGCTGCCAGTAACACATAGGGTAGTAAAACTGGCAGTAACATGTAGGGGTAATAAAGCTGGCAGTAACACATAGGGTAGTAAAGCTGGCAGTAACACGTAGGGTAGTAAAGCAAGCAGTAACATATATGGTAATAAAGCAGGCAATAACACACATGGTAATAAAGCAGGCAATAACACACATGGTAATAAAGCAGGCAATAGCACACATGGTAATAAAGCAGGCAATAACATACATGGTAATAAAGCCGGCAATCACACACATGGTAATAAAGCAGGCAATAACACACATGGTAATAAAGCAGACAATAACACACATGGGTAATAAAGCAGACTGTAACATACAAAGTAGTGAAGAGAGAACACAGAATAATTAACACCGATGGGAATACACCCCAAGATGAAAGTAAGACTTAATTTATTGTTGATAACTTTTCCTGTAAGATATTAATGAAATTAATCAAGACATGCAATATAAGTGCTCATGAGAGGGCTCAGGTGAGGAACTGACGAGGCTCCTGAGGAGATGTGAGGCATTGTTTTCTTGATATTTATGAAGTATTCATTCAACAAGAGGAGGAGTAGTCGTGTTGAGTTTTTATTAGTTTTGTTTGATGGCTGCTAAAATAATAGTTGATGAATATATATAAATTGTAAAATATAATCTCCCGTGCCTTTCACACTGACCTTTAACCCCACACCTCCTCCCGCCTGTTTCATTTCCTTGTATATGCTAGAACTGTAGGATTATGTTATATTAAGTCCTTATAGGCGAAGACTCGTCTGTAAATAGAATAGGTTCTCATTCTAGTGTTTCTCTGCTTTAAATAATATCTAAGTAACCCATTTTTGGAAAATGCTTTTTAGTTTTTATTTATATGTTAGTCATAATTTGTTCAGATAATTTATAGGTCTTCCCAGAAACAATATAGACCAAAATTAGTACACTAAGAAAAAAAATATGCCAATTGCTAAGCAAAGCAAGTACAGTATAAATTTACAAAGGCACGTTTAAATGCATTTTTTTAAAGTCTGAGTCAAAAAGCATGTGCATCTAAGATTAAAAGGAAATATAGAATGATTTTCATTTATGCTAAAGGGGTGTTTTTATAAACAGGTTTATAAAAACCTGTTACCACTTAACAGTTTAGCACCAGGCTAAAGTTTGATTTATTAAGTCTTAACATTATTCAGATGTTACATGTACAAGCATCAACATTACACAGTGCATTGTCCCAATGGACACAATATCCAAAAGTGGCGTTGGTTCCACGTTGAATCAACGTTATCAGCTTTTAATTCAACGTTGATTAATGTTGATAATAGCATTGAAATGGCGTTGCTTTGGGATATTGGTTTAGGGTAATGTTGGCTTTTTTTATTATTAACATGATCAAAAAGTCTATTTTTTGCTGTTTTGATGGCTGATGGCTGTTTTGATCATTAATATTTGGTGTTGGTACATCAAGGCAAATCACTCCTGCAGGTGAGTACATAGATGCCCTGAGGGCTCTTCTCTATTTAACAACCAATCGTCTGTCGTCTTTTTTCATTTTTCCTTCTGCTATAATTTTCTTATTTTATCTCCTCTTCTGCGCTTCCTAGTCCCTTTCCATCTTTCCCTCACAACTTTCCCTCTTTCTTTCTTCTTTTTCTTTCTTTCTTTTTTCTTTCTTTCTTTCTTTCTTTCTTTCTTTCTTTCTTTCTTTCTTCGCTTCCACTCTACTATTCGTTTTACAGAACCTTCTCTCTGCCCTCCCCCTTAATACTACTCCTTTTTCTCCTTCCACCTATTTTCACCCTTCGTTTCCTATTCTCTCTTCCTTTCACTCAGTCTATACCCATTTTCTCATCCTTCCTTCTCTGCTGCTTATTCAACTTTCCTCCCTTTTAGCCCTTTTCCTTCCCCTTGGTTGGCTCATGTCCTGTCTCCTCTTCTGTTCCCAATGATCCCTCTTCTTCTGCTACAATTCATCCTCCTCTTCTCTTCTTCTTGGTATGTTAAATTTGTTTGGTTTCACAGTCTGCGCACAGAGTCACCAGATGACAACGTGAAGCCTCTATTACCAGAGTGTGGGGAGGTGCTGGATCTCCTCAAAAACCTCCCAGATTCTGTCACTTCAGCGCATAGCAATGAGAATTCTCATCCCTCGACTATTCATGATAAATCGGTTCAGGGATCCTCAATTCCAAGAGCCAGAGAAACTGGCATAAATATCACTTGAGGTTACATTTGAACAATTGCATCTTAACGAGGATAAGCTTGCTTCAGCGCACACACTCACACACCCACAAGTTTGCAAAGACTTTATTTTGATGTGTGTCAAGTTGAGGCGTGAAAGTAATAATTATGCCAAAGCACATGCAGTCCCTTAATATCAGTCTTATTTTATGAACTTCGATTCGTTACAGTCAACGTTTTTATTTTACATGAGATAATTAAATTGTTCATAAATATTTGTACTTGGGCAAATGCAGAAATGGAGCGTGCACGACTCGCCTTGACACGGTGGGCGTCTTGGTGGCGTTGTGTTCTAGTCTGGAGGAAAGTGCACTTGCTATTCCTGGCTTACTTGTCTTTTCAGAGTCTTGACACCATTTTATTGGAAGAATTTTAAGTTGAACATTAAACTATTTTTGTCAAGTTTATAAAAGTGATAAATTTTAGGGTAGATGTACTATATCAGTGACGTAATGGAGCTGTTTATACGTTTATATGATATAAGAAATAAATCACATAATACGAACAAACGATTATTAATTACCTTGGTACAAAGGCTGTACACGGAACTATGAAATAAATTCTATATGCTGTCAGTCTATATCCTTAGCCTTAAATGCCTTGTTCCCACCAGGAACCACTGTCCCTTGAGCGGGGTGGTGGTCACCATGCAGTGGCTTAACTCTGACTCCTTCTTAAGTGTTACGAACTTTTGTTGCTCTCTTGGCGATGTAATGTACCATCGTGGGTAGCATTTCGTAGTATAAAACTCGCACCCCAACTATTGCCATTAATGGAACAAGGCAGTTGTTCAATGCTTTACTAACAAGACAGATTTCAGATCTACAGATGGCAGCAATAATGTTTACATTGTCCCAGTGTTAGTTATGCATTGCAAAATATATATAACTACAGCTTCAAAAGACTTATTACATCATTAAAAGGAGCTGAATATAAATATCCTTGATTGTAGGAACACAAAACTTTAGATTTAAAATTTTCATTTGTTTTTATTTTGTTTCAATAAAATCTAAACAAAATTAAAGCCTACTGATCTCGTGCTCAAAACCTGCTAAAAGCGGTGAACAGACTGACTCAAATGCTGTATAGACAATTATAAAACTATGATACATTTAGTAACATAACCAAATTACATTTCGTTACATATCTATAGTACATTGAATAACATGTCTATAATGCCTCTAGTGATCAAACTACAGGCCAACATAATATCAGTACTTCTTTATATTACATGTCCATTCCATTTAAATTAAGTTTTATAAGGGATTAGGCAATACTTCCAAGAATCTTAAGTAATATTTAACGAAAGAAAGCCAACCACAGCCATTCCAGCATATGGAAACTGTTTCATCTTGGATCAAAACAAAATTTGATATTTTAAGTTAAAAAAAATCATTAATACGTCTCATTTTTATGTGTTTTCAATCAGATTTATTAAGATTAGCGTTTGTTCCTAACAATTTATCTCCCTCATGTTTCAAATATATTTTGTATAAGAAAGAAATGGGACAATATATGTTGTTATTTGTGAAATCACACAATATCCCCTTAAAATATTGTTGATAATGCAGTATTTTTCTTTCAGAGGTTTATCCATGGTAATTGGCGAGGGGAAGGCTCTGAAAGTTCCTTCAGCTGTTCGTCTTCAAAGGTGTATCCCATCTGAGCAGTGTACTAACCTATTTGTGCTTGCAGGATCGAGCATTGACTCTTGGATCCCACCTTTGTGTGTGTTTGTGTGTATGTATATATACATATGTGTGTGTGTCTGTGTGTGTATGTGTGTGTGTGTGTGTGTGTGTGTGTGTGTGTGTGTGTGTGTGTGTGTGTGTGTGTGTGTGTGTGTGTGTGTGTGTGTGTGTGTGCGCGTGTGTGCGTGTGTGTGTGTACTCACCTATTTGTGTGATACTCACCTACGTGTGTGTGTGTGTGTGTGTGTAATTACCTAAGTGTAATTACCTAAGTGTAGTTACAGGATGAGAGCTACGCTCGTGGTGTCCCGTCTTCCCAGCACTCTTTGTCATATAACGCTTTGAAACTACTGACGGTTTTGGCCTCCACCACCTTCTCACTTAACTTGTTCCAACCGTCTACCACTCTATTTGCGAAGGTGAATTTTCTTACGTTTCTTTGGCATCTGTGTTTAGCTAGTTTAAATCTATGACCTCTTGTTCTTGAAGTTCCAGGTCTCAGGAAATCTTCCCTGTCGATTTTATCAATTCCTGTTACTATTTTGTACGTAGTGATCATATCGCCTCTTTTTCTTCTATCTTCTAGTTTTTGCATATTTAATGCCTCTAACCTCTCCTCATAGCTCTTGTCCTTCATTTCTGGGAGCCACTTAGTGGCATGTCGTTGCACCTTTTCCAGTTTGTTGATGTGCTTCTTAAGATAAGGGCACCATACAACCGCTGCATATTCCAGCTTTGGTCTAATAAAAGTCGTGAACAATTTCTTTAGTATTTCTCCATCCATGTATTTAATAGCAATTCTTAGGTTAGAAAGTGTAGCATAGGCTCCTCGCACAATGTTCTTGATGTGGTCCTCAGGTGACAGTTTTCTACTGACAGTGTGTGTGTGTGTGTGTGTGTGTGTGTGTGTGTGTGTGTGTGTGTGTGTGTGTGTGTGTGTGTGGTGTGTGTGTGTGTGTGTGTGTGTGTGTATGTGTGTGTGTGTGTGTGTGTGTGTTTTGCACGTAGTTCACACATGTGCTTGTCCTTAGAACTCTAAGTGCAACATCTAAGTGAGAATCGAAGCTGCAATTTATAAGTGCTGTTACTGGTTCACAGCGAGAAGGAGAGGCTTTTGCTGGTCAAGCAAAATTGGTCGTTATTAATATAGGACGTTGCCAAAACTGGTCGTAGTCAGAACTGCTCGTTTCTAAACTTAGTCGTTGTCAAAACTTAGTCTTTATCAAAGCTGCATAAAGATGTTGTGGGTAGTGAGTGCACGGGACGTTGGGATGCATTGGGAAAATGGCAATGCTGATGACTTTGGCTGAGGTTAGGCATTCATAAGTGAGGTTGCTTACTGGGGTGAACCCTCCGTTTTCAAACACCCGCAAGACAGTGTACAGAGAGAAATGTGATTATATATATATATATATATATATATATATATATATATATATATATATATATATATATATATATATATATATATATATATATATATATATATATATATATATAATCATTATATAATACTGCAAAATAGCGGCAGCAAAATACTTCCGCACGATATCAGAAGGAATCTGTTAACGATTAATAACTTATAATTTATATATTTTGTTTTTCATTCGGACAACTTGTTTATAGAATGAGATCCTGCTACAGAATATTGTTGAACGAGAGCATGTTGACACTCAGTGTGGAACTTAGTAACAATTATAGTTAAAAAATTGATATAACCCCATTGGACTGTGCCGGAAGGCTATTTAAATTATTTTTAACTTAACGTTTTTGCAGTCATGCAGAATACTTAAATTAAAATTAAATTTAAAGATATGAAGGATGACATGTACGTATATTAATCAGTGTTATATCAATCGGAGAGAGAGAGACATACGAGAGAAAACAAATAATATTTAACAAAATATCCGGAGAGTGGCATCGTCTAACTCGTATTCTGATTGGCCCAATCTCAGGCCGGCTTAGCCAATGAGGTGCCGCTCATGGCCAGACCTCAACCCGCCATGGCTGATGGACGGACGCCAGCACCCGCTCTATGGGGGCGGCCACAATTCATCGCTTTAATTCCTTGATTTAGTTACGTATGTGCATTTTATTAAGTGTAATATCATTGGAGAATGGGTGAAGCGTCTACTGGAAACTTGGAAGCGCCAAGAAATGACGCTGATGCACGTGAGTTAGACGTTTTTGTGTTTGTTTTACCTCTTCGTTGATTTGTCCACCTGTTTGATCCTTGTGTTGCAAAAAAAAAAGGGTTTTGGGGGAGGGGGGACTTTTGTTTCTCGTCTGTGAACTTGTTAAACTTATGTGTCATTGGGAACACCGAAAACCCGTACCGGCCTTTTTTTGTTGTTGGTTAACCGTCAAAGTATTATTCCTGATTCGTAGATACAGTTTGTGTACTCACCTAATTGTGCTTGCGGGGGTTGAGCTTTGGCTCTTTGGTCCCGCCTCTCAACTGTCAATCAACTGGTGTACAGATTCCTGAGCCTACTAGGCCCTATCATATCTACATTTGAAACTGTGTATGGAGTCAGCCTCCACCACATCACTTCCTAGTGCATTCCATTTATTAACTACTCTGACACTGAAAAAATTCTTTCTAATATCTCTGTGGCTCATCTGGGTACTAAGTTTCCACCTGTGTCCCCTTGTTCGTGTCCCTCCCGTGGTGAAAAGTTTGTCTTTGTCCGCCCTGTCAATTCCCCTGAGAATTTTGTAGGTGGTTATCATGTCTCCCCTTACTCTTCTGTTTTCCAGGGATGTGAGGTTCAGCTTCTTTAGCCTTTCCTCGTAGCTCAATCCTCTAAGTTCCGGGACGAGCCTGGTGGCATACCGCTGAATCTTCTCTAACGTTGTCTTGTGTTTAACTAAGTATGGACTCCAGGCTGGAGCTGCATACTCCAGGATTGGTCTTACATAAGTGGTATACAGGGTTCTGAAAGATTCCTTACACAAGTTTCTAAAGGCAGTTCTTATGTTGGCCAGTCTAGCATATGCCGCTGATGATATTCTTTTGATGTGTGTGTGTGTGTAATTACCTAAGTGTAGTTACAGGATGAGAGCTACGCTCGTGGTGTCCCGTCTTCCCAGCACTCTTTGTCATATAACTCTTTGAAACTACTGACGGTCTTGGCCTCCACCACCTCACTTAACTTGTTCCAACCGTCTACCACTCTGTTTACAAAAGTGAATTTTCGTATATTTCTCCGGCAGCTTTGTTTCGTTAGTTTAAATCTATGACCTCTTGTTCTTGAAGTTCCGGGTCTCAGGAATTCTTCCCTATCAATTTTATCGATTCCTGTTACTATTTTGAATGTAGTGATCATATCACCTCTTTTTTTTCTATCTTCTAGTTTTTGCATGTTTAATGCCTTTAATCTCTCTTCGTAGCTCTTGTCCTTCATTTCTGGGAGCCACTTAGTGGCATGTCTTTGCACCTTTTCCAGTTTGTTGATGTGCTTCTTAAGATATGGGCACCATACAACCGCTGCATATTCCAGCTTTGGTCTAATAAAAGTCGTGAACAATTTCTTTAGTATTTCTCCATCCATGTATTTAAAAGCAATTCTGAGGTTAGAAAGTGTAGCATAGGCTCCTCGCACAATGTTCTTGATGTGGTCCTCAGGTGACAGTTTTCTATCTAAAACCACCCCTAGATCCTTTTCTTTATCAGAATTCTTTAAAGATTTCTCACATAATTTATAGGTTGTGTGGGGTCTATGTTCTCCAATTCCACATTCCATGCCATGGCATTTATTCACATTAAATTCCATTTGCCAAGTGTTGTTCCAAATACTTATTTTGTCCAGGTCTTCTTGAAGGGCATGACAATCATCTAGGTTTCTTATCTTCCCTATTATCTTAGCATCATCAGCAAACATGTTCATGTATTTCTGTATTCCCACTGGTAGATCGTTTATGTAGACAATGAACATTACCGGTGCAAGAACTGAACCCTGAGGTACTCCACTCGTGACATTCCTCCAATCCGATATCTTGCCTCTGATTATGGCCCTCATTTTTCTGTCAGTTAGGAATTTTTCATCCATGTTAGTAGCTTACCTGTCACTCCTCCAATATGTTCCAGTTTCCAGAACAAGCTCTTATGGGGAACTCTGTCGAAAGCCTTTTTTAGGTCCAGATAGATGCAGTCAACCCAACCATCTCTTTCTTGTAAAATCTCTGTGGCTCGATCATAAAAACTGAGCAAGTTCGTTACACAGGATCTTCCAGATCGAAAACCATACTGTCTGTCTGATATTATATCGTTTTCCTCGAGGTGTTCTACCCATTTAGTTTTAATTATTTTTTCCAATATTTTGACTATTACACTTGTCAATGATACAGGTCTATAATTAAAGGGGTCTTCCCTGTTTCCACTTTTGTAGATTGGAACTATGTTAGCCTTTTTCCACACATCAGCTACAGCTCCTGTAAACAGGGATGCCTGAAAAATCAGTTGAAGTGGAATGCTGAGCTCAGGTGCACATTCTCTCAGAACCCATGGTGAAACTCCATCTGGACCAACTGCTTTGTTCTTACCTAGCTCCTTTAGCATTTTTTCCACTTCGTCTCTAGACACCTCTATGTGCTCTATGTTGTTCTCTGGAATTCTTATTGTGTCTGGTTCCCTAAAGATTTCATTTTGTACAAACACACTTTGGAACTTTTCGTTTAGTGTTTCACACATTTCCTTTTCATCTTCCGTGAATCTATTTCCCATTTTCAAACTCTGAATATTATCCTTTACCTGCAATTTGTTGTTTATGAATTTATAGAATAGACCTGGTTCTGTTTTACATTTGTCTGCAATCCCTTTTTCAAAATTTCTTTCTGCCTCTCCTCACTGCCGTGTAGTTGTTTCTCGCATCTTTGTATCGCTGGTATGTTTGGGGGTTTGGCCTCTTCCTGTATTGATTCCATTTTTGTGTCTTTTGGTCTCTAGCCCTCTTGCAATTTCTATTGAACCAATCCTNATATTTATATATATATGCAAACAAGCCTGAATGGTCCCCAGGACTAGATACAACTGAAAACTCACACCCCAGAAGTGACTCGAACCCATACTCCTAGGAGCAACGCAACTGGTATGTACAGGGATGCCTTAAACCACTTGACCATCACGACCGGACATAAGGAAGTGATAGCCTGAGCTATATGAACCACTTCCCCGCCGGCACCTGGATGGTTATCTTGGGCATAGCATTTTATCAAATCACCTCTTTTTTGGGGCAACACGTGAGGAACACAAATGCAAACAAGCCTGAATGGTCCCCAGACTAGATACAACTGAAAACTCACACCCCAGAAGTGACTCGAACCCATACTCCCAGGAGCAACGCAACTGGTATGTACAGGGATGCCTTAAACCACTTGACCATCACGACCGGACATAAGGAAGTGATAGCCTGAGCTATATGAACCACTTCCCCGCCGGCACCTGGATGGTTATCTTGGGCATAGCATTTTATCAAATCACCTCTTTTTTGGGGGCAACACGTGAGGAACACAAATGCAAACAAGCCTGAATGGTCCCCAGGACTAGATACAACTGAAAACTCACACCCCAGAAGTGACTCGAACCCATACCCCAGGAGCAACGCAACTGGTATGTACAGGGATGCCTTAAACCACTTGACCATCACGACCGGACATAAGGAAGTGATAGCCTGAGCTATATGAACCACTTCTCAGGCTATCACTTCCTTATGTCCGGTCGTGATGGTCAAGTGGTTTAAGGCATCCCTGTACATACCAGTTGCGTTGCTCCTGGGAGTATGGGTTCGAGTCACTTCTGGGGTGTGAGTTTTCAGTTGTATCTAGTCCTGGGGACCATTCAGGCTTGTTTGCATTTGTGTTCCTCACGTGTTGCCCCAAAAAAAAGAGGTGATTTGATAAAATGCTATGCCCAAGATAACCATCCAGGTGCCGGTGGGGAAGTGGTTCATATAGCTCAGGCTATCACTTCCTTATGTCCGGTCGTGATGGTCAAGTGGTTTAAGGCAACCCTGTACATACCAGTTGCGTTGCTCCTGGGAGTATGGGTTCGAGTCACTTCTGGGGTGTGAGTTTTCAGTTGTATCTAGTCCTGGGGACCATTCAGGCTTGTTTGCATTTGTGTTCCTCACGTGTTGCCCCAAAAAAAGAGGTGATTTGATAAAATGCTATGCCCAAGATAACCATCCAGGTGCCGGCGGGGAAGTGGTTCATATAGCTCAGGCTATCACTTCCTTATGTCCGGTCGTGATGGTCAAGTGGTTTAAGGCATCCCTGTACATACCAGTTGCGTTGCTCCTAGGGAGTATGGGTTCGAGTCACTTCTGGGGTGTGAGTTTTCAGTTGTATCTAGTCCTGGGGACCATTCAGGCTTGTTTGCATTTGTGTTCCTCACGTGTTGCCCCAAAAAAAAGAGGTGATTTGATAAAATGCTATGCCCAAGATAACCATCCAGGTGCCGGCGGGGAAGTGGTTCATATAGCTCAGGCTATCACTTCCTTATGTCCGGTCGTGATGGTCAAGTGGTTTAAGGCATCCCTGTACATACCAGTTGCGTTGCTCCTGGGAGTATGGGTTCGAGTCACTTCTGGGGTGTGAGTTTTCAGTTGTATCTAGTCCTGGGGACCATTCAGGCTTGTTTGCATTTGTGTTCCTCACGTGTTGCCCCAAAAAAGAGGTGATTTGATAAAATGCTATGCCCAAGATAACCATCCAGGTGCCGGCGGGGAAGTGGTTCATATAGCTCAGGCTATCACTTCCTTATGTCCGGTCGTGATGGTCAAGTGGTTTAAGGCATCCCTGTACATACCAGTTGCGTTGCTCCTAGGAGTATGGGTTCGAGTCACTTCTGGGGTGTGAGTTTTCAGTTGTATCTAGTCCTGGGGACCATTCAGGCTTGTTTGCATTTGTGTTCCTCACGTGTTGCCCCAAAAAAAAGAGGTGATTTGATAAAATGCTATGCCCAAGATAACCATCCAGGTGCCGGCGGGGAAGTGGTTCATATAGCTCAGGCTATCACTTCCTTATGTCCGGTCGTGATGGTCAAGTGGTTTAAGGCATCCCTGTACATACCAGTTGCGTTGCTCCTGGGAGTATGGGTTCGAGTCACTTCTGGGGTGTGAGTTTTCAGATATATATATATATATATATATATATATATATATATATATATATATATATATATATATATATATATATATATATATATATATATATATATACTAGGGGGTTGGTCGCTGATTGGACAGCGCTCTAGGCTCGTGGACCTAGGGACCGGGGTTCGATCCCGGTGCTGGCGGAAAAACAATTGGGTAGAGTTTCCTTCAATATGACGCCCCCTGTTACCTAGTAGTAAATAGGTACCTGAGAGTTAGACAGCTGTTACTGGCTGCTTCCTGTGTGTGTGTGTGTGTGTGTGTGTGTGTGTGTGTGTGAAAAAATTAATTGGTAACAGTTGATTGATTGACAGTTGAGAGGCGGGCCAAAAGAGCAGAGCTCAACCCCTGCAAGGACAACTAGCTGAATACAACTAGGTGAATACATTTCGATGTTAGCGGATGACGAAAAGTTTAATAAGAAGAGTTGTGACAGATGAGGATTGTTGTATCCTCCAAGAGCACTTGAATAAGTTCCAGAGATGGTCAGAGAAATAGCTACTGGAGTTCAACACGAGAAAATATAAAGTTTTGGAAATTGGATTAGGTGATAGGAGACCAAAGGGCAGTACACAATAAAGGGGAACTGCCTACCTATGACGATTCGAGAAAGAGACCTGGACGTGGACATGTGGACAAACACCTAATCTAACACCTGAGGCACATGTTAATAGGATAATGATAGCAGCGTACTCTTCACTGACAAAAGTTAAAACATCATTCAGAACCTAAGTAAGGAGGCATTTAGGGTGCTTTACACTGCCTGCATGAGACCAGTCTTAGAGTATGCCATGCCATCATGGAGTCCCCACCTGAAGAAACATAAGGAACCTGGAAAATGTTCAGAAGTCTTGCGATGAGGCTCGTCCCAGAGTTACGAGGGATGGGGTATGAAGAGCGCCTGAAGGAACTGAACCTTATGACACTAGAAAAAAGGGAGAGGGGGAATATGATAGAAACATATTAAATTCCCAGGAAATTGACAGAGTGGAAATAGACGAAATGTTCATACAGAATACTAACAGAACGAGGGGTCATGGGTAGTAGCTGGAAACTCAGATGAGTCACATAGATGTTAGGAAGTTTTCTTTTAACGTGAGAATAGTGAAAAATGGAATGCACTTAAGGAGCAGGTTGTGGAAGCAAACTATTCATAATTTAAACTTAGATATGATAGGGAAATAGAATAGGAGTCTTTGCTATAAACAACTTATGGCTAGAAAGGCGGGATCCAAGAGTCAGTGCTCGATTTTGCAGGCACAAATTGGTGAGTACACACACACGTTAGGTTTATAGGGAGACCTGTCCTTTTCCTCCCCGAAGGTCGAACTACTGACCCTCTCCAGGGTGCAACACAGGTCCAGGTGGAACCTCATGTATTATTCAGCGCTTTAATTTCAACAGGTTGTGTTGATGATGTACGTGTGTCCGGTCACCCCCTTCCACTTGCGCCTTCTGTAAACAGTACCAGCTGGAGTAAGGTTACTACCCTTCACAACATCAAGGAAGGCTGTTCAGCCCCTGATGCCTGCGCCAACATCACCTGCTGGCCTCCCTTATCCTGCCATGACTCTTGGAGGCATGCCACTTGCAGGTGAGAACAGTCGATGCCACAGTTAAGAGGAGTGGGAAATTATTGGAGAATTATGAAGATAAAGATATTAAGATATACAGGAAAATGGGACATAAGTGAAATATTTTCAAGGGATTCTTGGACTATATCAGTATATCTCCTTCTGGCGTGAAACACTTTAACTCAAGTCAGGTCAGTTTTTTTTGTACTTCCATAAACCTTGTTTACGCGCCCTGAGTTTATATACATTGACCAAAACTGGGAGAAATTACTGTACTTTGTACTCCTACATGATGTCATAATGTTAGATCTTGCATTGTTCCCCTCTGATGCACATACCATTGTTGAGTGGTCGGTTAGTGGTTAGACAACCCGAAGGGACTGAAACACCACAAATTTCAAAATTTTAAGCTGGAAATTTGCACCTTATATTTTTTAAGAACTTTTTTATGTGAATTACAAGTTTACATATTCAGTCGTTAACCATCTGTTTACTGCATCAATGAAAAGTCGACTTCAAACGAATGCAAAAAGTGGCGATGTAACTGCTTACTAGACCTATTTTTAAAATCATTTTGTTGATTATACTTTAAAAGTTGTTTATGTACAGGCTAATTTTTCCACACAACCATTTGCAGCTGTGAGTCAGGTGAGCAGGTGGTGGGGCACACCTGCCAGGATGTTGACGAGTGCGTGTTCCAGCCGTGTCTCCACGGGGCACCTGCTACAACCTCACACCTGGCTACCACTGTTTGTGTGCTCCAGCCCACACAGGAGACAACTGTGAATGGTCCAAGTTGCCACCAGACTCCCATCCTCTCACAGCTCCCATGGCAATAGCTGCCCTAACACTCTCTGTGCTTATTGTTGGTGAGTTTCATATTGTCTATATCACTGTTGGCTGGTCCAGCCCACACTGGAGACAACTGTGAATGGTCCAAGTTGCCACCAGACTCCCATCCTCTCACAGCTCCCATGGCCATAGCTGCCCTTACACTCTCTGTGCTTATTGTTGGTGAGTTTAATTATTGTTGAATTGCTTTCATAATTTATCCTTATTAGCTGCAATGTTAATTTAGCTGCAGTTTGTTTATGGCGGTGTTTTGTTTCTAATTTTTCATTATTTACTTGAAGCTATTTTTGTTGGGGCATAAGGAGGATTTAGGAATTGTTAGGAGCTAATATCTACTTCATAACAAAGTTATTTTTTATTAAGAAGATATTATTTTCATCCAATAAAGTCAATAAATAAATATGATTGAAAAGATTATAATTTGGAAATATTTTCCAAATTCTATATTTCCATGCAAACAGTCTTAGCAGTCTTCGTTAACACACATATCCGATATAATAAAAATAATTTGCCAAGGGCATGCAGTGAATTCCATTTGTAAAAATGAATAAACCTATATAAATATATTTAGAATAAATTTTGGATGAGAAATTATTTTTGTAATATAATGAATACCTTCAGTAGATGTTAAATTACTATTATTCAGTGACTTCTCTCCCTAATTCTGGGAGGAAATTATCAGGGAAAATGCCAAGCCATTACGACTGTATAGCACTTGGAAGGGGTCAGGATAAGGATGTGGGATGGGATGGGGGAAAGGAATGGTGCCCCAACCACTTGTGGACGGTCGGGGATTGAACGCCGACCTACATGAAGCAAGACCGTCGCTCTACCGTCCAGCACAAGTGGAGAGTCTACATTTAAATGATGCTGTCAAGTGTGCAACCAGTCAAAATTGTCGATCTGCATTTCACATGTGGTGCTTTAGCTATGCTAAAGGGTTCCTTAGAAGACGCATGCATATTTCAACCTTTCTTTACCATAAGTCATAGCAATACAGTAGTTCTATAAATATTATATATTTTCAGTTTCTCAAAATTTCCCAAAAATCGAAAGCAAAAAAATTTTGACTTTCAAATGGCAACATTTAAAACTCCTAATGAATACTGAAATTTTAACCTAAATTAAAACAGCAACAGAAATTCATTATAAGGTTTAAACCATACTTTAAAAATGACAGATTTCATTATTTTAAGTATGCTTAACTGGTGGTAAATATTTTTGTCACTGCCACAGATTAAAATGTTCTCCCAGTAGGCCATTGACCAAGTTTTAACTCACTCCTCACCTCCACAGTGTTGATAGGTGTCCTGCTGAACCTCCGCCTCCACCGGTCGCGTGCTGCCCGGGCCCTGGCCCTACGCCCAGGTGGTGTAGAAGGTGTGACGGGTGTGGTTCTGGGCACCCCATGGCGGTACAGGCAGTCACTGACAACCCCCACACCCAAGCTGCTAAGGAAGAAAGCGTCTTTATGGAGTCATTGATGATCAAACCACCAAGCAAACAGATTGTTCTGACCCCTGAAGGTATGAAGCAGAGGGGGAGAAAAAAAGGGAAAATACAACATTCTGGTGTCCCGGTAGTACAGGTGGGTTCATTCCGGACTTACAGTCAGGAATTCTGGATTCGAATTCCAGGCATGGGCACAAATGGTTGGGTGCGTTTTCTATCACCTGATGCTCCCGTCCACCTTGCAGAAAGTAGGTACCCAGGAGTAAGTCAGCATGTTGTAGGGTTGCACAATGATCAATTATTATTTATTAATAATGTATAGTAATTATCCTATGAAATTACAGTATGTTAAATCTGGCAGTTTTTATTTAAGCTTAATTGAAAATTTAATGTAAATATTTGATGTTTAATTATAAAATAAAAAAAATACTTGATTTCTATATTTTGTAATTAAACGCTGTCATACTCACCTGTTTTTTAAAGTAATGAAGCATTTGTAAACAGATGCACAAAACTAATGCCTAGACAGTAGGAAAGTAGAGGGGAAGGAGATCAGGAGGGTGAAGGTGGGGTGAAGTCACAGATGTGAGGTTCTGTGCGGTCAAGTTGTTATACCTGTAATATTTATGCATTTTTTTTAACACTGCTAAATATTCATTCTGTTCGATCGTGCCGCCTGATGGCTGCGAATTCTATGCACTGTCTCGTATTGTAATTTTTTATGAGTTTAGTGTTTCTGAAGTTAATGTGGTGTTGCTTCTGGCACCTTGTAATAGTTTTGTCAAAGTATATACAGTACTGCTAAAATTTGTTGAAATTTAGATATAAGAGATTACTAACTTCATCAATTCAGCAGTTGTTGCTTCAAATAGTGTAACATATTAGATATTAAGGTAATAATATGTTTAACATGTTTGTCTCACTATCGGAGAGATTACAAAATTCATCGGTGTCACCACATTGTGCTCTCTTCTACCTTCTATTCAGGAACGTTGAGCACAATGCACAACACTTTCTTAATGAGCAATTTTTTTTCCATTACTTGCAGGTACCGAACACTTAGTTACTCCTTTAGGGCTGCCCACTGTGGGTGGTGAGACCTTGGCCATCAGGGAGGTCAGACACCTAGTTCCAGGGAGCACCACAAAAATTCCCAGTGCAGATGGTGTTGAAAACAAGAATATAATTATCCCTCAGAGATGCTCAGTTGCAGCAGTTACTACTACTACTACTACTACTATGGGTGGTGTCGTTCTGGAGAACAGAACAGTATGTTCTGCAGCACCAACAGGAGCTCGACAAATCATCATAGATGTCGGTGTGGGTTCTGTTCAAAATATATTGGCCCAAGATGACCTTCGAGCTTATGCATACGAGGGAGACGGCTCACCATCTGGGTCACTCACTTCTACTGTTTTAGGTCAGTATAACAGTTAAATTAGTTAGCTGTGGCTACCTGTGGTGTCTGTTAAAACCAGTTTACCAAATCCTATGTAAATATCTAGATTTACATAGGATTTGTTACCATTTTAATGCTTTATCATGAAATCCCCTTTTCTGAGCTGCATTTATCCACGACTCTAAAAGATCAATCGATTTGCAGCGCATTATCCAGAACAGTAAAATAGTCTGGCAAGTAAGATATTCCTCAATGATACCATAGGGCGTGGGAGTTGCTGGACAGTGTTTATCCAGCCTGGATAAGAAAATATTCTCAAATGTCTGTTCTAAAATCTAAAGCAGTAGAGCCCCAGGGACATCTTGCAAGTGCCTGCCAATGTTAGCTGTTGATAGTCCTTGCAGCCAATCATTCAAGGTCCTATTAATAATTATTGCAGTAATATGAATGGTAATAAAGCAGGTAGTAATATATAAGTGCAGCAACATATGAGGTAGTAAAGTGAGCAGTAACATATAGGGGGGTAGTAAAGCAAGCAGTAACACGAAGGTTAATAACGCTATCAGTAACACATAGGGTAGTAAAGCAGGCAGTAACGTGTAGGATAATAAGGCTGCCAGTAACACATAGGGTAGTAAAACTGGCAGTAACATGTAGGGTAATAAAACAGGCAGTAGCATATATGGTAATAAAGCTGGCAGTAACACATAGGGTAGTAAAGCAGGCAGTAACATGTAGGTTAATAAAGCTGGCAGTAACACGTAGGGTAGTAAAGCAGGCAGTAACATATATGGTAATAATGCAGGCAATAACACACATGGTAATAAAGCCGGCAATCACACACATGGTAATAAAGCAGGCAATAACACACATGGTAATAAAGCAGACAATAACACACATGGGGTAATAAAGCAGACTGTAACATACAAAGTAGTGAAGAGAGAACACAGACTAATTAACACCGATGGGAATACACCCCAAGATGAAAGTAAGACTTAATTTATTGTTGATAACTTTTTCCTGTAAGATATTAATGAAATTAATCAAGACATGCAATATAAGTGCTCATGAGAGGGCTCAGGTGAGGAACTGACGAGGCTCCTGAGGAGATGTGAGGCATTGTTTTCTTGATATTTATGAAGTATTCATTCAACAAGAGGAGGAGTAGTCGTGTTCAGTTTTTCTTAGTTTTGTTTGATGGCTGCTAAAATAATAGTTGATGAATATATATAAATTGTCAAATGTAATCTCCCGTGCCTTTCACACTGACCTTTAACCTCACACCTCCTCCCGCCTGTTTCATTTCCTTGTATATGCTAGAACTGTAGGATTATGTTATATTTAAGTCCTTATAGGCGAAGACTCGTCTGTAAATAGAATAGGTTCTCATTCTAGTGTTTCTCTGCTTTAAATAATATCTAAGTAACCCCCTTTTTGGAAAATGCTTTTTAGTTTTTATTTATATGTTCGTCATAATTTGTTCAGATAATTTATAGGTCTTCCCAGAAACAATATAGACCGAAATTAGTACACTAAGAAAAAAAATATGCCGATTGCTAAGCAAAGCAAGTACAGTATAAATTTACAAAGGCACGTTTAAATGCATTTTTTTTAAAGTCTGAGTCAAAAAGCATGTGCATCTAAGATTAAAAGGAAATATAGAATGCTTTTCATTTATGCTAAAGGGGTGTTTTTATAAACAGGTTTATAAAACCTGTTACCACTTAACAGTTTAGCACCAGGCTAAAGTTTGATTTATTAAGTCTTAACATTATTCAGATGTTACATGTACAATCATCAACATTACACAGTGCATTGTCCCAATGGACACAATATCCAAAAGTGGCGTTGGTTCCACGTTGAATCAACGTTATCAGCTTTTAATTCAACGTTGATTAATGTTGATAATAGCATTGAAATGGCGTTGCTTTGGGATATTGGTTTAGGGTAATGTTGGCTTTTTTTTATTATTAATATGATCAAAAAGTCTATTTTTTGCTGTTTTGATGGCTGATGGCTGTTTTGATCATTAATATTTGGTGTTGGTACATCAAGGCAATCACTCCTGCAGGTGAGTACATAGATGGCCTGAGGGCTCTTCTCTATTTAACAACCAATCGTCTGTCGCTTTTTTCCACAGAATTAGAACTCTAAAATATTCAATTATAAGACAAGAGGTACAACGAGGCATCAGGCGGGGCTCAGGAGCTAGACCTCACCCCCCCTCCCCCTCGGTGCTTGCGGGGTTGGCTTCAGGCTCTTGGTCCCGTATCAGCGATAGGATACTATTAGGCAAGTACATCTATACGATAATTTGGAGGAAATTCGATAAATTTTTTATACCAGACCAAAGAGAATTCAAAAGGAGGGCATGGAGAATGTATGGAACTGGATGCCAGACCCACTTGCATACCAGAATTACAGATACAACTACACACCGAAAGGGAACCACAACTACAACAGGCAACTGCCCTACAACAATCAGCACTGGTCAGAACAAACTCAATATGTCCACGCATAATGGGCTTGCCGAAAAAGTCTCCCAGTCAAACTATCACTAATAGAGTAACCTCATTCATCTTTGCCAACATACAAGGACTGAAAACAAGAACAACAATAAAGTACAGTTCATAAATGCCTCCTCACGGAGTCAAATGCAGTATTTGGAGCTTTCACAGAAACCCATGCAGGGGAATTCTTGGACAGTGAGATCTGGATTCCAGGATATAACCTATACAGGTGTGATAGGAAAATTAGGTCACATGGAGGAGTGGGTCTGTATATTAGGGAGACCTTGTGTGCTCGGAGCTCCTAAACGTTACAAATGAGGTGATAGAGGTACTGGGATTAAAAATAGAGAAAATAAATTTAGTGATTATTCTAATATACAAACCGCCAGATGCAACGGCTGAGGAATTCACAGAACAGATAAACAAAATAGAGAATAGCCTTGATAATTGGAGAACCCAATACCTGATATTATCTTCTTAGGTGACTTCAACTTGCCTAGTCTCAGGTGGAGAATAGCAAACAATAATATTACCAGGGAATCTATCAGGACCTAACCAACCACAGATTAGAGAACTACTTAGATTCTGTGACAAATTTTCACTCACTCAGCAGATATCGGAGCCAACGAGAAATGAAAATATTCTAGATCTGGTCTTTACGAACAATGAAGACATTATCAGAGACATTACGATATCAGATACCACATATTCAGATCACAAGCTCATTGAAGTGCAAACTACCATCAATACTCAGAATAGACCTAAAACGTTGATAAAGCGAGAGGGGCTATTCAGTAAATTCAATTTTAATAATAAAAGGATAGACTGGGAGATAATAACAGGGAACTTAAAAACATTCCATGGGAAACTGTTTTAAGTAATAAAAGTCCTACAGAAGGAATAGAAAAACTGACTTCGGAAGCGTATCAAGTCTGTCTGAAACATGTTCCTTTGAGGAAAGCCAGAAAGAGATCCAACGTAGAAAGAGAACGCAGAAGACACTATAAACGCAGGAAAAGAATAACGGAACTGCTTATGCAGACACGAATTTCCCGTCAAAGAAGGAATAATTTAAATAGGGAGATTGAAGAAATCGAGCGGAATTGAAACACTCATATGAAACTGAAGAAAGGCAGTTAGAACAGAAAGCAATTCAGGAAATAAAGAAAATCCAAAATACTTCTTCACATATGCGAAATCAAAAGCAAAAACTACTGCCAGTATTGGACCTATTCGTACAAGTGAAGGTTCATACACGGAGGATGACAAAGAAATTAGTGAAATCCTAAAAAGCAGTATGAGGACATGTTTAGCACTCCAATAAACAACATGAAAGTAGAAGATCCAGACAATTTCTTTATGCGGGATATCCAAACCCCTGTAAATATAACTGATATCAACACGAGCGCACTAAATTTTGAAAGAGAAATTGAAAACATGCCCATGCACTCGGCCCCAGGTCCAGACTCATGGAATTCAATATTTATAAAGAAATGCAAAGTGCCGGTAGCACAGGCACTCAGTATAGTGTGGAGGAAGAGCTTGGACACAGGGGAGATACCAGATGCACTTAAAGTAGCAGACATAGCCCCTCTACACAAGGGAGGGAGCAAAGCATTGGCAAAGAATTATAGACCAGTTGCACTAACATCGCACATAATAAAAGTATTTGAGAGAGTGATTAGGAGTCAGGTCACCAATTTCATGGAGACCAATGACCTTCACAACCCAGGCCAACATGGATTTCGAGCGGGAAGATCGTGCCTCTCACAGCTACTTGAGCACTACGATAAAGTCACTGAGGCATTAGAAGAAAAACAGAATGCTGATGTGATATACACGGACTTCGCAAAGGCTTTCGATAAATGTGACCATGGCGTGATAGCACACAAAATGAAGTCAATGGGAATAACCGGTAAAGTAGGACGCTGGATACTCAGTTTTCTGTCAAACAGGACTCAGCGAGTAACGGTCAACCATATAAAATCTAGTCCAAGTGCAGTTAAAAGCTCTGTACCTCAGGGTACAGTCCTTGCACCGCTGCTTTTCCTTATTCTCATATCAGATATAGACAAAATACAAGTCACAGCTTCGTATCATCCTTTGCAGACGACACAAAATCAGTATGAAAATTACCTCGGCTGAAGACATTGAAAAACTTCAAGCTGATATTAATAAAGTTTTCGACTGGGCATCAGAAAATAATATGATGTTTAACAGTGATAAATTCCAGGTACTCAGGTACGGTAAAATGAGGACCTTAAACATAATACAGGTACAAAACACAATCAAATGTGCCCATAGTAGGAAAACAGCATGTAAAGGATTTGGGAATAATGATGTCTGACGACCTAACGTTTAGGGAGCATAACCAAGCAAATATTGCGACAGCCAGAAAATGATAGGATGGATTACGAGAACTTTCAAATCCAGGGATCCCATCACAATGCTTGTACTCTTCAAGTCACTTGTGCTGTCCCGTCTTGAGTACTGTTCAGTACTCACTTCCCCCTTCAGAGCAGGAGAGATTGCTGAAATAGAGGGAATACAGAGAACATATACGGCACGCATAGACGATAAAGCACCTAAATTATTGGGATCGTCTCAAAGCTCTCCAAATGTACTCACTAGAAAGAAGACGAGAGAGATATCAAATAATATACACCTGGAAGATACTGGAGGGCCAGGTCCCAAATCTACACAGTAAAATAACAACGTACTGGAGTGAACGATATGGAAGAAAATGCAGAATAGAACCAGTGAAGAGCAGGGGTGCCATAGGCACAATCAGAGAACACTGTATAACATCAGAGGTCCGCGGTTGTTCAACGTCCTCCCAGCAAGCATAAGAAATATTGCCGGAACAACCGTGGACATCTTCAAGAGGAAACTAGATTTATTCCTCCAAGGAGTTCCGGACCAGCCGGGCTGTGGTGGGTATGTGGGCCTGCGGGCCGCTCCAAGCAACAGCCTAGTGGACCAAACTCTCACAAGTCAAGCCTGGCCTCGGGCCGGGCTTGGGGAGTAGAAGAACTCCAGAACCCCATCAACCAGGTATCCNATATATATATATATATATATATATATATTGTAGAGAATACTAGTGTAGTAATTTTTGTATTAATGATTACTAGTAACTACCAAGAAAATCATAGACATTTTATTACTACTATTTACTACCATTACTGCACATTTTAAATGACTCCTGTTGATATTACAGTATATAGTTAATACTAGCATTCGTATAAATCAAAACTATCATTAATGTGACACTAGTTCAGCAACTACTGCTCCGCTTTAGTGACTAGATACTAGTTAAAGACATTCAACATGCTATAACCACCTTCAGTTATAGCCAGTGACATCGGCCATGATTTCAACCAACGTTGAAAACATGTTGCTGGAAAGTTGGTGATGAGTCCTAGCTATGTTAAAAAAAATCGCGTTGAATGACTAAAAACAAGGAATAAATGAAAGCATTGCTTTGTATTTAAGTGATAAAAGGGTAAATACTGTGTCACTACATTTCACCATCCCAACACCCAGCCAAATTTTTACTGATGGTATTATATATATATATATATATGTATATATATATATATATATATATATATATATTGGCTTATATATATATATATATATATATATATATATATAAGCCAAGTTTTTATATATATATATATATAAAACTTGGCTTATATATATATATATATATATATATATATATATATATATATATATATATATATATATTGGCTTATATATATATATATATATATATATATATAATATATATATATATATATATATATATATATATATATATATATATATATATATATATATGTCGTACCTAGTAGCCAGAACGCACTTGTCAGCCTACTATGCAAGGCCCGATTTGCCTAATAGGCCAAGTTTTCATGAATTAATTGTTTTTCGACTACCTAACCTACCTAACCTAACCTAACCTAACCTAACTTTTTCGGCTACCTAACTTAACCTAACCTATAAAGATAGGTTAGGTTAGGTTAGGTAGGGTTGGTTAGGTTCGGTCATATATCTACGTTAATTTTAACTCCAATCAAAAAAAATTGACCTCATACATAATGAAATGGGTAGCTTTATCTTTTCATAAGAAAAAAATTAGAGAAAATATATTAATTCAGGAAAACTTGGCTTATTAGGCAAATCGGGGCTTGCATAGTAGGCCAAAAAGTGAGTTCTGGCTACTAGGTACGACATATATATATATATATATATATATATATATATATATATATATATATATATATATATATATAATATTGTCTGACTGGGAAAAATATAAAACTGGATTTATGGTTGAGTGTGGTCATGGTTGTCGTGAAGCAGTCAGTATTCATAGGTCTGACAGTATCAGCTGGGGGTCAACCTTCCATCACACTTAATGCATCTATTTATGTACGCCTGACACACACATACACACACACAGCAACGAGGAGAGCTTACGGGAATTAAACCTCACGTCGCAGGAAGACAGAAGAGTTAGGGGGGACATGATCACCACATACAAGATTCTCCAAGAAATTAGGTAGATACCCTGGAAACACATACCGAAACTGTCTCTATTTTCCGCTTGTTACAACCTGTAATATAGTTGTTACATCTTGGCTTAACTTATTTATGACGTATTAGAACGTTGTTACAACTTGCTATAGTGGTTGTTATAACTGGTTAGGAGGGGTTAAAACTTGTTCGAACGTTGTACCAACGTCGTAGTTTCGGTGTGTGTTTGGCGGGTAAAGACGGATTATTTAACACTAGGGGCACACGCAGTAGGTGGAAACTGAGTGCCCAAATAAGTCATAGAGACATTATAAATAATTTTTGTAGTGTCAGAGTAGTTGAGAAATGGAATGCTTTTGAAAGTAATCTGGTGGAGGAAGACTCCATACACAGTTGCAAATGTAGATATGATAGAGCCTAGTAGGCTCGGGAATCTGTACACCTGTTGATTGACGGTTGAGGGGCTGGACTAAGGAGCCAGAGCTCAACCCCTGCAAGAACAGCTAGGTGAGTACTCAAATTTCGTTACTTTAGTGGAAATAAAAGTTTTGCAATTGTCCTTTTTTTTTTGATTAATGAACATTGATATGGGCTGTGTTAGTTCGCACGGTGAGGTTCGGCCAAAGCACACACATTCGCGTGCCCGTGCTGGGATTGCCATGAGTACTACTAGGCTTGTTGAAAAAAATAGGCAGTTTGAATTTCCTGTGGTTCACACCACATGGTTGTGGTGGCGTATTGTGGTTGACCAGTGGTTGTGGTGGTGGCTTATTGTGGATGACCAGTGGTTGTGGTGGTGGCTTACTGTGGATGATTAGTGGTTGTGGTAGTGGATTATTGTGGATGATTAGTGGTTATGGTGGTGGATTATTGTGGATGATCGGTGATTTTTGGTTGATATTTGTAGGGACATGGTTATGTGATGGATCGATAGTTGTGGCCTGGTTGTGTGGTGGATGAGTGGTTGTAGTGGCTTTGTTATTGCAATTGATAAGTGAGTTATTATGACGGCTGCATTATTGTGTCAGATTGATAGTTGTAATGGACCAGTGATTTTCATTGACCATTGGTTGTTGTTGATAATTGGTTGTGATCGGTTATTATTCCATACTGTAGGTTCATTTGCATAATTATAGCTGATTAATGGTTCCAGCCTTTAGGGTTGTTAAGTCCTAATTAATAGTTACGGTAACAGTAGTGCCTCAGATCATTGGTTGTTCTTTGTACACATATTTGTAGGTAATTAGGGGTTGTGGGTAATTAGAGGTTGTGGGTAATTAGGGGCTGCCTCAGATTACTTGTTAGCGTTGATCATTGGTGGGTGGAGCGAGGCGCTAATTAGTAATTACTGGAACTCTGCTTGTGGTATAGTAAACACTGGTTTTGGTAGACTGAACACTGAAATTAATTGAACACTAGATGTGATTGATTAAACACCGCATATTGTTCATTTGTCTCTACTGCTTGTGGATTGAAGACATCTTGCAGTTGATTGGATGCAACTTAATTGCAGTTGATTGAACACTGCTGGCATTTGATTGAACACTGTTGGCAGTTGTTTGAACACTACTGGCAGTTGATTGAACACTGCTGACAGTTGATTGAACACTGCTGACAGTTGATTGAACACTGCTGACAGTTGATTGAACACTGCTGACAGTTGACTGAACACTGCTGACAGTTGACTGAACACTGCTGACAGTTGACTGAACACTGCTGACAGTTGACTGAACACTGCTGACAGTTGATTGAATACTGCTGACAGTTGACTGAACACTGCTGACAGTTGATTGAACACTGCTGGCAGTTGACTGAACACTGCAGCAGTTGATTGAACACTGCTGACAGTTGACTGAACACTGCAGCAGTTGATTGAACACTGCTGACAGTTGACTGAACACTGCTGGCAGTTGAGTGAACACTGCAGCAGTTGATTGAACACTGCAGCAGTTGATTGAACACTGCAGCAGTTGATTGAACACTGCAGCAGTTGATTGAACACTGCTGGCAGTTCTGATCAACGGGTTGTAGTTGACTGAACTCTGCTTGCAGTTGAAAGTACTTGAAGAACATTTTGTCTCTAATGAACTCATTAACATAAGCAAGTTAATAAAACCGTGTGTGGTCTAAATACATGTCCACGTCTCAAAACAAAAAACAAAATACGTAATGTAAGCACAAATTTGCATAGCTTTTTTTTGCATTTAATCTGATGGCTGCAAAAAAAAAAAAACCTCGCGTAAAGCCATCAATGCCTTGAAAAAATAGCATGACTTTTTTTAGTCCATAATGGCGTGCTGCAATCATTACACTAATTAAGGCGAAAAATTCTTTTTGCGTAG
>WNGS01001312.1:18177252-18181435 GCA_020271785.1 Procambarus virginalis | reverse complement strand
CTACCCAGAGGCCTACATCTGTATTCTTCCGCTAGTATCTAAGTTACTTTGCCAGGCTTAAGTTATAACAATTAACCTCTGTCGTACTGAATTATCCGGATTGATTGATTTATTGTACTGAAGTTAAATTACACAAACATCTTAAGGAAGAGCTATTCCCAATTACAAAATAGCTATTTGCCCTCTGAGAAATAGAGGACATGTCAACTCTGGTGACTGTGAACTCATAGGTCACTCCGCCTCACAGCCTAGTCCTGCCCTGTGACGTCACTGAAGGTGACTTAAACTCCTTCTAATAATGAGAATACTCTTGATATTATGAACAGTAGTACTATACAATACAATTTGAATGCAAAATGACTGAAGGTTAATTTCTCTAAATAAGTGAATACCATAGGATGATTCATTATGAACAAAGGCGTCAGGTTATCCTCACCACAATTCCCCCAGGGAGGATGCTCCCATGTGCTTGGGGTCAGGTCTCTACCCGAGCCTTCTAGAACCTTCTTACAACAACCTAGATTGTTACAACAGGTTGCTATAGTGTGTGTAGTACACAGGATGCTATAGTGTGTGTAGTACACAGGCTGCTATAGTGTGTGTAGTACACAGGTTGCTATAGGTGTGTAGTACACAGTAGGCTGCTATAGTGTGTGTAGTACACAGGTTGCTATAGTGTGTGTAGTACACAGTAGGTTGCTATAGTGTGTGTAGTACACAGGTTGCTATAGTATGTGTAGTACACAGTAGGCTGCTATAGTGTGTGTAGTACACAGGTTGCTATAGTGTGTGTAGTACACAGGTTGCTATAGTGTGTGTATACACAGGCTGCTATAGTGTGTGTAGTACACAGGTTGCTATAGTGTGTGTAGTACACAGGTTGCTATAGTGTGTGGTAGTACACAGGTTGCTATACTGTGTGTAGTACACAGGCTGCTATAGTGTGTGTAGTACACAGGTTGCTATAGTGTGTGTAGTACACAGGCTGCTATAGTGTGTGTAGTACACAGGTTGCTATAGTGTGTGTAGTACACAGGTTGCTATAGTGTGTGTAGTACACAGGCTGCTATAGTGTGTGTAGTGCACAGGTTGCTATAGTGTGTGTAGTACACAGGCTGCTATAGTGTGTAGTACACAGGTTGCTATAGTGTGTGTAGTACACAGGCTGCTATAGTGTGTGTAGTACACAGGTTGCTATAGTGTGTGTAGTACACAGGTTGCTATAGTGTGTTTAGTACACAGTAGGCTGCTATAGTGTGATGTAGTACACAGTAGGCTGCTATAGTGTGATGTAGTACACAGTTGGCTGCTATAGTGTGATGTAGTACACAGTAGGCTGCTATAGTGTGATGTAGTACACAGTAGGTTGCTATAGTGTGATGTAGTACACAGTAGGCTGCTGTAGTGTGATGTAGTACACAGTAGGCTGGTATAGTGTGATGTAGTACACAGTAGGCTACTATAGTGTGATGTAGTACACAGTAGGCTGCTATAGTGTGATGTAGTACACAGTAGGCTGCTATAGTGTGTATAGTACACAGTAGGCTGCTATAGTGTGATGTAGTACACAGTAGGCTACTATAGTGTGATGTAGTACACAGTAGGCTGGTATAGTGTGATGTAGTACACAGTAGGCTGCTATAGTGTGATGTAGTACACAGTAGGCTGCTATAGTGTGATGTAGTACACAGTAGGCTGCTGTAGTGTGATGTAGTACAGTAGGCTGGTATAGTGTGATGTAGTACACAGTAGGCTACTATAGTGTGATGTAGTACACAGTAGGCTGGTATATTGTGATGTAGTACACAGTAGGCTGCTATAGTGTGATGTAGTACACAGTAGGCTGCTATAGTGTGATGTAGTACACAGTAGGCTGCTATAGTGTGATGTAGTACACAGTAGGCTGGTATAGTGTGATGTAGTACACAGTAGGCTGCTATAGTGTGTATAGTACACAGTAGGCTGCTATAGTGTGATGTAGTACACAGTAGGCTACTATAGTGTGATGTAGTACACAGTAGGCTGGTATAGTGTGATGTAGTACACAGTAGGCTACTATAGTGTGTATAGTACACAGTAGGCTGCTATAGTGTGATGTAGTACACAGTAGGCTGCTATAGTGTGATGTAGTACACAGTAGGCTGGTATAGTGTGATGTATTACACGTGTGAGTACAATGTGGTGTTGTATGGTTGCAGGCGCTGGACCGGGACCCGCCGCTGGGGAGAGAGAGGTGGCAGGTGAAGGTACAGGTGCGGGACGGACAGCGGGTGTCGCCCTCGCTGGCCGCTGCCTCCCGGGCCTCCAGGCGCCCCCCCAGGCTCTCACACCCTCAGCACCTCCACTCCCACCATCCCCAAGTGCCACCACAGGCCCAGGCTCTCACCACACGCAACCTGGGAGTACCACCACAGGCCCAGGCTCTCACCACACGCAACCTGGGAGTGCCACCACAGGCCCAGGCTCTCACCACACGCAACCTGGGAGTGGCACCACAGGCCCAGGCTCTCACCACACGCAACCATGAAATGCCATCACGGGGCCAGATTGGTATGTCACACAACCCTGAGGTGACACTAGGGAGCCAGTCTGTCACATCACATAAGGCACCACCCAATTTTATGTCACACAACAGAAAAGTTTCCCCCGGAGGCCCGTTTTTTATACCGAACTACGCAGAAGTATTACCAGAGAGTGGGTCGACCATACCTCAGTTCACCAATGGACCGGTGCAGAGTAATTATTTCCAATCTCGGGACCTCAACGCAGAAAAAGGTAGCCGTTTTCTGTACCGGGATTCCGACACAGAAAAAGATCTCTATTTCTTGCCTCAGAACTCTCCCATTTCACAAGAGGATCCATATTTCCTTCTTCAAGATCCCTTGGTAGAAGAGAGAACCATTAAAGTGACAAATAAGGAAGATGTGGAGGTCGGTGGAAGACTTGGAGAAAGTGTACAACAAATAAGAGACGAGGAGCAACACGAACACATTTCAGAAACTATTGGCAGGCACACTTACCAAACAGAGGAAAAAGAGGAGATAACCGTAAGAAAGGTAGCAAGCGAGAAGGAGAAAATAAAGGCGCCTCAAAACACTTAAGAAAAAGAGGAAAATTCATCCCGAAGAGAAGAAGCGTCAGAAAGGAAGAGAAAGTTACGAGACAAGAATCTCCAAAATACTAAGGAAATTTTAGGTGATAAAAAACGTAAGATGGGAGGAGGTAGGCAGAGCATCAGTGCCGGCGACAGGAGGCGGAAACCCTCACCAGGTCGTGGGTATCAAGTCAGAGGTCGTAAAGCAGGTCAGCAAGGTCTTGGGCCACAGGTCGCCCGTAGGGTCTTGGGGCCAACCAGTGGCTGTAGCGATCAGTACCCTCGAGGAACCCTCAGCATGGCCAACAAGTATGATATAGCAAGTCCTGTGAGAAACAAATATTTCGCACACAGAAAGTATGATCAAATTGCTGTTAAATGCAAACGGTTGTCTGCCAGAGGTATATTGAACTTAGCATCGCCATATAATGCAGGGGGCAAAATTAACGTTGCGAGAAGCCATAAGTTGAGACTGAACAGTGGTTTCACATACAAGGGGAGCAAAACTTCAGTGAAACACTTGCTTTTACACCAAAGCCCCATGTTGTGAGGCTCCGTGAAGTGCCCAGGAGTCGTCACAACAGGTCGTCGCCCCGCAGAGAGTCAGATCGAGTTGAAGATCTGGGAGAACCTGTGGAACACCATCGCGATAATCATGTATCTGCATCAAGCGCCGTAGCCACGACTCCCTCAAGAACTGAAGGGGACTTAGAAGGGGACTTGGGTGATGCAAAACCAGAGGGAAAAGGTTCAGACGCAGGCAAATCGACTCTACTCGTCAATAAACGCGAAATACGTCGCCAGATGCCAGAGGAGCGAGTCTACGTGAAGAGGTTGGGAAGGAACGGTGGAGGGTGTGAGGATTATGGTAGCTTCTCTATGAGTCCGGAGGAGGCCCCGGAGGAGGAGGAGACGGAGCCATGGTACCTGCAGGATATGAGGCGGGAGCAGGTGCACGTGGCGGAGACGGTGGTGACGGTGGTGGTGAAGGATATCAACGACAACGCTCCCGTCTTCCCCAACGCCACCATCTACGGCGAGGTGCAGGAGAACGGCCCCATCGGTGAGTACTTCAGCCCTGGTGTGTAC
>WNGS01001312.1:18139752-18172252 GCA_020271785.1 Procambarus virginalis | reverse complement strand
GATTTTCATTGACCATTGGTTGTTGTTGATAATTGGTTGTGATCGGTTATTATTCCATACTGTAGGTTCATTTGCATAATTATAGCTGATTAATGGTTCCAGCCTTTAGGGTTGTTAAGTCCTAATTAATAGTTACGGTAACAGTAGTGCCTCAGATCATTGGTTGTTCTTTGTACACATATTTGTAGGTAATTAGGGGTTGTGGGTAATTAGAGGTTGTGGGTAATTAGGGGCTGCCTCAGATTACTTGTTAGCGTTGATCATTGGTGGGTGGAGCGAGGCGCTAATTAGTAATTACTGGAACTCTGCTTGTGGTATAGTAAACACTGGTTTTGGTAGACTGAACACTGAAATTAATTGAACACTAGATGTGATTGATTAAACACCGCATATTGTTCATTTGTCTCTACTGCTTGTGGATTGAAGACATCTTGCAGTTGATTGGATGCAACTTATTGCAGTTGATTGAACACTGTTGGCAGTTGTTTGAACACTACTGGCAGTTGATTGAACACTGCTGACAGTTGATTGAACACTGCTGACAGTTGATTGAACACTGCTGACAGTTGATTGAACACTGCTGACAGTTGATTGAACACTGCTGACAGTTGACTGAACACTGCTGACAGTTGACTGAACACTGCTGACAGTTGACTGAACACTGCTGACAGTTGACTGAACACTGCTGACAGTTGATTGAATACTGCTGACAGTTGACTGAACACTGCTGACAGTTGATTGAACACTGCTGGCAGTTGACTGAACACTGCAGCAGTTGATTGAACACTGCTGACAGTTGACTGAACACTGCTGGCAGTTGAGTGAACACTGCAGCAGTTGATTGAACACTGCAGCAGTTGATTGAACACTGCAGCAGTTGATTGAACACTGCTGGCAGTTCTGATCAACGGGTTGTAGTTGACTGAACTCTGCTTGCAGTTGAAAGTACTTGAAGAACATTTTGTCTCTAATGAACTCATTAACATAAGCAAGTTAATAAACCGTGTGTGGTCTAAATACATGTCCACGTCTCAAAACAAAAAACAAAATACGTAATGTAAGCACAAATTTGCATAGCTTTTTTTGCATTTAATCTGATGGCTGCAAAAAAACAAAACCTCGCGTAAAGCCATCAATGCCTTGAAAAATAGCATGACTTTTTTAGTCCATAATGGCGTGCTGCAATCATTACACTAATTAAGGCGAAAAATTCTTTTTGCGTAGCATTGGTAAAATACGTTGGAAATGTATACAAACCTCATTAGTATTTTAAATACTCCGATTTATGTGTAAGTTTTCTGTGATGATGGGAGCTGTGTTTTATGTGTCTAGGGAGGCTGCGTTCTCTTTGGAGGCCGAGGCCAGGACGTGGGGATGACTCTGTTAATTTTTTCTGTGATGATGGGAGCTGTGTTTTATGTGTCTAGGGAGGCTGCGTTCTCTTTGGAGGCCGAGGCCAGGACGTGGGGATGACTCTGTTAAATCTGTCATTTTAATTTAACAGCACTCGGCTTACATAGCAACTTTGCTTTCACATTTGATTGTTTTTGTTCATTTATTATGCACCTCATACCCATCCCATTGGTGGTAGTGGAAAAAAGGTTGTAGAGGCACATAATAGGCTCAAGAACTGAGCCCCAAAATTCATTTATCTCATCTAGTCATAATCTTGATAAGCTAGTTACACAGTTTAATGCATTGGATGGATAAATACACTTATGAATTTAATGCAGAAGTGGACCACAACAGTCTCTATAAGCTGCTGAGCAAGTTACACATGTGGTGAGCCAATTATATATTTACTAATCATACACCCCCAAACTGATCCAATAGACGTCAGCCACAAGTTTGCAACCATGTGCATAGAATATAACCACCTGCAGTGTGAAAACTGTTAATATTTGCCTAAGTTTTATGATAGTACATAACTCTGAATGAAAGATACACATTTCAGGAAGATTTGTATTATAATCTGTCGATTTGTTTTTATATTCACATTTTCAGTATAGTAACGCTATGTATGTGAGTAATTCTGCTGACAGAGTTTACACCTGATCAGATCGTCTGCAGAAGTCTGCTGACGTTGATGGTAGAACTAGTGTGAATATCACTGTCTCATGGAACCAATGGATTCGTTTCATATGTTTTTGTTTTTGCTTGACCTCAGTGTTGGAAACGTTAGCTTTAAAACCTAGTCTGCATAAGGAATGTGTCGGTTACGAATATCGTTCATAGCTGCGTTAGCGTGATGACGAACATAAGCAGACGGGATTAATCACTAACAACCAACTGCAGCGTGAGTGGGGAATGATGTATATATAGTTCATAAAAGACTAAATGTTAATAAAACTTGGTGACGTTTCTCGCATGTAATTTCGTGTTCAAATATTTATTTGGAAACTCGTTACTCTCTTTTTCTGTAAACTTATAGTAAACGAATTATCATCTTATCTGTTTTTAATTGAGAGAAACGAACTATTTAATAGTTATTTACATTATTCTGAATAATTATTCAAATAATTTTTGTTTTGCATATGCTTTAATACACAACACTGCAGAACTTTAGAAATATCATATATTTATGTGATAAACTTTCTTTAATGACAAATAACTTTTTAAGAGGCTTGTGAAGCTGTCGTAGTTTTTTCAATAAACTGACATTGATTTAATGGGGGACATTTAAAATCAGTCTTTAGGATACTAATGTTTATAACTATTTATTATGGAAATTACTGCTGGCTTGTTGTAGTGCTGCTCTTGATACAACTGCTGCTTCTGAACTCGTGTTGTTGATAATACTAATACTGCTGAATAGCCTACTGCTCTTGCTGACGAACACTACTGCTGGTGCTATATATTATTCATATTGATAGCACAACTCCCAGTACAATTTGTTATCCTCTTTATTTTCCATAAAGTGAAAACCCACATTATCAACCCTCCTTCTATATGTTAGAGATCCCTCTTCTCTCTCTTCACCCCTATCCCCTCTTCCTTGATCATCCCCCTCGCTATCCCGCCCCTCTCTTCCTATGGCCCCCCCTTTAAAATACCCTCCCTATCCCTTCTATCCTCCCCCCACTTTCCAGATTGTCGGTACATCTGATTACAACTATGACAAAAATGGCCCTAAAATGTGGAATCGGGGCCTAGAGCATATTAGATGTGGATTAAGACACGAACATTACCCGTCTGGGCGGCGGTAATAACCTTTACCCAGAGCTAAAATGCTTTTAGCGGCTACTGGGGTAATTGCTAAGGCTCTGGGAACCTTAGCAATAGCTAATGGAGGTGATCATGGAGGCTTTGAGAACCTTCCCGTCACCTAATGTGGTGATTACGGAGGCTCTGGGAACCTTACAAATAGCTACTGTCATATGATGGAAGTTGTGATGTTGTGTGCTGGTTGTGGTGTCCTGTGTAGGTTGTGATGTGTATTCGTTGCTGTTGTGAGGTTGAATGTTGTGAGTGAGTGCTGGAGTGCTCACATCTGTCAATGTCCTCAACTCAGTTTCCTGTATGTTAGTGCTACATAGTCTTCCCGGCTTGGTGCCTTCTTTTGATAATTAAATTAAGCTAAATCCTGTATGTTCGTATACTGCATTTATATATATACGTTATACAGAAATAACAAATCATTGTCTCTCAGTGCCTTGATAATGTTAAATGGCTGTTTGTAATAGTGTATAATCCTTCGTAGTAACCTTTTAGTTTCAGCAGTGACTGTGACATTAATCTCCACCTGCCCTTCCCTCAGACCTGTCGGTGGGCGTGGTGTGGGCGTGGGACGCGGACGACGAGAAGGAAGGCACCAACGCTCTCCTCACTTACACCATTGAGAAGAACGTGATGGAGGAACGGTCAGGCCAGGCCATCTTCGCCATCAACCCAGAGACCGGCCTCGTTCGCACCGCCATCTGTTGCCTGGACCGTGAGACCACACCAGAGTACCACATCCAGGTGGTGGCTGTGGACGGTGGCGGCCTCAAGGGTGAGTCTTGGAGTACCACCTTCAGGTGGTGGAGGGTGGCGGCCTCAAGGGTGAGTCTTGGAGTACCACCTCCAGGTGGTGGAGGGTGGTGGCCTCAAGGGTGAGTCTTGGAGTACCACCTCCAGGTGGTGGCTGTGGACGGTGGCGGCCTCAAGGGTGAGTCTTGGAGTACCACCCCCAGGTGGTGGAGGGTGGCGGCCTCAAGGGTGAGTCTTGGAGTACCACCTCCAGGTGGTGGAGGGTGGTGGCCTCAAGGGTGAGTCTTGGAGTACCACATCCAGGTGGTGGCTGTGGACGGTGGCGGCCTCAAGGGTGAGTCTTGGAGTACCACCCCCAGGTGGTGGAGGGTGGCGGCCTCAAGGGTGAGTCTTGGAGTACCACCTCCAGGTGGTGGAGGGTGGTGGCCTCAAGGGTGAGTCTTGGAGTACCACATCCAGGTGGTGGCTGTGGACGGTGGCGGCCTCAAGGGTGAGTCTTGGAGTACCACCTCCAGGTGGTGGAGGGTGGCGGCCTCAAGGGTGAGTCTTGGAGTACCACCCCAGGTGGTGGAGGGTGGTGGCCTCAAGGGTGAGTCTTGGAGTACCACATCCAGGTGGTCGAGGGTGGTGGCCTCAAGGGTGAGTCTTGGAGTACCACATCCAGGTGGTCGAGGGTGGTGGCCTCAAGGGTGAGTCTTGGAGTACCACATCCAGGTGGTCGAGGGTGGTGGCCTCAAGGGTGAGTCTTGGAGTACCACCTCCAGGTGGTGGACGGTGGTGGCCTCAAGGGTGAGTCTTGGAGTACCACATCCAGGTGGTCGAGGGTGGTGGCCTCAAGGGTGAGTCTTGGAGTACCACCTCCAGGTGGTGGACGGTGGTGGCCTCAAGGGTGAGTCTTGAAGAGAGAGAGCTGAAGTGAGGACTGATGTCATTCGAATTTGTAGTGAAGATTCATGTGACGTAGCATATTATAATTTAATAGAAAGTATGATTGCAGAGGAAGATAAATTACATTCTATCATACTCACGTGAAGAATTATGCTGTCGCTGATGTATGTCATATTTGAGTTAATCATAATAGGAATTTAGTAAAAAAAATCTTTATCAGTCTTTTACAAAATGAAGAGGATGTAAATCAAATATCAAAATGTGTTGAGAATAATAATATATGTTATTTGGTGCCAGTAATAATTAACAAGGATTTTTATTTTGTATAGCGTATACACATATACATTGCTTCTACGTTGTTGTGGGTGGGTGTGCGCCTGCGCGCCTGCAATCTGCTGAACTGAATGAGAATACATTTACATAGTCATAAACTTCAGTGTTGATGCATACCTTCATGTAAAATGAGTTTGTGCACCAGATAATGTAAAAATGACAGTTTTGTGTCTACATCACTGTCAACTGACTGTGTGTGTGTGATAACGGGCAGGTACGGGGACGGTGGTGGTGCGGCTGGCGGACGTGAACGACAACTCTCCACGACTGACCCAGGACGTGTGGCAGGTGGAGGTGGACGAGACCTGGGGCGACGGACCTCCCAGCAACCACACCCTCCTCCAGGTCACCACCGCCGACCACGACACTTCAAACTACTTCTTCTACCGGGTCAGTCTCCTTATTGATCTCCCTCCGCCTTTAACCTCATCGAGTCATTATTCCACTTTATCTACATGCAGTGGGCTGTTTCACCTACAACTGATAGTTCACATTTTTAGTTACGGGTCAGAAATAACTTAATTAGATTAACCGTTTCGTCTTAAGAGCGGGTGGTTTTTAGCTAAGTGACATTACCGTCAAATAAATGTCTACTGGTGCTCAGCCCACTGCCAGTGTATGTAGAGACACGCGAGTTGATGAAGCAACTGACTTGTCCCTTTAAGGCATCCTTCACATTTGGTGATATGTCCGTCTGGCGATTTGATCAGATGCCTATATATATATATATATATATTTATATATATAATATGAAAATCCATGCCCACACACCGCTCAAGTGACAGGTGATAGTGGTCCTCTCTGTGACACTTGGCTCCTCCCACCCCCCCACACTGTGAGAGACACGATGTTATTGTTGCCACCGGAGGCGGCTAGTTTATTGTGCACCCCATACTTATCCTGTGAGCGGTAGCGCAAAAATCATTACAGAGGGCACAAAAGGTCTTTATCAGACTTCAACGGAGATTATTACATTAACAATTTCATCTATCCTTCACACCTTATAATTACAGTTTCAGATAGTTACAGAGAATGTTCTTTTTCAAGAGCTATATATTTACAGTAAGTCATTATACATTAATGGTAGGTCTTATCGCTAATACATAATTGTTTGAGCAATGGAGATATTACAGAGTCATTGGGGAACTGCTGTTTGTTATTATTAGTCGTAACAATATAATACTTGTTACTTAATCTCATATGTCGTTTATCTTCTGCGAGAGAAATATGGATACAGTGCAAGGATTTTAGGTATTTTATCCTTGGTAATAAGCTCAAGTATCCTGCGCTTGGGGAGCTCCCCACACCGCTACCTTACACGGCTGCCCACCACAACGATGTATGTAGCCTCCTTCACTCATCTTGGCCAGTGGGTGTCTCTCTCTCTCACTGGATGAATACATTTATTGAAGTGGTTTGTCTGCTCCTTCAGTTTTAGTTTTTTTTTTAAGGATTTTTAAGGATCTCGATAAAAGCCTAACGTGTATAAACACACTCGGGCTTCCTGTCCCCAGACACAGTGAATTATTATTTTATCATCATTTCACTGTGTTTATTCTGCCAATGAGCTCATTGCTATATGATGTCAGAGGTATTTTTTAACCAATCATTCAGACACATTTACGTGGTAATTAACATTCATTAATGAAACATGTCAGGATAATGCACCAGATAGGTAACTACTGCCATAACATACAGCACTGAAAACTATGTGAAAACCTTCTCTGCCTTTGTGGCACTTCAAATTTATAATGTCAGCTTAACAAATAATATGAACATATTCCTGGAAACTCACAAACATACACATAGGAAATGAAACTGAAATTAAAAATGAACATCATTAAATGATATATATCTTGAACACACGATAATATATGTGAGTGTGTATTTACTATTTGTGCCAGCAGGATCCAGCTATTAGCTCTTGGACCCTGCCATTCTAACCAATCTATTTGTTTTCCTCTTATGTCTACTACATATATTTCTCTAACCCAACCCCCCCCCCCACCTCTAGGAAGCAGCCCGTAGCAGCTGTCGAACTCCCAGGTACCTACCTATGGAGCCGGTCGGCCGAGCGGACAGCACGCTGGACTTGTGATCCTGTGGTCCCGGGTTCGATCCTGGGCGCCGGCGAGAAACAATGGGCAAAGTTTCTCTCACCCTATGCCCCTGTTACCTAGCAGTAAAATAGGTACCTTGGTGTTAGTCAGCTGTCACGGGCTGCTTCCTGGGGGTGGAGGCCTGGTCGAGGACCGGGCCTCGGGGACACTAAAGCCCCGAAATCATCTCAAGATAACCTCAAGATAACCTATACACACAGACATCACAATGGCATGATATATCACTTGAATAAATCCACAAGGACTGTGAAGTTCGAACCCTCATCACGGCCCTTTTAGATTTATTCACTCCAAGGTACCTATTTTACTTCTAGGTGAAAAGGTTCATCAGAGTGAAAGAAACTTTCACTCACCAGTGTTGTTGTATTGCAGGTGGTGGAGGCCAGCGGGTGGGGCTGGCAACACTCACCAGTGTTGTGTGTTGCAGGTGGTGGAGGCCAGCGGGTGGGGCTGGCAACACTCACCAGTGTTGTTGTGTTGCAGGTGGTGGAGGCCAGCGGGTGGGGCTTGCAACACTCACCAGTGTTGCAGGTGGTGGAGGCCAGCGGGTGGGGCTGGCAACACTCACCAGTGTTGTTGTGTTGCAGGTGGTGGAGGCCAGCGGGTGGGGCTGGCAACACTCACCAGTGTTGTTGTGTTGCAGGTGGTGGAGGCCAGCGGGTGGGGCTGGCAACACTTCGGCATGAGGACTGAGGGCACCTCTGGGCACTTGTATGCTGGGAGGACCCTGGACTATGAGGACGCTGCCCAGCGGCGAGGCTTCCGCTTCATGGTGCAGGTCACGGACAGGGTGAGTCACGGGCGTCATGGTGCAGGTCACGGACAGGGTGAGTCACGGGCTGCATGGTGCAGGTCACGGACAGGGTGAGTCACGGGCTGCATGGTGCAGGTCACGGACAGGGTGAGTCACGGGCGTCAAGGTGCGGGTCACGGACAGGGTGAGTGGTTCAACTACCTATGTGGCAGTGCAAGGAGTACCGCTTGAGTTCCCGGAAGGCCTATTATGGGGCTATTTTGGCAAGTTTGGGGCTGTTGTGAACGTGCGGATGAACGTTGTCTTGTCTAACAGATGGTGGAACATGTACTACACGGGACACGTACTATAACTATGCGCCTCAACTCTCCAGTTCCTTCTTTCGTCATGCTTCCTGTCTTCAACGTTCGCATCTTCTACGCTGGACAGCCTTGGACGTGTTTCCGGTGTGGTCTTGATGGGCACCAGGCGGCAGGTTGCTGTGCGGATGGTGTAGCTCCAGTGAACTTTTTCCGAGAAGAGGACTTTCCCTTGCTGGAGGACGTGCAGGCCCCTGTGTGTGGTGACGTGATGGATGTGGCCCAGCATGTGGATCAGCTGGTGGTGTAGCCGTCGTCCGTATGCTCCAGGGTTGTTGGTGATGTTGTCTCGGCCTTGGAGCGTGTGATCCCTCCTGCTGCGTGCCAGGCCGAGCCTTCCCGTCCTCTGTCTCCTGTGGCACTTACTGTGGAGGATGTGGCTTCTTTGGTGGATGGGGATGGTGTGCTGCCTGGTGTTGCAGATGAAGTGCCTGCGTGTGGCTCGCAGTGCGTCCCCTTGACCTGATCGTGCTTCGTTGGCGATTTTGGCAGTTCGCTGTCTGTTGTTCACAGATGTTGTATCATGGCATGGTACAACATCACATCTCTATCAGGTGTCATCTTCCTTGACCAACATGATACACGTGCCCTCGGATGAAACCTCACATCGACTTCATGACACAAAAATATACATCTATCCTAACATCAAATATTTCTTGGCATTCCCATATGTTAACTGTGGGTAAGCATGACTCAATGAAGACTGAGTACCTTTATAATGGACTGCAGAAACATAACACTATCATAGTTTTTATTTCACAGTTCTCTAGAACAGATGTCTTTTCCCTTCTAGTGTAACTTAATGTTCCATATCCCTAGGGTCGAGGCGGGTGGAGCGACGCTCGACACACCGACACAGCGTGGGTGGAGGTGAGGCTCCGGGACGTTAACGACAACCCGCCACAGTTCAGCCGCCCGCACGCCCATGTCACCGTCAGGGAGGACACCGCTCCCGGCACCCTCCTTGCTTCCCTCACTGCCACGGACCCTGACATGGTGAGTCATTTGTTTTTTGTTTGGTGATGCTGGCATTAAGCTAGTGCACCATAACATACCTATTTCCTCGCATTCTGTTACATGTGTTGATACACTACAGGGATGACAAATTTTCTTCCACCATCAGTTGTTAGAAGCAAACAATTATGTAATCAGATCCTAAAGGTGAAATGGAATATGACTGAGGAACAATCATATATTGATTAATAACAAGCAAATATGCAAATGATATATTGTGTATTTGTTTCAGATGGAGGAGCAGGTGGTGGAGTACCGTGTGGTGGGGGGTTGGGGGTGGTGACAGTTGATGGTGTGGGGGGAGTGAGGTTGTGGCGCGCCCTGGACCGTGAGTCTCCTGGAGGGGAGGTGGGCGTGGCGCGGGTGGTAGCCGTGGATGATGGCCGCCCATCCCTCTCCTCCACCGCCACCCTCACCATCACCCTCACCGACGTCAACGACTGTCCCCCCCGGCTCCTACCCCCACCGTCCTCCACGTCACAGAGGGAGCTCCTGCCTCTCTCCTGGGAATCCTCACAGCTACTGACGATGATGTCTGGGCGCTGGGGCACGGCCCGCCCTTCACCTTCACTCTGGCGCCCTCCAACCCCACCCACGTCCTCAATATTCTCAGCATCAGCTACCAAGCAGGTGAGTCCTAGACCTGCCCACGTCCTCAACATCAGCCACCAGAATGCCAGTATGGCACTAAAGATCCGCTCGCAGGTCGCCAGAGAGGGCGGATGTGCTCAAGTGTTGCTCCCCAGTTGACAACCCAAGCATGGAGTCGGTGGTTGGGTGTCAGTCCCATGTTCTGTGTGGTACAGGGTACGGCTTGTGCAAGGTACGTTTTTGCTTTACGATGGGGTCATCTATGCCTCCTCTTAAGGAGGATGCCTTCGGTTGGACTCGAGTTTTCGATGCCGGTTAACCATACAGTGCTTGGTATTGCGCTGGTGGAGGTGATCAGTATGACTTTGACCGACCAGGTGAGAGTGCAGGTCGTTCAAGACCGCCGAGTGGAGGTGAAATTTGTTCAACTGGATGTGTTCCGGCAGTTCCTTGACTGGTGAGAAGGTTGTTCATGTCCTATGCTGGATGGTGCTAGTACGGTACGAGGGTGCTGTTAACCAGGCTGTTTGGGCATTTTGGGAACGATTTAAGTGTGAGGTGGAATAAAGTTTCTGTAGGTTATTGTAATGGGTTGCTTGCTGGCACCAGGACGCTGACAATGTTCCTGGCACGAGATATACTGCCTTTGTATTCCCTGATGGGGATTACGCTCCGATGTATTCTCCGATTCAGGTTAGCCCAGAATCTGTTATCGGTGTAATCTACAGGGTCATCTTGCGGCGGCTGTTCGCGTCAATATCTTTCGCGAGAGTGATTTTCTGCCCCTCTGAACCCAGGAGGATTCTGCGGAGGTGTTAGCTGGCAATGTTGTACCGCCTTCCACCCTGCAAGACGTTGCGCCTATCTAAGTGTCCAGGAGGTTTATGCGAAGCTGGTAGAGCGCCCTGAGCAATCGGGACGGTGTGTGTGGTTGCGGCTTCGATTACAGGGCTTTTCGTGGTGCAACAGGGCTTGATGAAAGAACGTCTGAGATCCCTCACCATCTCATTGCCTGGAGAGGAATGGAGTTCTGGTTGGTTAAATACCTCAGAATTCCTACCTCTTTAGGGCTCTGAAGTATGGTGTAGTGGATACAGTGCGTAACTGCCACCTTGATGGCCAGTGTTCGAGTCCCTGGTGGGTTGAGTGTCTAAAAAGTATACTTCAAACTTGTGGTTTATAAGCAAGTGTGCTTTCTTATAAACCACAAAATATATATAAATATATATTTTGTGGTTTAGTTAGTGTTAAACTAACCAGAAGTGTACGAACCCAAGCCACCCACCTAACCTAACCTGCAGATGCATAGAAAATGTGAATATTTGTAAGCCGCTACTTTTCATAGTACTTTGGATTTTGTACGTTGGGGACCATAATGTACAAAATGAGACCTGTTAGTTGGGTGGACGGGTTGATTGTAACACAGGCATACGCTCATACAGATCTTTAGTACAAGATCTATTTAACAAAACTGGTCTTAGTCTAATTAGTTAAATACTTGGGTTCAATTATCAGTTACTACCACGTCCTGAGCATTAATTTATTAGTTATATCTCTCTCGTACAGTAATTGCCTGGAATAGGAACTTGTTTACAGTAATATTATTTATGAGGACAGACCTGGATAGTGGACGCGGCGGGGCGGAGGTTTGGACAGCCGGACCTTTGGACAGGGAGGAGCACCGCCACTTGACAGCCGAGGTGGTGGTGGCGGACGCTCAGGGCCTGACAGCCGCCCACCCCATCACCGTCATTGTTGATGATATCAATGATAATCCCATGAGACCCGGCGCCAAGACAGTCTACCTATGGAAGATGCAGGTTAGTCTTGAATTATGCGCTTAAATAATATTTTATTGTTGTTTTATTCAGCACTGATCACACTATATGAAGCCTTTAACGCTAAGACTGTGAAGTCTACGAGCTCTATATCATATTCAGTCTTTATACTTGAAACGTACAGGAAATCAAGTGGGGGGGGGGGGGAATCACCGTACTTTAAACAGTTCATGTTGTTCCTCCAATATGGTGTTACAGATAAAATGTCATCAAGTCATATAGGTCGAGAGGCCAGCAACTGCATGTTGGTACCCTGGACGCTGGTTCGTTCCCCGTCCTGCTCCAGTCATGTCCTCATAGATATTTCACGTTATTGTGATTTCCTTGTTTGTATGTATCTGTATGTTAATTGTGTAAGATGGGAATTTGTTTGTTTGGTTTGTAACAAGTACTGCACTGCAGAAAATGAGTAACGTTTTCTGTGATAATTGTCAACATATATGATTGACTCTTAGAACAAATATTTGATTGTAGTAAATATTATTCTAAAAAAAACATGACTCGCAGTTCAGTAAATATAGTATGTAAGTATCAACTATTTGAAAGATTGTCTTCACGTGTAAGCGTATAGCAGGTCACGTCACTGATGCTGGATATCCCAGAGAGATGTTAGGTAATTATGAGTAGAAAGTGCAAAGGCAATATGGCCATGTAGCATTTGGAACCCTGTAAGCACGTAACGTAACAGTCCCTATTGTTACAACTGTTTACAAAGTTGTTAAATCTTTTATAAAGGTTTTGTGACGTGTTAGAAAGTTGTTACAATGTGTTAAATTAAAAGGGGTTCAACTTGTTCGAACGTTGTAACGACGTCGTAGTTTCGTCGTGTGTTTGGCGGGAAGGGGCACTGAAGGGACCGTCCCCAGTCACTTGAACAACCGGAGATGGAAAAGTCCCCCCGATATATAAGAATTATATCAGTAATTATATCAATTATAATTATTCCAAACCATAATTTATTCTACATTTCTACTGTAACTTTCTAAGGTGTTGTGTGGTGAGTGTTGTTGTAATGTAACTCAGGATTCTTGGTTTAGTAAGTGACAATGCGGATGTGCTTCGAAAGTTTGTGTGTGTCAGTTTGTGTTGCCAAGATTTCTTAATGTCAGCTAAATCTCTCTCAGAAACTTAATGATATTTATAGTGGAAATTGCACATTATTAAAGTAAATGTCTTAAGGAAACAGTGAATATATTATCAAGGTATTATTGTTAAATTTGTTGTGCCTAAAAAAGATTGTATGTAGCTTAATAGCATTAAGGGGCCCTGCCTAAGAATATTGACCACTGCTACTCCTGACCTTGCACATGGTGCTCATGGTTACTGTGAATTCGACCGAAAAATATATACTTTAAATTTTAAACTAATCATTTTCCAAATTACTTCCCACCAGGGCGGAGGTGCTGATGCTGCCCTCGGCAGAGTGTACGTGGAGGACCGGATGACTGGGATCTCCAGGATAAAAACATTTGCCTGGGCCGGACCTCCCATCCACTCTTCACCCTCCAACCCAACACTGGAGATATATTTGCCTCCACGCAACTCAGAGAAGGAAGGTAAGATTGCTCGTATGACGATAGTTGTTGCGTGCAATATTGCTAGATAGGTATGAAAGAATTATCAGAAGAAAGCACCGTGCTGACGGGATGACTCGGTATGAAACACGTTTGTGTTTTACAGCATTTGGTCAAACTCGCTTTTTTGTGGATAGAGGTTGGTAACTGTCAGTATTTTTAACCAGTTAATTTTAATTAACTAGTATTCCGAATCATTAAATGGAGGCTGTGGAAACCGAAATACAATGCATTGTTTATGCACACACACACACACACCACACACACACACACACACACACACACACACACCACACACACACACACACACACACACACACACACACACACACACACACAATTTTAGTGTCAGAGTGGTTGACAAATGGAATGCATTAGGAAGTGATGTGGTGGAGGCTGACTCCATACACAGTTTCAAGTGTAGATATGATAGAGCCCAATAGGCTCAGGAAACTGTACACCTGTTGATTGACGGTTGAGAGGCGGGACCAAAGAGCCAGAGCTCAACCCCCGCAAGCACAACTAGGTGAGTACAACTAGGTGAGTACACACACACACACACCTGGGGCCTGGTGGATAGCGCACAAGACTCGTAATTCTGTGGCGCGGGTTCGATTCCCCCACCAGGCAGAAACAATGGGCAAAGTTTCTTTCACCTTGAATGCCCCTGTTACCTGGCAGTAAATAGGTACCTGGGAGTTAGTCAGGTGTCATGGGCTGCTTCCTGGGGTGTGTGTGTGGTGTGGGGAAAAAAGTAGTTAGTAAACAGTTGATTGACAGTGAGAGGCGGGCCAAAAGAGCAAAGCTCAACCCCCGCAAACACAACTAGGTGAATACACACAACACACACACACACTCTCTCTCTCTCTCTCCCTCATGCATATAAAGACAAAACATTTATTTCTTGGTTTATTATGTATCTCTACACTGGCTTCATTGAATAGTTAAAAACCATGTACATTTCTAGAGACCTGATTAAGTTTCAGATTGCAGACCAGATGTTACAGTCAGATGGTATAGTGTATTGATCTTTCAGGCACGCACACTTACCTGTGTAAGTATATTCATTAGATTAAAAACCAACACAGAAACATCCCCGATTCATTATTATTTCATATTAGAACACTGATTATAATGTTGTAACGCTCTCGCCGCTCTCTCGTCCCAGGTACGAACTGCACTTCCGAGTATCAGACCGCGTGTGGGGCCAACAGGATGTGCCGGCCAATGTGACTGTGATGGTGAGATACCTGTCCCTCGAGGCTCTGGCCCACGCCGTGCCCGTCACCCTGATGCCCACCATACCCGCCTCGCTCACCGCTGGCTGGACCCCGCTGGTAATACCCATCTTGGGGATTGGCTTTATACACTTGCGTAGAGGATGTTTCCTGGTTTTTGTTTGCTTGGCAAATGTACAAAGATTGTCATGATGTCACAACGAATCATGGTTTGGTATGATTGGTTGTGGTTAGATATGTCATGGTATAAGTAGTTGTAGTTAGAGATGTCATGGTACAAGTAGTTGTGGTTAGATATGTCATGGTTGGTACAAGTAGTTGTGGTTAGATATGTCATGGTACAAGTAGTTGTGGTTAGATATGTCATGGTACAAGTAGTTGTGGTTAGATATGTCATGGTACAAGTAGTTGTGGTTAGATATGTCATGGTACAAGTAGTTGTGGTTAAATATGTCATGGTACAAGTAGTGGTGGTTTTGCTACACCGTTTTTTCAGTAACCCAAGTTGTATCTCAGTAAAGTAGACGTTTAGTTTTCCATGAGATTTGTTGGTGGTGATCTTATGGAATAGGAGGGAAGATCTTATGGAATAGGAGGGAAGATCTTATGGAAAAGGAGGGAAGATCTTATGGAATAGGAGGGAAGATCTTATGGAAAAGGAGGGAAGAAATAATCTAAGTTAGTCTATCGTTTTGCGATGTATATATAATTATCTAAAAAAAAACTTACTTGAATTTGAATCTAATGGAATTGTTGTTACTATACTGACCCATAATATTTTCTTGAAATTTATCAAAAAGAATGATGTATGTATTGGGAACGATTTAGTTCTTAGTTTTCTTAACCAGTGTAAAATTTTAAAATTATATTTGAGTTGATTGTGTTACACATGTGGACCTATTTTTTTTTTAAGCACTTAATATGTTTATAATTCTTGTGAAGCATGGTGGTGGTGGACTTGGTCGACTGACAGAAGCAGTGATGCAGGTGGTAGGGAGGAGTGCTGATGCTGTGGAGATCGTCAGTGTGTATGGCCTCCAGGCTGCAGAAACCTTCCCCGTTCCAACCTTCCCGAATTATCTGCTGAAGCCGGTCGTTCACGGCTTCAGTCCTGTCATCCAAACCTTGCCTTCTCCATCCCCCTTTGCCTGTGTGTGGGTGAGCGTAAGACAAGCTGACGGTGTTTTCATAGATCCAGTCAAGTTACATGGCCTGCTAGCCCTCCATTTGCAACATGTGAGTAATATAGGCTTTCAGCAGATTCTTGTAACATCTTTAATACTTGGCTTCAACTACAGTATTATCTTCCGCTGTGATCCATGTCACTATCAAAGTCTACATTTTATCTGATGTAGACTTTGATAGCTATCAAATTATGATTAGCGTTCAATTTATAATGGCAGAAGTTAAATACAAAATGATTAATTGAAACCTCAGTTAAAGGACCTATTTTTTGTTCAATATAGTTTCTGCTCTTTCAATACACTTCTATCATGAAACTGATACCTGGATTCCACCAGAGAAGTCTTGCTCTAGTATCCTACTAAAGTATTCATTCTATACACTTCCAATATCATCAGTTGAAAAGTATTTCACTTAATTCCTCTTTGAGTGGATGTGATTGTCTTTATAGGGTTCAGGAAAACATCCTTTTCTTCATAACGAGCCACCAACACACAACATTATATATATTTCGTTGTTTAGCTCATCTGTGAGGCGATGAAGAATTCAACTTGTGCACTTTTGACTTCATTCCATAATAGTACCTACATCCATCCTATCTCCAGCTTGAAAGGGTAATGAACCTGCGGGTGGCGTTGGAGGATGCTCAAACCATGGAAGAGAATAATGAGAAGTCAGCATCTGGTTCTTCCATATTCTCCTTCCTAGATGACTCCTCCCCTCATGACCCTTCGTCTGTTGCGTCCCTGGCATCAGCGGCACTCCCTCTTCAGGCAAGTCCTCTCCCGGCCGTGTCTACACTTTATGATTCTTCCTGAGCTAGAGTGCTCGATTATATGCATTTCTTAATGTCTCTCATGTATACAAATAAAGTAGTTAGGGTCAAACTGTTATAGAAATAGAATGCAGGATGTTGCAGATGTGCCTTTTAGATAACCATTATGCAGTTGTCCATAATTCCATTTAACCATTTTCTAGAGAAGCACATGCTAAGGTGAAACTTAGTTAATAGATGTACCAAGTGTTGTTTAGGGCATTAGGCTACTTGCTATCTGAGCAAGATAATGCTCTGGTAAGCATACCCCCCCCCTCCACACACACACACACACACAGAACGTTAGAAGGAAGGACGTTAGAAAGAACTTTTTCAGTGTCAGAGTAGTTAACAGGTGGAATGCATTAGGCAGTGATGTGGTGGAGGCTGACTCCATACACAGTTTCAAATGTAGATATGATAGAGCCCAGTAAGCTCAGGAACCTGTACATCAGTGGATTGACTGTTGCGAGGCAGGACTAAAGAGCCAAAGTTCAACCCCCGCACAAATAGGTGAGTACACACACACACACACACACACACACACACACACACACACACACACACACACACACACACACACACACACACACACACACACACACACACACATGCAGGCTCAGGAATCTTTAAACCAGTTGATTGACACACACACACACACACACAGGCCAGTTTCCCTATCTTGTATACCGTGCAAGGTGATGGAGAAGATCGTGAGGAAAAGGCTCGTAGAGCATTATGGAGGGAAATAGCTTTGTAACACACCACCAGCATGGGTTCAGAGATGGTAAATCGTGCCTCACAGGTTTAATAGAATTCTATAACCAAGCAACGAAAATTACGTAAGAAAGAGAAGAGTGGGCAGGCTGCATTTTCTTGGACTGTCAGAAAACCTTTGACACAGTACCCCATAAAAGGCTGTTACAAAAGTTGGAGCAACAGGCAGGAGTAAAAGGTAAGGTACTCCAGTGGATAAGGGAGTATCTAAGCAACAGGAAACAGCGAGTAACTGTGAGTTGGGAGACATCAGAGTGGCGAGATGTCACCAGCGGAATTGCACAGGACTCTGTACTTGAACCCATCTTGTTTCTAATATATGTAAACGATCTTCCAGAGGGTATAGACTCATTCCTCTCAATGTTTGCTGATGATGCAAAAATTATCAGAAGATTATCTGTATTTAGTAATTCGTAATAGCTTTTTCTGTTCTCTTTATGCAGGGCTCATAAAATAACTTCATAATCAATACTAACGAGAACCATTATTGCTAACCTTTTCCTATATAAGTCTGGCCAATTTGCAGGTGGTGGACACCAACGCTACATCGCTAGTGACTCCACGGCTGACACGAGCTCATGATTGTGACCCTCGCTTACACAGTGGAGACGAGACCTGTACACCAATATCCTGCCTCAATGGCGGCCGTTGTGTGAGAACAGATGTTGGGAAAAGGTATGTCCAGAGCTGCTGCAGTCTTCTCACTACATCATCCATCGACTTAGACGATGGCCGACGTCGTCGGTACGACGGCGGCCTCGCTTCTTGCAAAGTGGGCGTTCGTTCCCAGATAGTTGCTTAACCACTTCTTGAGGCGGACAGCAGAGCGACGATCTCGCTTCATGCAGGTCGGCGTTCAATCCCAAAACTGTCCAAGTGGTTGGACACCTTTCCTTTCCCCTCCGTCCAATCACAAATCCTTATTCTGACTCCCTTCCAAGTGATATATAGTTGTAATGGCTCGGCACTTTCTTCTGATAATTCTCTCCCACCCAGATAGTTTCAAGTGGTTGGTCACCATTTTTCCACTCCGCTTTCATGTCCCAGCTCCATGTCCTCACATACCTTCCAAGCGTATTACAATCATACTGGATTAGTGCTTTCTCCTCACTAGTAACTTAGCTTCCTCCCTACATTACTTTCTAGTTATATCATAAGGCAACTTTCCAGCTGAGATTCTCCATCAAACACCATTCCTATATAAGTTTCTATCTTAATGTGTGTATTGTAAACTGCCACTGCTCTCCTATATCCCACCATTTTCCCTCTAATCCTTTCGTTTCTCATGTTCCTGTTTTCCTTCCATTCATCTGGGTAATTTGGACTCTCTTTATCTCCTATTCCTTTACCGACACTGATACAGCTTTAATTTCGAATAATTTTGAAAAATATAAATTGTCTCATTTTCTCTTAGTGATTATCATTCATTCCATCGTCTTAACATGATAGTACTCTTTACTCTTTAAAAACTAAGATTCAAATATACTGTTAAAACTACGCGCCCTTTTGAAACCTTTCTTTAATACTGCATCCAGTGTAGACGATGGTTGCTACACTGGTTGGTAGGGTATGGTACCATGGTAGTGCCATACCATAGTACCCAGGTAAAGAGATTCTCTTTACCCAATCCAAGCCTTTCCTAAATCCTTTAAAGATACTTCTTTTGTGAGCATCAGATAATCTAATTTTGACTCCTGTTAAGAGTTCATTATAGTGAAGATAAGTATTTGTTACCTTTCTATGTTATAACGCAAATCAAGAAATAATCTCCAGACATTGCATGTTTGCATTTGCCAACGAAGCTACTATCCATATATTTCAGTCCAGAACCCGTAAACTATGATATAGTATCTCCAGATAAAATTTGTGAAATATAATTTGTAAATTAGGATGTAATTATATTTTTTTGTAAAATAGGATGTAATTATGTTTTTGCGTAAAATAGGATGTAATGCACAGAGAAATCCCAGTAACGTGATACAGTATATCAATGGAAAAATCCACAGGAGCCATAATGAGGATTCGAACCTATGTGCTGAGTGTTCCTTGACACACGCTTTTGACTTTTGTCGTTGGCCTAGTCGTCTAGCACGTGCGTCTGGGAATACCCTGCAGGACATTGGTTCGAATCCACATCACGGCTCCTGTGGATTTTTTCATAGGATGTAATTATATTCTTTTAATTTGACATACTGACAACCCACGTGGTGACATTAACAGATGTGTGTGTCCAGGAGGCTCCTGGGGACCTCAGTGTAAGGTTCTTGGTCGCACTTTCTCGGGATCGGGCTGGGCTTGGGTTCAGCCACTGCCGCCATGCCTCCCCACCACGCTTTCATTACACCTCTTGTCACGCAATCCAGATGCACTGATCCTCTATTCCGGACCCCTGTCAAGCACTTCCACCCATCCGCACTACCCGCCCACACCCATGGTGGCGCTGCAGCTGGTGGGTGGGCAGCCTCAGCTTATACTGGAAGGGGCAAGAGGACCGGTCAAGCTTCATGTCAACACTACACTGAACACCGGCACTTGGCACACCATCATCTGCATCTCAATGCTCAGGTAAACTCTTCATTGCAGTGCCCCAGGGTTATGCCCTGAGACCTCTGCTATTTACCATATATTTTAACGCTCAAGACACAAGATTGAACACCATCATAAACAAATTTACAAGTGACATTTAAAACGGGAAGAAATAAATTTAGAATACTAAAAAATTATGCAAGACGACTAAGGCTTTTAACATGCATGAATGATTAATAGATTAGTTGAATGTTGACAAATATAATCTTCTAGGACAAGGAAAGTATTTTGAAGGAAATAATAATAGTTATTTATTGATATTATTCTATAGATTTATAGATTATTATTTATTTAAATAATAATAGTTACCAGATATCAGGTGGACAGTGGCGAAATTAACAAATCCGAATGCGAAAATGATACGGGGGGGATCTCAGACTAAGAAAAAAATATACAAATATTTGAAAAGCAGCAAATAAGATAAAGTATATGGATTCATTTCTAGAAGTATCAACAAGACAGATAATGTTTTTCTTCAGCTTCATCTTGAGCTTCTAAGACTCCATTGAGATTATGCACTTCAGTTTTGGTCATTATATTACAAAATGGACATAAATGTCACTAGAAAGAATTCAAAGAAGGATAGAGTTTATCCTTGGCATTTACAAAGAGCTCAAAGAAAAAGATTTAAAAAGTTGTTTATATTTGCTTCAATGCCAAGAAGAGTAAGGTAAGACTTGATTGAAATATACAAATAAATGAAAGGGTGTAACAGGAGGGATGCTAATTGTGCTAAATATATCGACAAAAAAATTAACATGAAACATTGTATACAAAAAGTTTAAGTTTAGATTAAAAAAAGGTCAGAGAAAATAATGGCTTGTAAATAGGTTATTTATGAAATAGGTTGCCGGCTACCACAGTAGTCGTGGGGTCTCTGGGTAGCTTCCAGCAGAGGTTTGACCAAAAATATGAATAGTCGTAGTTGAATTTAAATAAGAACTGCCTCTCATGGGCAAATAGGCTCGGTTAATTCTTCTTCCATTTCTTTCATGTAATGATTTTTTGCGATCTTTTATCCCACATCCTTTCCAATAGGGAGTAACACTAATGGTGGATATGTGTGGGCGTGGGTGGGATGCTGACAGAACCAGTGATACCCATTGCATTGCAAGAGCCCCATGGGTGGACGCTCAGGTAACTGAGAGCTGGAGTAGCAGCGTGCCTCTCCAGCTTGGTGGCCTTGCCCACCTGTATCCTGAAGCTGCAGTGTTTGGTTGGTCTGGTGGGCTTGTGACCCAGGCCTTAAATGGCTGCATCTCTCGCCTCACAGTTAATGGACAGGTAATGGTGTGATGGGCAATATATCATTGTATTTTGAGATTTTATAGAAAAATATATTACCGTAAATTGATCATTTCAAAAATGGAAAAATTTATCATTTTTAACATTAAAAGACGAAGAGTTTGAATTGAGCAGGAATTTTGAATTGAATGAATATAAAAAATAATTTATGACCATCATGCATATAATGAACATGCTTAAATGTTATTGCATTCCTCAGCTAGTTGACTTGGGTGAGCCAGCATACAGTAGTGGAAGCGTCAAGGGATGCAGACCTCAGGAGGTAGCTTGTGAAACCACTTTTGCCTCCTGTGGTGCTCAAGGCTTTTGTGTTGGTGGCCTCATTAACCCTAGATGTGACTGTAATCCAGGCTGGACAGGGCCTGAGTGCACCATACCCACTGTACCAGTTGCTCTTGGCCAAGCTTCCTACACAAAGGTAGCTCTGTCCTTCACGCCAGACCCTCGTGATGTGACACTGCAACTACGAGTGAGAGCTCGAGGTCGTCCTGATGGTCTCCTGATGCAGCTCACTGACAGCCAACAGACTCATGCCTTGAAATTGCATGTAAATTCTCAATTATTACTCCAACTACATTGTTAAAAATGATTACCCATTCATCTACCTTTGAGAAATATGATAATAATAATTCAGCTTTTATGTGAAAGGTGATTATTTAATTATGTTGACAGCTACGTGGTGGAGTAGCCTGCGCTTGTGTTTCTGGGGTGGAACGAGCACTTCAAGAGGTGTGTTTAGAGGGTTTCCCAGTGGGCGATGGGGCATGGCACACTATACGAGTAGGTCGTCATGGACACAACCTAATCATCTCTGTTGATGACAGTGATGGGTGGCGACAGAACGAGACTCTGACAACTCTGCTTACCACCACCATCCATGGAGACATGCAGGCCGTTGTCAATGAACCCCCCGCGCCACTCTCTCTCGACACGGAAGACGGAATACTTGTGGGAGGCATCCCGAAGTTTGTGGATCATAACCTGTTGACGGTGCACGATGATCTTCAAGACTGTAAGTGAAAATCTCTGTATTTTCAGTACTTTCTTATGCAGTTGATTGATGTTCATAGATTCTTACTCACTACTGGAGCACGTCATCATGATTCACAGCCAAAATTATTCTGATCCCTCAGTTAAGTTGATCATATTTCTTGGTTTACAGTAATTTCTAAAAACTTAAATTATTTTAATATGTAGTTACATATTATAATTACATATTATATAGTAACATTATAATTACATATTATATAGTAACATTATAATTACATATTATATAGTAACATTATAATTACATATTATATAGTAACATTATAATTACATATTATATAGTTAAACATAATAATATATTTATATATTAAAGGGTCTTGTAGTACAGTTGGCTTCATTCTCGACTCACAATTGGGGATCCTGGGAACGATTTCCAACAGAACAGAAATGGTTGAACACGTTTCCTTTTACCTAATGCTTATGTTCACCTAGCAGTNCACGAACATTACCCGTCTGGGCGGCGGTAATAACCTTTACCCAGAGCTAAAATGCTTTTAGCGGCTACTGGGGTAATTGCTAAGGCTCTGGGAACCTTAGCAATAGCTAATGGAGGTGATCATGGAGGCTTTGAGAACCTTCCCGTCACCTAATGTGGTGATTACGGAGGCTCTGGGAACCTTACAAATAGCTACTGTCATATGATGGAAGTTGTGATGTTGTGTGCTGTTGGTGGTGTCCTGTGTAGGTTGTGATGGGTATTCGTTGTGTTGTGAGGTGAATGTTGTGAGTGAGTGCTGGAGTGCTCACATCTGTCAATGTCCTCAACTCAGTTTCCTGTATGTTAGTGCTACATAGTCTTCCCGGCTTGGTGCCTTCTTTTGATAATTAAATTCAGCTAAATCCTGTATGTTCGTATACTGCATTTATATATACGTTATACAGAAATAACAAATCATTGTCTCTCAGTGCCTTGATAATGTTAAATGTCTCTTGTAATAGTGTATAATCCTTCGTAGTAACCTTTTAGTTTTAGCAGTGACTGTGACATTAATCTCCACCTGCCCTCCCTCAGACCTGTCGGTGGGCGTGGTGTGGGCGTGGGACGCGGACGACGAGAAGGAAGGCACCAACGCTCTCCTCACTTACACCATTGAGAAGAACGTGATGGAGGAACGGTCAGGCCAGGCCATCTTCGCCATCAACCCAGAGCCGGCACTCGCTCCGCACCAGTACCCATCTGTGCCTGGACCGGAGACCACACCAGAGTACCACATCCAGGTGGTGGCTGTGGACGGTGGTGGCCTCAAGGGGAGTCTTGGAGTACCACATCCAGGTGGTGGCTGTGGACGGTGGCGGCCTCAAGGGTGAGTCTGGAGTACCCCTCCAGGTGGTGGAGGGTGGTGGCCTCAAGGGTGAGTCTTTGAGTACCACATCCAGGTGGTCGAGGGTGGTGGCCTCAAGGGTGAGTCTTGGAGTACCACATCCAGGTGGTGGCTGTGGACGGTGGCGGCCTCAAGGGTGAGTCTTGGAGTACCACCTCCAGGTGGTGGAGGGTGGCGGCCTCAAGGGTGAGTCTTGGAGTACTACCCCCAGGTGGTGGAGGGTGGTGCCTCAAGGGTGAGTCTTGGAGTACCACGTCCAGGTGGTCGAGGGTGGTGGCCTCAAGGGTGAGTCTTGGAGTACCACCTCCAGGTGGTCAAGGGTGGTGGCCTCAAGGGTGAGTCTTGGAGTACCACCTCCAGGTGGTGGAGGGTGGTGGCCTCAAGGGTGAGTCTTGGAGTACCACCTCCAGGTGGTGGACGGTGGTGGCCTCAAGGGTGAGTCTTGAAGAGAGAGAGCTGAAGTGAGGACTGATGTCATTCGAATTTGTAGTGAAGATTCATGTGACGTAGCATATTATAATTTAATAGAAAGTATGATTGCAGAGGAAGATAAATTACATTCTATCATACTCACGTGAAGAATTATGCTGTCGCTGATGTATGTCATATTTGAGTTAATCATAATAGGAATTTAGTAAAAAAAATCTTTATCAGTCTTTTACAAAAAGAAGAGGATGTAAATCAAATATCAAAATGTGTTGAGAATAATAATATATGTTATTTGGTGCCAGTAATATTAACAAGGATTTTTATTTTGTATAGCGTATCACATATACATTGCTTCTATATTGTTGTGGGTGTGTGCGCCTGCGCGCCTGCAATCTGCTGAACTGAATGAGAATACATTTACATAGTCATAAACTTCAGTGTTGCTGCATACCTTCATGTAAAATGAGTTTGTGCACCAGATAATGTAAAAATGACAGTTTTTGTGTCTACATCACTGTCAACTGACTGTGTGTGTGTGATGACGGGCAGGTACGGGGACGGTGGTGGTGCGGCTGGCGGACGTGAACGACAACTCTCCACGACTGACCCAGGACCTGTGGCAGGTGGAGGTGGACGAGACCTGGGGCGACGGACCACCCAGCAACCACACCCTCCTCCAGGTCACCACCGCCGACCACGACACCTCAAACTACTTCTTCTACCGGGTCAGTCTCCTTATTGATCTCCCTCCGCCTTAACCTCATCGAGTCATTATTCCACTTTATCTACATGCAGTGGGCTGTTTCACCTACAACTGATAGTTCACATTTTTAGTTACGGGTCAGAAATAACTTAATTAGATTAACCTTTTCGTCTTAAGAGCGGGTGGTTTTTAGCTAAGTGACATTACCGTCAAATAAATGTCTACTGGTGCTCAGCCCACTGCCAGTGTATGTAGAGACACGCGAGTTGATGAAGCAACTGACTTGTCCCTTTAAGGCATCCTTCACATTTGGTGATATGCCCATATATATATATCATATATATATATATATATATATATATATATATATATATATATATATATATATATATAATATGAAAATGCACGCCCACACACCGCTCAAGTGACAGGTGATAGTGGTCCTCTCTGTGACACTTGGCTCCTCCCACCCCGCCACACTGTGAGAGACACGATGTTATTGTTGCCACCGGACGCGGCTAGTTTATTGTGCACCCCATACTTATCCTGTGAGCGGTAGCGCAAAAATCATTACAGAGGGCACAAAAGGTCTTTATCAGACTTCAACGGAGATTATTACATTAACAATTTCATCTATCCTTCACACCTTATAATTACAGTGTCAGATAGTTACAGAGAATGTTCTTTTTCAAGAGCTATATATTTACAGTAAGTCATTATACATTAATGGTAGGTCTTATCGCTAATACATAATTGTTTGAGCAATGGAGATAGTACAGAGTCATTGGGGAACTGCTGTTTGTTATTATTAGTCGTAACAATATAATACTTGTTACTTAATCTCATATGTCGTTTATCTTCTGCGAGAGAAATATGGATACAGTGCAAGGATTTTAGGTATTTTATCCTTGGTAATAAGCTCAAGTATCCTGTGCTTGGGGAGCTCCCCACACCGCTACCTTACACGGCTGCCCACCACAACGATGTATGTAGTCTCCTTCACTCATCTTGGCCAGTGGTGTGTCTCTCTCTCACTGGATGAATACATTTATTGAAGTGGTTTGTCTGCTCCTTCAGTTTTAGTTATTTTTTTTAAGGATTTATAAGGACCTCGATAAAAGCCTAACGTGTATAAACACACTCGGGCTTCCTGTCCCCAGACACAGTGAATTATTATTTTATCATCATTTCACTGTGTTTATTCTGCCAATGAGCTCATTGCTATATGATGTCAGAGGTATTTTTTAACCAATCATTCAGACACATTTACGTGGTAATTAACATTCATTAATGAAACATGTCAGGATAATGCACCAGATAGGTAACTACTGCCATAACATACAGCACTGAAAACTATGTGAAAACCTTCTCTGCCTTTGTGGCACTTCAAATTTATAATGTCAGCTTAACAAATAATATGAACATATTCCTGGAAACTCACAAACATACACATAGGAAATGAAACTGAAATTAAAATGAACATCATTAAATGATATATATCTTGAACACACGATAATATATGTGAGTGTGTATTTACTATTTGTGCCAGCAGGATCCAGCTATTAGCTCTGGACCCTGCCATTCTAACCAATCTATTTGTTTTCCTCTTATGTCTACTACATATATTTCTCTAACCCCCCCCCCACCTCCAGGAAGCAGCCCGTAGCAGCTGTCGAACTCCCAGGTACCTACCTATGGAGCCGGTCGGCCGAGCGGACAGCACGCTGGACTTGTGATCCTGTGGTCCCGGGTTCGATCCTGGGCGCCGGCGAGAAACAATGGGCAAAGTTTCTCTCACCCTATGCCCCTGTTACCTAGCAGTAAAATAGGTACCTTGGTGTTAGTCAGCTGTCACGGGCTGCTTCCTGGGGGTGGAGGCCTGGTCGAGGACCGGGCCGCGGGGACACTAAAGCCCCGAAATCATCTCAAGATAACCTCAAGATAACCTATACACACAGACATCACAATGGCATGATATATCACTTGAATAAATCCACAAGGACTGTGAAGTTCGAACCCTCATCACGGCCCTTTAGATTTATTCACTCCAAGGTACCTATTTTACTTCTAGGTGAAAAGGTTCATCAGAGTGAAAGAAACTTTCACTCACCAGTGTTGTTGTATTGCAGGTGGTGGAGGCCAGCGGGTGGGGCTGGCAACACTCACCAGTGTTGCAGGTGGTGGAGGCCAGCGGGTGGGGCTGGCAACACTCACCAGTGTTGCAGGTGGTGGAGGCCAGCGGGTGGGGCTTGCAACACTCACCAGTGTTGCAGGTGGTGGAGGCCAGCGGGTGGGGCTGGCAACACTCACCAGTGTTGTTGTGTTGCAGGTGGTGGAGGCCAGCGGGTGGGGCTGGCAACACTCACCAGTGTTGTTGTGTTGCAGGTGGTGGAGGCCAGCGGGTGGGGCTGGCAACACTTCGGCATGAGGACTGAGGGCACCTCTGGGCACTTGTATGCTGGGAGGACCCTGGACTATGAGGACGCTGCCCAGCGGCGAGGCTTCCGCTTCATGGTGCAGGTCACGGACAGGGTGAGTCACGGGCGTCATGGTGCAGGTCACGGACAGGGTGAGTCACGGGCTGCATGGTGCAGGTCACGGACAGGGTGAGTCACGGGCTGCATGGTGCAGGTCACGGACAGGGTGAATCACGGGCGTCAAGGTGCGGGTCACGGACAGGGTGAGTGGTTCAACTACCTATGTGGCAGTGCAAGGAGTACCGCTTGAGTTCCCGGAAGGCCTATTATGGGGCTATTTTGGCAAGTTTGGGGCTGTTGTGAACGTGCGGATGAACGTTGTCTTGTCTAACAGATGGTGGAACATGTACTACACGGGACACGTACTATAACTATGCGCCTCAACTCTCCAGTTCCTTCTTTCGTCATGCTTCCTGTCTTCAACGTTCGCATCTTCTACGCTGGACAGCCTTGGACGTGTTTCCGGTGTGGTCTTGATGGGCACCAGGCGGCAGGTTGCTGTGCGGATGGTGTAGCTCCAGTGAACTTTTTCCGAGAAGAGGACTTTCCCTTGCTGGAGGACGTGCAGGCCCCTGTGTGTGGTGACGTGATGGATGTGGCCCAGCATGTGGATCAGCTGGTGGTGTAGCCGTCGTCCGTATGCTCCAGGGTTGTTGGTGATGTTGTCTCGGCCTTGGAGCGTGTGATCCCTCCTGCTGCGTGCCAGGCCGAGCCTTCCCGTCCTCTGTCTCCTGTGGCACTTACTGTGGAGGATGTGGCTTCTTTGGTGGATGGGGATGGTGTGCTGCCTGGTGTTGCAGATGAAGTGCCTGCGTGTGGCTCGCAGTGCGTCCCCTTGACCTGATCGTGCTTCGTTGGCGATTTTGGCAGTTCGCTGTCTGTTGTTCACAGATGTTGTATCATGGCATGGTACAACATCACATCTCTATCAGGTGTCATCTTCCTTGACCAACATGATACACGTGCCCTCGGATGAAACCTCACATCGACTTCATGACACAAAAATATACATCTATCCTAACATCAAATATTTCTTGGCATTCCCATATGTTAACTGTGGGTAAGCATGACTCAATGAAGACTGAGTACCTTTATAATGGACTGCAGAAACATAACACTATCATAGTTTTTATTTCACAGTTCTCTAGAACAGATGTCTTTCCCTTCTAGTGTAACTTAATGTTCCATATCCCTAGGGTCGAGGCGGGTGGAGCGACGCTCGACACACCGACACAGCGTGGGTGGAGGTGAGGCTCCGGGACGTTAACGACAACCCGCCACAGTTCAGCCGCCCGCACGCCCATGTCACCGTCAGGGAGGACACCGCCCCCGGCACCCTCCTTGCTTCCCTCACTGCCACGGACCCTGACATGGTGAGTCATTTGTTTTTTGTTTGGTGATGCTGGCATTAAGCTAGTGCACCATAACATACCTATTTCCTCGCATTCTGTTACATGTGTTGATACACTACAGGGATGACAAATTTTCTTCCACCATCAGTTGTTAGAAGCAAACAATTATGTAATCAGATCCTAAAGGTGAAATGGAATATGACTGAGGAACAATCATATATTGATTAATAACAAGCAAATATGCAAATGATATTGTGTATTTGTTTCAGATGGAGGAGCAGGTGGTGGAGTACCGTGTGGTGGGGGGTTGGGGGTTGGTGACAGTTGATGGTGTGGGGGGAGTGAGGTTGTGGCGCGCCCTGGACCGTGAGTCTCCTGGAGGGGAGGTGGGCGTGGCGCGGGTGGTAGCCGTGGATGATGGCCGCCCATCCCTCTCCTCCACCGCCACCCTCACCATCACCCTCACCGACGTCAACGACTGTCCCCCCCGGCTCCTACCCCCACCGTCCTCCACGTCACAGAGGGAGCTCCTGCCTCTCTCCTGGGAATCCTCACAGCTACTGACGATGATGTCTGGGCGCTGGGGCACGGCCCACCCTTCACCTTCACCCTGGCGCCCTCCAACCCCACCCACGTTCTCAATATTCTCAGCATCAGCTACCAAGCAGGTGAGTCCTAGACCTGCCCACGTCCTCAACATCAGCCACCAGAATGCCAGTATGGCACTAAAGATCCGCTCGCTGGTCGCCAAAGAGGGCGGATGTGCTCAAGTGTTGCTCCCCAGTTGACAACCCAAGCATGGAGTCGGTGGTTGGGTGTCAGTCCCATGTTCTGTGTGGTACAGGGTACGGCTTGTGCAAGGTACGTTTTTGCTTTACGATGGGGTCATCTATGCCTCCTCTTAAGGAGGATGCCTGGTCTTAGTCTCTCTACAAATAATTAGTTAAATACTTGGGTTCAATTATCAGTTACTACCACGTCCTGAGCATTAATTTATTAGTTATATCTCTCTCGTACAGTAATTGCCTGGAATAGGAACTTGTTTACAGTAATATTATTTATGAGGACAGACCTGGATAGTGGACGCGGCGGGGCGGAGGTTTGGACAGCCGGACCTTTGGACAGGGAGGAGCACCGCCACTTGACAGCCGAGGTGGTGGTGGCGGACGCTCAGGGCCTGACAGCCGCCCACCCCATCACCGTCATTGTTGATGATATCAATGATAATCCCATGAGACCCGGCGCCAAGACAGTCTACCTATGGAAGATGCAGGTTAGTCTTGAATTATGCGCTTAAATAATATTTTATTGTTGTTTTATTCAGCACTGATCACACTATATGAAGCCTTTAACGCTAAGACTGTGAAGTCTTCGAGCTCTATATCATATTCAGTCTTTATACTTGAAACGTACAGGAAATCAAGTGGGGGGGTGGAATCACCGTACTTTAAACAGTTCATGTTGTTCCTCCAATATGGTGTTACAGATAAAATGTCATCAAGTCATAGGTCGAGAGGCCAGCAACTGCATGTTGGTACCCTGGACGCTGGTTCGTTCCCCGTCCTGCTCCAGTCATGTCCTCATAGATATTTCACGTTATTGTGATTTCCTTGTTTGTATGTATCTGTATGTTAATTGTGTAAGATGGGAATTTGTTTGTTTGGTTTGTAACAAGTACTGCACTGCAGAAAATGAGTAACGTTTTCTGTGATAATTGTCAACATATATGATTGACTCTTAGAACAAATATTTGATTGTAGTAAATATTATTCTAAAAAAACATGACTCGCAGTTCAGTAAATATAGTATGTAAGGCATATTATCAACTATTTGAAAGATTGTCTTCACGTGTAAGCGTATAGCAGGTCACGTCACTGATGCTGGATATCCCAGAGAGATGTTAGGTAATTATGAGTAGAAAGTGCAAAGGCAATATGGCCATGTAGCATTTGGAACCCTGTAAGCACGTAACGTAACAGTCCCTATTGTTACAACTTGTTACAAAGTTGTTAAATCTTGTTATAAAGGTTTTGTGACGTGTTAGAAAGTTGTTGCAACGTGTTAAATTAAAAGGGGTTACAACTTGTTCGAACGTTGTAACGACGTCGTAGTTTCGTCGTGTGTTTGGCGGGAAGGGGCACTGTAAGGGACCGATCCCCAGTCACTTGAACAACCGGAGATGGAAAAGTCCCCCCCGGATATATAAAAATTATATCAGTAATTATATCAATTATAATTATTCCCAAACCATAATTTATTCTGCATTTCTACTGTAACTTTCTAAGGTGTTGTGTGGTGAGTGTTGTTGTAATGTACTCAGGATTCTTGGTTTAGTAAGTAACACTTAATGCGGATGTGCTTCGAAAGTTGTGTGTGTGTCAGTTTGTGTTGCCAAGGTTTCTTAATGTCAGCTAAATCTGCAGGCGATGGGTCACAATAACGTGGCTAAAGTATGTTGACCAGACCACACACTAGAAGGTGAAGGGACGACGACGTTTCGGTCCGTCCTGGACCATTCTCAAGTCGATTGCGACTTGAGAATGGTCCAGGACAGACCGAAACGTCGTCGTCCCTTCACCTTCTAGTGTGTGGTCTGGTCAACAGCTAAATCTCTCTCAGAAACTTAATGAACTATTTATAGTTGAATTGCACATTATTAACGTAAATGTCTTAAGGAAACAGTTGAATATATTATCAAGTAATTATCTGTTAAATTTGTTGTGCCTAAAAAAGGATGATATGTAGCTTAATAGCATTAAGGGGCCCTGCCTAAGAATATTGACCACTGCTACTCCTGACCTTGCAACATGGTGCTCATGGTTACTGTGAATTCGTCCGAAAAAATATATACTTTAAATTTTAAACTAATCATTTCCAAATTACTTCCCCCCAGGGCGGAGGTGCGGATGCTGCCCTCGGCAGAGTGTACGTGGAGGACCGGATGACTGGGATCTCCAGGATAAAACATTTGCTGGGCCGGACCTCCCCATCCACTCTTCACCCTCCAACCCAACACTGGAGATATATTTGCCTCCACGCAACTCAGAGAAGGAAGGTAAGATTGCTCGTATGACGATAGTTGTTGCGTGCAATATTGCTAGATAAGGTATGAAAGAATTATCAGAAGAAAGCACCGTGCTGACGGGATGACTCGGTATGAAACACGTTTGTGTTTTACAGCATTTGGTCAAACTTCGCTTTTTTTGTGGATAGAGGTTGGTAACTGTCAGTATTTTAACCAGTTAACTTAATTACTAGTATTCCGAATCATTAAATGGAGGCTGTGGAAACCGAAATACAATGCATTGTTTATGCACACACACACACACACACACACCACACACACACACACACACACACACAACACACACACACACCCACCACACACACACACACACCCACTCACACACACACACAACACCTGGGGCCTGGTGGATAGCGCACAAGACTCGTAATTCGTGGCGCGGGTTTCGATTCCCCCACCAGGCAGAAACAAATGGGCAAAGTTTCTTTCACCTTGAATGCCCCTGTTACCTAGCGTAAATAGGTACCTGGGAGTTAGTCAGCTGTCATGGGCTGCTTCCTGGGGTGTGTGTGTGTGGTGGGGGGAAAAAAAGTAGTTAGTAAACAGTTGATTGACAGTTGAGAGCGGGCCAAAAGAGCAAAGCTCAACCCCCGCAAACACAACTAGGTGAATACACACAACACACACACCACACACACCCACCCACACACACACACATCTCTCTCTCTCTCTCTCTCCCTCATGCATATAAAGACAAACATTTATTTCTTGGTTTATTTGTATCTCTACACTGGCTTCATTGA
>WNGS01001312.1:18102760-18116525 GCA_020271785.1 Procambarus virginalis | reverse complement strand
TCAGGATAGAGGAAAGTGACAAGAGTAGCACCGCAAGGATCAGTACTAAGTTCCATCTATTCCTAATAGAGTACATGTAAATAATATCATTGCTGAAATACTTCTAAATAACCATGTCTGCTCGGATTATGAATTATTTCAACAAAAATTAACGTACAATAGGCTGCTTGGAGTATTCATTAAAAATCGATTAAAAACTTGTAAGTGGGAAGAGCGGACAGCACGCTGGACTGTGATCCTTTGGTCCCGGGTTCGATCCCGGTCGCCGGTGAGAAACAGTGGGCAGAGTTTCTTTCACCCTATGCCCCTGTTACCTAGCAGTAAATAGGTACCTGGGTGTTAGTCAGCTGTCACGGGCTGCTTCCTGGGGGTGGAGGCCTGGTCGAGGACCGGGCCGCGGGGACACTAAAGCCCCGAATCATCTCAAGATAACCTGAAGAAACTGAACTTACCAATTTTATATAGCAGTCACATCCTGAAAGTCAACAAAGAACATAAGAGCGAGGTGGTGTGAGGCTGACAACCCGTGTGTTACCCATGCTAGTAATTATAGCCTGTATTGGTCAACTCGCGACAGCGTAGCCTAATGCGGTCACAACATTCGTTACCAGAGTAAATCCAGCGAGCCACGGGCGGCGGTGGATTTACGCTGCCGTGGCTTGTACATTTGCACATTCCACTGGTAAATCGTTGCATGGATATGCATTAGAGTGAATGTTGCATGGGAAGTTTAATATGATTTGCTTACCTGTTGGTTTAATTTCAGTGTAGATTACATTTTAAAGGTGTTGTGCTATTGCTGATAGTGAGCTTAGCCACAGGTCTGCTGGCCTAGGTTTTGTGGAGGATTTCTAGGACCCCCATACAGCTACAGCTATACAGAAACCTGCTGCCAGCGAGGTAAGGAATGTGGCTGAAGGAAATGATCAGATAATCACAAGGAAGTGATATTATCAAACAACTTTGTTACATTTGGTAAATTTTACATGTGACAAAATCTCGCACACATACATGTTTGCACAGTGCTGCTTACGCGGGCACGCACACTGCTACGTACACGGGCATGCACTAATTTCAGTTCATAAACCATCTCTGTATTCCTAAAAGCAGATGTCACTACCCACTTTAGCAATTTACATCTGCGTACCCTCTTCTATTACTTGCTAAAACCCTCAGGGCTCGTCACAGCCAGCGGCACCATATATATATATATATATATATATATATATATATATATATATATATATATATATATATATATATATATATATATATGTGTGTGTGTGTGTGTGTGTGTACTCACCTATTTGTACTCACCTATTTGTGCTTGCGGGGTTGAGCTTTGACTCTTTGGTCCCGCCTCTCAACTGTATGTGTGTGTGTGTGTGTGTGTGTGTGTGTGTGTGTTGTGTGTGTGTGTGTGTGTGTGTGTGTGGTGTGTGTGTGTACTCACCTAGTTGTACTCACCTAGTTGTGCTTGCGGGGGTTGAGCTCTGGCTCTTTGGTCCCGCCTCTCAACCGTCAATCAACAGGTGTACAGTTTCCTGAGCCTAATGGGCTCTATCATATCTACACTTGAAACTGTGTATGGAGTCAGCCTCCACCACATCGCTTCCTAATGCATTCCATTTGTCAACCACTCTGACACTAAAAAAGTTCTTTCTAATATCTCTGTGGCTCATTTGGGCACTCAGCTTCCACCTGTGTCCCCTAGTGCGTGTGCCCCTTGTGTTAAACAGCCTGTCTTTATCAACCCTGTCGATTCCCCTGAGAATCTTGAATGTGGTGATCATGTCCCCCCTAACTCTTCTGTCTTCCAACGAAGTGAGGTTTAATTCCTGCAGTCGCTCCTCGTAGCTCATACCTCTCAGCTCGGGTACTAGTCTGGTGGCAAACCTTTGAACCTTTTCCAGTTTAGTCTTATGCTTGACTAGATAGGGACTCCATGCTGGAGCCGCATACTCCAGGATTGGTCTGACATATGTGGTATATAATGTTCTGAAAGATTCCTTACACAAGTTTCTAAAGGCCGTTCTTATGTTAGCCAACCTGGCATATGCTGCTGATGTTATCCTCTTGATATGAGCTTCAGGGGACAGGTCTGGCGTGATATCAACCCCCAGGTCTCTCTCTCTCTCTGACTCTTGAAGTATTTCATCTCCCAAATGATACCTTGTATCTGGTCTCCTGCTTCCTACCCCTATCTTCATTACATTACATTTGCTTGGGTTAAACTCTAACAGCCATTTGTTCGACCATTCCTGCAGCTTGTCCAGGTCTTCTTGAAGTCTCAAGCTGTCCTCCTCTGTCTTAATCCTTCTCATAATTTTGGCGTCGTCAGCAAACATTGAGAGGAATGAGTCTATACCCTCTGGGAGATCATTTACGTATATCAGAAACAGGATAGGTCCAAGTACAGAGCCCTGTGGGACTCCACTGGTGACTTCACGCCAGTCTGAGGTCTCACCCCTCACTGTAACTCTCTGCTTCGTATTGCTTAGGTACTCCCTTATCCACTGGAGCGCCCTACCTGTTACTCCTGCCTGTTTCTCCAGCTTATGCATCAACCTTTTATGGGGTACTGTGTCAAAGGCTTTCCGACAGTCCAAAAAAAAACCTGTGTGTGTGTGTGTCTCATTGAATATGACAGCATATTCTGTATTAACTATCTTCTGGTTTAGGGTTTCTATCCCTCTAACTAGTATTCTTGCATCAGGGTTTAGTAGGAAGAGAAGTTCTGCAGAAGTCATGTTCGCTTTCGAGGTGAAGAAAAAAGTAAGTAACTATAGAATGTTTTACACTTATTATACAATTGCACAACGTTTCGAACCTACATACAGTAGGTTCGAAACAAACCTACTATATGTAGTTTGTAAGTAACAACGCCCACTGGGGTAAATGTGCACGTAAGTTCCTAAAGGAGGTGGGTGAGGAACTCATTGGGAAAACTAAAGACTTAAGAGCGGCCACTTTCCTGTTCCAGCGCCTCAGTGTCGCAGTCCAGAGAGGAGATGCGTGCTGTATCTTGGGCACGCACCCAACCTCCGAAGAGTTGGATGAGGTCTTCGAACATTAATTGTTATTTGTGTGTGTTTTCTGTAAACTGTAGCAATGAAATAAATAAAAATAAAATAAATTTTAAGACAAAATAGGGGTGATCGGAGAGGAAAATATCAAAGTGTTCAGCGAAAATCCACAAGGTCTTCTCTGAATACTCTTTATTTTCTTCTTCGAGGCTGTGGGTCCCCTACAATTGCACCAGAGGTGGTACCCCTAATTATATATATATATATATATATATATATATATATAATATAATATATATATATATATATATATATATATATATATATATATATGAATGAGAGTCTAAAGCTCATCCCTATAATCTGATGGAAATCAGTGCATGTATTTGCTGGTGTGCGGGTCCTGGCCGACCGGTTGGGTCAGCCCAGCTGCTCAGCCTTGCTAAGCTCCCCCGTGCTCTCTCAGGCACGAATTCCCCTCGTAATTCGTTTTTGATGTGCGTGTATAATTAATTAGTAGTTCGTTTATATCCTAGCAGAACCACGACAAGTCACGATTCACGAATCTTTTTTACGCTTACCTCACTCAGTGTGCGAGCTTTGTGTGTGTGTATTGTGAGTATAATTTGTACTCTTCGGAAGTGAACCGCTTTGGGTCCATAACTTGACTAAGAATCATGTAATGAAAGCGATGAAGGGACAACACCTCCATCACCTGACCTGAATTCACCTGTCCTTAGCTCACCTGTAATTAGCTTACCTGCCCTCAGCTCACCTCCAATGTAAAAATAGGTTTGACGGTAGGTGTGGGCCGACCCCGCTCCTGTATCAGGTAAGTCCACTACGGGCTCACCATAGCCCGTGCTACTTGGATCTTTTTGTTCCAAGTAGCAAATCTTGAACAACATGTAGCTTTGGGTTTGCATAAAATAAAGTTTGATAACCGATTTTAAAACACCAAGCTAAATATATCAAATATGTCGACAGACATTCACCAATACATTCATTATTTTACTTTGTTTTATGAATACAGTTGACGGCTATACAACAACCCAGTAATAAATACAACCCAGCACATAGGTTCGAATTCTCATAACGGCTCATACGGATATTCTCATTGATACTTAACATTAGTGTGATTTTTTCTGTGTAATCTCTGGATGGTTATTAAGGCCACCATAACATCTCACCAACCTCCAAATATACTTTAGTCCTAAGGTAAACTCCAAAGTGTATATACACCAAGAAAGTGGGTACACCCGTTGTGTGTATACTGGGGTCTCCTGGTATTCAACAGCGGGGGGGGGGTGGAGAGTGTTGAGTTGACGCTGTTGTTAATGATGAGTGACGTTGTGTGTCAGATGCATCAATATTATCCACATAATTACCTCACAAGGAGCAAGTTATCAAATATATTGGTAATTATGCCCTCTCCTGACAGATGCTGGTGATGATAGTAGTTAGGAGGGGGGGAGGGGGGTGTTGGTGTTGGGGGGGGGGGGTGTTGGTATTGGCGGGATGTTAATATTGGCGGGTGTGCTGGTATTGGTGGAGGTGGTGACATCTAATTAACGGAGGTGTCTGGCTCTAGCCAGACCTGAAGTGTTACAAGATTGCCGTAAACAAGAGCGCCAAGTGCCGTAAACAAGAGCGCCAAGTGCCGTAAACAAGAGCGCCAAGTGCCGTAAACAAGAGCGCCAAGTGCCGTAAACAAGAGCGCCAAGTGCCGTAAACAAGAGCGCCAAGTGCCGTAAACAAGAGCGCCAATTGTAGCCGCGAGGCTGCCACAATTGTCGCTAGACTGTCAACAGGCTACGGTCGCTAGTCTTGAAAGGCAATATATGGTATAAACATTTCTTTACATGTAATGTATGTTAATGGATAATTCTGATATCAAGTAAAGCTCTTTTGATCATTAATTGTAGGTAATATATAACTATTAATTAAAGCCTCATACTGCTTAGGTAAAATTATACCCCGTAGGCGCAACGTCCAAGAGTAACGTTAATTTAACGCTGAAGCAACGTCGGCATCGTTAATTCAGAGTTGAGTCGACATTTTCAACGTTTAATTAACGTTATCGACGTTGAACAATCGTTAAGGCAACGTTAATTAAGTGGCGAATATCCACGAGTAACGTTGATTCGGCATAGAATTAACGTTGATTCAGCAGTGAATCACCGTTATGAACGTTAATTCTATGCTGAATCAACATTACTTATGGATATTCTGCCTACTGGGTAATTAACATTACAGTTGTCTTCTGTTGACGAAAGAATGTACACCAACTCATCCTTCTGTTAAAACAGTGCATCGACCGGGCAAAATATTATTCATCAAAAATATCAAACCGTTCGCAATTCATCACACTTTTCCTATTGTTCCAAACAGATTTATTCAACCAGAACCAATTTTGGACGAGTTGTAATATTTATATGGCACGAATTTGATCATAAGTTGTTACGAATAAAGTTTCTGAATCTAGAGGCCTATAGTGCCATTGTATGAGTGTGTATTAAGATACAATATACACTCAACCTACAAAAAAAAATTCCTCAATTATTGGAGTTCATTAGGCTATCTCCAAGCCTAATGAATGTTCCATTTAGTGATCAGTTTGTGTTCATTGAAGCCATTTATAGCCATGATGGTTTTTGAGAAGTTTGAACCATCGCAAGTTTGAAACCTTGCGATGGTTTCGGGGCTTAGCGTCCCCGCGGCCCGGTCCTCGATCAGGCCAAGCCCCTGGCACCAATTTTGGTTACGTATGCCAGTCAGAATGCTTCAGCTATTGTGGAAAAGGCTTAAAGTTGCACTCTTAATCCAAACAAGGGAAACGCATTTGAACTACCCGATTTGCAACCAATTTAGTTATTTATCTCAGATACGACAGATGGCGATGTAGTAAATAAAGATATGTATTATCAGTAGCAGACGGAAAGATATGGAGTTTGTTATTGTATACGTTATTTAGGACATTCTGAGGCGCGCTACTGACACTGATACAGTGCCGTGGGCCGCGGCGTGCCAACCGCGGAGATACAGCATGACAGTGCCATAGATACATGACAGTGCCATAGATACAACTTGACAGTGTCATAGATACAACATGACAGTGCCATAGATACAACATGACAGTGCCGTAGATAGAACATGAGTGTCATAGATACAGCATGACAGTGCCATAGATACAACTTGACAGTGTCATAGATACAACTTGACAGTGTCATAGATACAACTTGACAGTGCCGTAGGCCATAGTCGAACGAAGCGGCATTCACAACCAATCTCGGCCAGAAACTCGTCTATTAACAATGTGAAACCTGCGCTTTAAGCCTCTTAATATGAATCATCCAGTAATCTAAAATGGCGTAGTTTGAGACAGATAAAAAATATAGCCCGTTGCTTCGGAAACAAGTCCTAATTCACGTTGAACAAAACGTATTTGATATTATTTAAATTGCTCAACTAAAAAGCACAATATTCAGCCGGCCATTTATCTGCGAGCTATATAGGGTGAATGTAAATTTAGATTGGCAAACAGTGATTGATCAGACTAAGTCAACATGTATTTTCATTTTATCATTTTTCATGGAAATGGTAAAAACCACAGAGGCAGACACTCATTCAATCACTCTTTCACTTATTTTTAAACAGTTTGGGTTAAATCTGGAAGTAAGAAATGGCATGAATATATAGCTGAAGAAATGTTGATGATGACCAGACACACGGGCTCTGTGCCATATACCCAATGGCTGTCATATTTTTCACAGTTGGAGTTTTTATATTGTGTGTAAAAATCTGATTTTATTTTCTTCCCACAATCTCCAGTTTTTCTATCACCATTCTTCCCTAACCACCATTCTTGCTCCCCCCTTCCTCTCCTCTTCCCTCCATCTCTCCCATCTTTCCTCTCCCTCCCATCTCTCCACCACTCCCTTATCTCTCCACTCCACATAACATCGGTAATCTTCTTAACTAAGGCACCAGATTAACTTGTAATCATTTTTCTTCATCACCCAACTTCTCTACGACTCTCATCTACGTCTCTTCCCTACCTCTCTCTTCCACCTGTCTCTTCTATTCTCTGCTCCACACAGTGCCTTAGCATTTGATGATATATTGGACTTGTACCCTAGATTAACCATGTAATGTATCAATTATACAATATATGTATATGATGTAACTATATAACCTGAGCTTGTAAAAGCACCTTCATCACCTTCAGTGATTAAGTGCTTAATTGCACACTAGTTTCTCTATCAGCTATCTCACCCTGTCAGAGTAAAAGAGACAAATGTATGTGAATGCATGCGTGTGTGTATACATGTATGTATATATATGTATATGTACGTATATGTGTGTGTGTGTGTGTGTATGCATATGTATGTGTATAAAGTATATATGGAAGCTGATCAGAATTACATTTCACCACGCCACGTCTGTGGTAGAAAAAAATGCCTTAGCATTCATAAGTACGGTAATTTGGTGTTTTGACGCCCCAGGTGGACACTGTGTCGCTCCTCTTCTGATCAAAAGATGGAACGTAAATCCGGGTTAAGCTCGGTGGTCACGTTTGGCCACAGGGACTTGTCCCATCCGGTTTTGAACTGAGTTTTGTGTTTGTGCTTTGCCACTGACGTCGTTGTTAAATCGCCAGTTTAATAATCAGTCAGTCTTTCATTGCCCTCTCCTCTCCGTCTCCCTCTGTTTCCCTCTCCCTCTCTCCACGTCCGCCCCCCCTGTTTCCGTCAACCTCTTTCCCTTCTCTCTCTTCACTGAACAAAATGGGTTTCAAACCGCTCTGTGTTGCAGGAAATTACTAAAGGTGCGCCTCCTACCCCCCCCCCCCTCTCCCCCTCCCGTTGTTCCAGCTCCCTCTGACGGCTGAAATATTGTACTCCTTAGTTTTTCCTACACACATTCTAGCTTCAGCTGCGAGATTGTCTATCCGGTTTGGCTTACTTTCACAAACGAGCCGGAAAAAAGTATGATGAATATTGGGCTCCATTGATTGAGCAACACCATCCTCCGTAACTGATAGCACCTATAGTGGCTGGATGGAATGTACACGTCAATTTTTGTACCCAACCTTGTACACATGCAATTTTAATAGTGCTTCATAATATTACATTTTCTGATAGAGAAGTGGGAGTATGTATCCCTGGGGGTATGTATCCCTCCTTCCCGCTCTCTCCCTGGGGGAGAGAGGGGGGAAGGAGAGGGAGGATGTTGGGGGGAAAGGGGAGGAAAGGTGGAGGGGAACCTGACGGGAGAAGGAGAAGGAAAGCAAGAGAGATAGGGAAAGAGAAGTGAGAGAGAGGGGGGGTGAGAGAGAGACCCATGCACAGCCAGGTACCCCACATAGTATCCATTAACATAAGAGACCGTCTGCTTGTCTGTTCAATTTTGGAAGACAGATGCTTGGGGCTCGCCTCACCCAACTTTGCATGGGAATTGCCTGAGGTATGGGACGGACATAGGCTGAACGGGATAGACCTAAGTTAAATGATTTAAATATAATTTATAGACCCCCCTTTTCGATTTTCGCAGTAAAGTGTGAACATAAGAACATAAAAACATAAGAATGAAGGTAACTTCAAAAGACCTATTGGCCCATACAAGCAGCTCCTATTTATATCCACTCAATCTCATTCATATATGTCTAACCTACGCTCGAAACAATCAAGGCAACCTTCTTCTATTATGTTACGCGGTAGCTGGTTCCACAAATCAACAACCCTGTTATCGAAACAGTATTTACCCAGATATTTCCTAAATCTAAACTTATCCAATTTATACCCATTGTTTCGTGCTCTGTCTTGTGTTGGTACTTTTGATACTCTATTAATATCCCCTTTGTAATGTCTTTCATCCACTTGAACGCCTCTGTCATGTCACACCTAATTCTTCGCCTTTCCAGATAATGTAATTTAAGTTTTGTCAATCTTTCTTCATATGACGGGCTTCTAATTTGCGGGATTAATTTCGTCATACTACGCTGAACACGTTCTAGTGAATTTATATCCATCTTATATTATGGAACAAGATATAGCTGAAGAACAACACCAGGTGTCTTATTACTAACGCTTCGATAAATAAATCCCAGTGTCCTATTTGCCGTATTACTAACATATATGCATTGATTTTTTGGTTTTAAATTCTTACTAATCATAACTCCCAGAGCCCTTTCGCAGTCCGACTTCGCAATCTCAACGCCTTCTAGCTCGTATCTTGTAACTCTATCATCATTACCTGGCCTCAAAACCTTACATTTGTCAGCACTAAACTGCATCTGCCAATCTTTTGACCATTTCAAACACCCATTTAGATCGTCTTGAAGTAATAGTGAGGTTTTTTCCGTGTTTGTTACCCCTCCCGATTTTTGGATCATCGGTAAATTTGCAAATATTGCTGCTTAAACCTAAATCTAAATCATATATATATATTATGAATAACAGAGGTCCCAAGACAGAACCTTGAAGCACTCCACATACAACATTTTTCCAAGTCTGACTTAACCCCATTGATATTAACTTTGTTTCCTTTGGTATAGCCATGCAACTTAATGTAGCACCCCAATACCGTGAGCCTCTATTTTTTTAATAAGTATTTCACGTGGCACTGTAACAGAAGCTTTGCTGAAGTTAAGGCACACAACATCATAAACCTGACCACTATCACCTGCCTCAACTTTGCTGGAATAAAATGATAGCAAATTTGTTAAACATGAACGGCCATATGTAAAACCGTGTTGTGAATAATTTATTAACTTATGTTTTTCAGGATGAATACGAATAATATTTTCAGTTATCCATTCAAGTAACTTTCCCACAATAGACGTTAAGCCAATTGGCCGATAGTTTGACGCAAGTGATCTATCTCCTCTTGAAAATTGGTACCACATTAGAAACCTTCGATGACTCAGGCACCCTGCCCGACCCTAATAATTTATTAAATATGGTAGACAATGGCTCGCAAAGCTCTTCTCTGCATTTCTTAAACACCCTGACAGACACTTCGTCCGGCCCTGGGGATTTGTTTGGCTTGAGTTTCACTATTTGTTTAATAACATCCTCCCTGGTAACTGCTAAACTAGTCAACCTGTCCTCTTCCCCACCCAAATAGATTTGTTATGCTGAAAGTGAAGAATTTAGTGTGATGATTATAAAAAGAAGTTACATATAAGGTACAAAGTTGATTATCATTGGTTGTCGAGTTCCTCCAACTCCTCAGATGGCGAGCAGGAACCCAAATATATATATATATATATATATATATATATATATATATATATAAGAGAGAGAGATAAATGGATATTGCCACCCAGGCCAATAACAGCCGTTCGTTGATAAGAGATTATTTTATATGGGACATATCAAGTTTATTTTTAATTTGTGGTGAATGGTGTGCCTGTGTGTGCGCGTGTGCGTGCGCGCGCGCCTGTGTGTTTGTGAGTGTAGGCACGTATGAGTTGTACTGTATTTATGCCTTGTTCTTCTGGATTTTTTTTTTGTAAATGTTTAGCTATGCAACACAATATAACTGTCAAATGAGTTAATTTGTTATATATTTTAAACTAATAATTTTCCTCTGAATCCGAATATAAGCACAAGGTGAAATTAAGACTAGTGTTATATGGAGAAAATCTGCAAACAATTTCGTTATGTCCGTTTTATTCTAAGCCTGATTTTAAAGCTAAAAGATGTGTATGTGTGTATTTCATTGTCTAAACGAGCATACAAGCTGGTAATCTGTAATTAATTATTTAATGAAGAATTTAATTGTCTAAAATATTGCCCTGAGGCTTCAGTATCCTACAACGTTCTGAGTCTGGTGTCATGTTACCAGGAACAAGTTTTATGATAATATTAATCTACTAAATGAAAATGATGGATTCAATGCCTAGCATTGCTTGTCTACAAATAGTATCCAGTATGGTCTAAGACCTGATCAGACTGAGCCTAACCTAACGGAAATAATCACATAGTATGCACGAGGTGTGACATCATTCTGACGCCATAACGGTCCAGGCGGTACAGGTTTTAGACGAGTATCTAACAAAGGGGTTTAATGACCTTGCCCCAGCCCTAAAAACACAGCCTACTAATGTGAGAGCTGCCATGTTCTTACAACGGTGTGAAGAGCCTGCTCATTAAGGGCCGCCCAAGAAATCAAGCGTGATATGTCTGCGCGACATTCCCGGTAAAACTTGCAGTGCATTTTATGTCGCGCAACTTTAAAGCCAATTTTAATACCGGATATTGTTGTGCATCACGAGAGTATTCGTCTCCAAGGCGTATGCGCAGCGAGCCGGTGTGTGTGTAACCCAGTGAAACTGTTCTAAAGCATCTGGCCGCTCTATCAAGACACACAGTGCTTTATATAGTAGTGGACTAGATGTAATAGATTGGATGCTTGTAAAGACAGCCTAACCTGATCAACTCTCTCTAACAAGACTAGTGAGGTTCCGAGAACAATAATATAAATAGCCATAAATATTACGACCCACCGCGGTTGTCATCATCGCTCAGTAATCACCATCATTGTTGTGGTCTTTATCAGTTCCCATCTGCGAAAGTAATTACCCCAGAATTCATTTGTCTAAAATAGGAGAAGCTCGAGTTGTGGTATATGTGGTAGAGCAGAATGCGGGGCTGCTTTTAGATCCAGCGAGGCTAGTTGTGGGCGTGCTAGCTTATTTGTGAATGTGCGAGGCTAGTGGTGGATACGAGAGGCTAGTCCTAGTAGTTGTGGGGCAGATACCCAAACTATTGAGCAAGGCAAGGTGACCTCGGGCTACACTTGAAGAGGTGAGCGCCGGACACACACACACGCACACACACCCTACCTTCACGACCTTCCTCAGACGACCACCTGGAAGACTTACCATTCGTTACCCAGTGACCACTAGATGATATGAACTTAAACAACAAAAACAAAAGCTCAAGCTCGGTCGAGCTTGAGCGCCTCAATTTCCAGTGGCGTTCGAGGAAGCAGAAGCCAGACAGACAGACGCCCAGGAAACACAGTGAGCGCCACCAAGATCCACCCGCCCCCCCCCCCCCCCCTGGCGCCGGATTCCGTCTCTCCATTCAAATATCCGATCAGAAAAAGGTTGGAAAAACTGTATCAACTTGCCCGTGCGTCCCAGGAGTCGGATAACGCTGGGTGTTGAAGACTGATGCCTTAATTACTTCAGTATTGGAACTTATCGAACAAAAATGTCATTTTGAAATCAGTATCATGATAAAAAGAGTAAACATCTATAATATGTTGTTTGCATAATCAATATCGTGTTCGAGATGCGTAGTTTTAAAGGTTATCTGGAATGAGAATTTATTCGTACTAATGTTTTGTCAGTACTGTGATGCAGGAAACCATGAAGATTCTAATGACCATTTTGGAGACAATTACTGTTTATATTTATATATATATATATATAATATATATATATATATATATATATATATATATATATATATATATATATATAGAAGCGAACACTCTTATGTATTCAGAGTTAAATGGCAAGTTTTTCCCTGAATGCTCTGTGTTCCCTGCTCTGAGGTTGTGGGTCCCTATAATTGCACCAGAGGTGGTACCCCCCTATATATATATATATATATATATATATACTATGCTTCATGCCCAATCGCAATGCGATTTGGGCAGATATATATATATATATATATATATATATATATATATATATATATATATATATATATATATATATATATATAATAGTCGTACCTAGTAGCCAGAACTCACTTTTTGACTATTATGCAAGCCGATTTGCCTAATAAGCCAAGGTTTTCTTGAATTAATATATTTTCTCTAATTTTTTCTTATGAAATGATAAAGCTACCACTTTCATTACCGTAACGAGGTCAATTTTTTTTATTGGAGTTAAAATAAGTAATATATGACGAACCTAACGACTCTTACACTAACCTAACCAACCTTCTTATTGCTTAGGTTAGGTTAGGAGCCGAAAAAGTAGGTTGGTTAGGTTAGGTATGGTTAGGTAGTCGAAAAACATTAATTCATGGAAAACTTGCCATATTAGGCAAATCGGGCTGCATAGTAGGGGCTGAGAAGTGCGTTCTGGCTACTAGGTACGACATATATATATATATATATATATATATATATATATATATATATATATATATATATATATATATATATATGATTTTTATTATATGTATATTGTGCAGAAAACAGGTCACGACTATTAACTTATCATAACCGTGTATTAAAATAGCGAGCGTCTGGTAGTGTTACCAATTTATCTTCAGCAATATTATCTTAATTCACTATTTAGTAATATATGCACAAATCTTTATGCATCCAAATGCAGCAAAATATTGTCATAGGCTTCAAGAACAAAGTTCTGCATTAAGCGCTGGTACCTCCTAACAGTTCCAATAGGCTCTGGGTAGCATCCTCCTTTTCACCCATCAATAACGCAAGAGCTAAATATATACTAACATTATCTGTCACATTAGATTGACCATCGAGTCCTCACCTGGAGGTTGATAACGGCGAGTATCACATCAATTGAGTTCAACTGGGACACACATTCCACACGTCGCAAAATAGAGCAAGGGGCGGCGTTTCGTTCTATCATTGGACCATGTATTGAATCTGATGCCTAAATTGTGTAAAACAAAATCCATCATTCAAATAAAAATGTATCCTTAACATATTACCCAAGTCATATTATGGTTCGC
>WNGS01001312.1:18083905-18095321 GCA_020271785.1 Procambarus virginalis | reverse complement strand
TTCAGTGTGTTACGATATGTTGCTCGTAGCCTAAAAATATATATTTTTTTTTTTAACAAAATAATGGCTGCCACAATGTGGGAAAAAATCGTCGACAAATTCAAGCGGCTTGTCTGCACTCATCTGGGCGCCAACTGCAGTTCGGGAAATTGCACTATTGTCATACCTGGATTTGTTACCGGTCGCTGCCGTAGTGTGTAAACCAATCGCCTTACCCCCCCCCCCCTGACATATACTTCATATTAGTAATATAATTGAAAATGATCTACACAATATATGTTAATGTAAGTATATGATGAACACAAACCTGAGGATTCAATAATGTTTATTTTAAAATGATTTAATCACCGGTGTTAAGGATTTAACACAAAAAGGTGGCGAATATGTGCAAGTAATATATTCGCCACCATTTAACATGTTAAATGTGACCCTCTGTTTTTTATACACGAAGTAAGGAGCCATCAGGAATAATCCTCAACCCATTAGCGGAGACGTCGTCTTGTAGGGTCGGCATTCCATCCCTGATGATGCAGAGGGTTCCTTCACTCCATCCTGATTGTTGCCGCCGGAGGCAGCTAGTTTATTGTGCACCCCATACCCATCCTGTGAGCGGTAGCACAAAAGCATTACAGGGCACAAAAGGTCCTTTATCAGTCCTCATCTAAGATTATTACATAAACAATTTCATCTATCCTTCACACCTTATAGTTATAATGTCAGCTGTTACAGGAAAGTGCTATTTCAAGAGCTATACATTACAGTAAGTCATATCCTCACTCCTCCCCTGTTAGTCTGGATCTGGATTCACGAAGCAGTTACGCAAGTACTTACGAACGTGTACATCTTTCCTCAATCTTTGACGGCTTTGGTTACATTATTAAACAGTTTACACGCATGGAAACTTGCCAATCACTGTTGTTATTATTATACAGCCTCATGGTGCTTCGGAGCTCATTAACTGTTTAATATTGTAAACAAAGCCGCCAAAGATTGAAAAAGATGCACATGTTCGTAATGCTTGCGTACCTGCTTCGTTAATCTGACCCCTGGCCTCTTGTATCGTCCAGTGTTGTATAGTCATACTGGTTCAGTGATTTCTGCTCGTTACTAAAGTCGTAATTTGTAGTACAATCATATTTGGGCCGTTGGGGGGTATAGGTCAGAATGGGTTGTGCTATTCGAGAGGATAGGTAGGAGCATCAAAGTTACAGCTAGACTTTTTTTTTATCTGTGTAAAGAAATTACTTAGACTTTGAAGTGCTGTAGCCTAGTATAACCATTTTATAATGGCATGATGCTGTTTTGTGTCCTGTCGTTTTTAGTCCAAGTGAAAATGACCATTGCTTTTTTACCTGACCGTAAAAAATCTCTGACGCTCGTGATTTCGTTAAATAAATTCCCCATAAAGATATGGTGACTATATATGGTGTTAAAAACAACAGGGTCGAATTGAAATTTTGTGATGTCATTCGACATTTGTATTGCGCTGTTGGTTGGGACTCCACTGACGCAGGTGTGTGTGTGGCGAGGGATCCAGCCACTAACGTGCGTATGGCCAATGTATGGCCAATGTATGGCAACGTATGGCCAATGTATGACAACGTATGGCATGTCTGGCATTCCAAGTGGAATATCCATTATCCATCAATCATGTTTAGCGCCCACTGGTTAACCATGCAACATCTTCTCCAACTTGCCACAACCCCACAGAACTAATATACTAAGATTGCCTGAGCATTCCGTTCTCCCGAGCCTTCACAACGTCACTAAACTGTTGTACTAAACTGCCCGAACCTAACCTACCCGAGGCCACGAACAGAAATATGACATCACGTCAATGATCCTGACGTGATGTTTCATTTCGCGAGCCGCTACTGAATTTAGTACGGCAGATTTTGGTCTAAGTAAAGTGTACTCAAAATAAGATGTACTATTCAGAGAAACGATTGTTTCCCACGAACAGAAAACAGAACAGCCGTCAGTTTGTGAGTCACTATGATTTATTGACTTTATGTCAGAATATGTACTTCATAGTTTGATGTCAAAATAGGATGTATTTCCACCAGGCATGGCGCGAAATACTCCCAATAATATTTAGGAGTATTTAATACTCCCAATAGGTATACTCTTATCGGGAGTATATAAAATTCCTAATAGGCTTCCTGTAATAAGAAGCCTCGGAAACTTGGTCGTGGTTGACCCATCCTCTCGAAGAGTACATCTCATTTTGACTATAAATCCCAGATGGGTTGATGTTGACCAGACCACACTAGAAGTTGAAGGGACGACGACTTTCGGTCCGTCCTGGACCATTCTCATTCGCTTGTCCCCAGATGGGTTATTGATATATAACCCCAGATGGGTTATTGACGGATGGAATCGACGTCGATATAACGACATAATATAATCGATATAACTGCTGGGCATTGTTTTGTAACCAATTCCACTCCCAGCTTAGCTTGGCCATATACAAGTAGGTATCGTCATTGAAATCGCAATAGTTATCATCAGCTTATTGTAAAATATAAATATATATAAACTACGGTCGATATTATTCCATTTTGCAGTTTTTGTCACTCATAGAAAATGCCAGATATAAAGGCTTTGACCGACTGGTATTAAATTTCCTCCATTTTGCTTTGTTCTAACGTTTTGCGGCTTTTTCCGTTAAGTTTTTTTTTTGGTGCCAAAATTATTCTGGCACCAAAATTACCAGATTAACCAGAATTAGTCTGGTTAGAGATAAGTAAAAATATTTTAATGTCATTGTGGTTTATTAGTTTCGGGCTTAAATAATCGGTGAATTAATTTTTTTGTTTTTTTGGGGGGGTAAAGTCTGTAATAAAACGTTAACATCCTTATTTTCTATGATTTCTCACAATTTATTAATGTCTATTTGACATTCTTGGGGTTGATGTTCAGATATAACTGAACATCAACCTCAACATCAACAATATATTGACAACAGTCAATATATTGACTGTTGATATCTTGTAATTGATGATTGACTGATCTGGCAGTTTGTCGCCTCGCAATACAAGTTAGTTATGACCCTGTGGACCACATCGTCAAAATTCTGATAGTTTAATTAAATTATTAGTCCAGCAATATTGACAATTGTTATTGACATTTGTCTGACCAATGAGGACCAGCCTCGACTGGTTGAGTGGCTGGCGTAGGTCCCATCGCTTCGGGTTACATAAACACACCTCAGATTTCAGTCTCCACCCCGCTTATGGTAACTAACGTCACATATACAAACCTATTAATTAAGAAAAGTAATGAGCTCACAAATGTGTACGTTTTCTATACTTGGGTTCGTGCTTTCTTTTAGGAAAAAAGGGTTGGATTTTTTTTATGGAGTGGCAAATCAAGAGTATGTACATCGATGCTGTCGGATCGATGAACTTTATTGCAAACAGCCCACTGTTCTAATGCTCCTTAAATTGGATTTTACTGTTAGGTCAGTTTATATGTTGCCACCTCCCCCGAAACCTCCTTTTAAATCCTGTAAATCCTGGAAAATCCGAAAGTTCATTGGAAGAGCTAAACTGTCAATGAGGATTGGCGAGGTTTGAAACATTCTGCATGAATTCAATTTGATAATTGAAAATAACCATCGCACTAATTAAATCAGTGGTAGGACGGGATTGCTCTGATTAAGTAAGGAAAACACTGATTTTAATTAAGTCCAACAAGGACCTGATCCCGTTCGGTAATGAAAACATGACAGAATTATGTGTGTGGGTGCGTGGTTGTGTTTGAGAGATGTTAGTGTTTAGATTGAGGCATGGACCACGCAAGCGATGTTTTCCTCGTGTTTATAGCGAGTGAATCTCTATGCCCAAATGTACTCTTCCTTTAGTCTAGCCTCCTTCACTCCTCACCTGTCTTTTACCGTGCACTCCTAACTGCCATCTTCCTTTTATCTAATCCTACTTCCTCCTTATATCCTTCTCCAGAGCCTGAAATTCCCTTGACACTGTCTTTTTCCATCGTTACAATATTTTGTCGGTCTTTTAAACGAGACCGACAGCCGAAGCTCAACTCTGACTAGCACAAATAAGTAAGTCTCTCTCTCTCTCTCTCTCTCTCTCTCTCTCTCTCTCTCTCTCTCTCTCTCTCTCTCTCTCCCTCTCTCTCTCCTTCCTCCCTCCCTCCCTCCCTCCCCCGCCCCCCATTGGCGGGTTTCCCACACTGGTCGACAACCTCACTTCTCGTAATGCCACACTTGTCACCTCGCTCACTTGTCATCGCTACACACAAGAACTCATCCCTCATCCGTCGCCTCCGCTAGCGACATTCCCCGCACAATAGAGCCCTTCATTCGTTGTATTACTCGTGTCGTTGAAGATAAATATCGCCTATTACTTGCTGTCAGTGCGCTGCACTGGGACCAGACAGTCGACATGTGGCTGGCAGAGAGTGCATCAGCTTGCTCTGGTTGGTCGGTGTTGTATGGATCTCTTCCGGCCATTGGTCGGAGTTCTATGGGTCCCTTCCTGCTATTGGTTGAGGCTGGATGTTTTTTTTAGGGGTTCTCTTATTGGTTACAGCTTTGCAGACACTATCGAACGATTACTCTTGCTGGACACTTGTCTTTGGGTAGGTTTGTATGGTATCTTGCTGTCAATGGTTAAATTTGTGTTGTGCATTTTTTTATTGAGTAAAGTTTTATTATCAAAGTTGAAAATACAAGTTTCCTTCTTCTAATCGGGCCAGATCAATATTTGATCACATTAGGTTTAGGTAGGTTTTCGTAAGTTTAAATATGCATTTAACTTAATATTGTATATCAATACTAATTTCAGTCGAGTCCATTTACTCATATTAATTTAAGAATCCTATTCTAGTGTATATCTGCCAAGTCCCTTGAATGTATCTGCAGTCCAAATAATATCTTCGGTAGGATATTCGATTCGTGGAAAATATCGCGACATTGGTGTTATTCCATTCAAAATGTGAAAGGAAGAATGAGTGGTGAGAGGTCGGGAAACGCAACAAGGGACTGGAAAAGGATTTGAAGTGTTATCTGCCTCGCCAGCGTCCCGGGGCACACAGTCCGGGCTGGAAAACTCACCCGAGGGAAATTTTTTTATGAGGATTCCTGATAGTGTAATTTATAGTTAAAATATCTTGGGAGAGTCGGGTGTAACGTGGAAGTGAATTATTTATAGAGCCTTTAAGATATTGGCGGACTATAAGGAGAGGGGAGGCAGATGAACTTGTTTGTTTCAGTATCTAATTGCTTGTTTCTTTAGTATCCAGCTTCAGCTTTTGCACAGTGTCGGTGGTCGTGTAATACAAGGACTCTCGATATGTGTGACTCCTGTCATTGTATTTGGAGTGTCATCTTCGGCTGTCATCTTCATGTTATGTCAACGTGTAAATCATTTTACTTTTGGAATCTTGGAGCTTCGTTGTGTGCTGACCTTGTTCTTCTCCAGCTCTCAGGATCATATTTACTTGGGTTTCAAATCTTTTTGAGCAGCCGTGCAGGTGTCAGCCGCCCTCTGTTCAGCAGCTTCGTATCATCCTCGAACATCGTCTTGTAGAAATTTGCTTTCTTTGTCAAAGTAATTATCAAATGAAGGCGCCAACCCAGGGAGACTATGTAGCACCATCAAAGTTGCAGGATATTCAAAAGGCGGTAAATAATTATTTTTTGTCTAAGTCATTTGACATATATTAGGCAAATAATTGGTCATAATAATGACCCTATGCGATAATTTTTACCTCTAGTTTGGAAGGTATTCCCCTTACCCATTGATGTGTTCATCTGTTACTCCAGTGTTCCTAGAGTTGGCGCAACATTTTGAGAGGAACAGTGTGTGTCCCACCAACCAGGTCATGGATGTTCACCAAGGTTCTCAAAAGTACCTGACTGGTAATTTTGAGTACCTGAGACTTTAAACCTTTCATGGAGCACCACTTGGGTATCTAGATGGTTTTCGCCCCCTTCTTCATTGTCATTTAAGATGCACTCCAGAATATCATGCATGGGGTTTAAGAAATGAGCCAGTGTCCTAGTAACGCTATTTTTTTTTAAGGCTCCAGACATCCAGTCCAGCCTGTTGTTGAATAAATGCTATTTTACCACCTGTCGTCTTGTGTAGATTATAAAATGTAAGGAAAAGACTGCTGGAACCAATTGCTTTGTTCATTTAAGAATGTTTAATTACAGATCAATGGGTGATACAAGTTATTTTAATTTATATATACCAAATGGCTTGTCTTGAATACCTAATAACTCACAAGACAATATACAAGATTCTAACAAAGATTATATTCCTTGTATTAAGAAGGAATGTAATCACTTAGCTAATACAAGGTATAGCTAAGTGATTATAGCTGCACTCCTACAACCACTTGTGTCCAAGTCAGTATTTCACACACCACTGATCCTTCAGGCGGGCAGCAGCTCAACAGCTTTTCTTTCAAATTACCAATTATACAAGTAACACTATAATATAAACAAGTTGTTTCTGTACAGCTGGTCTTCACACCAAATCCATTACCACCAGAAATCACACCCCTCCCCCTCTCACCACTTGGATAGTTATCCAGATATTTGTGATGGTCTGAAAGCATATTACGTACGGTTTCATTAATAGTATACATGTAAACTGGCAAAATGAACCTTTGTCGTAAACAGAGATTAATCTCAATATACAACTTTAATGTAACAGAAACCGTTGTTTTAAAATATAAAAAATTATGCTAAAAACGTTTTATTTGAACAATTTGGTTTTCTGTAAATGGAATTTGTGAGCACACTGAAACAGTTTTGAATTCCATATTTCACATTACGATCAATAATACATCATATTAATTAACGTAACAAAACGTCATGAAACCTAACCAAACCTTAACCTAACCATGTATTATAAAGTAGATAATATCACAAATTATGTAGTCGTTCCCAATCCATTCCCTTGAGGGAATCTCCTCCCTGACATGAATGGTACTTACAGAACAACCCGTCCTCGACTCAAGTCCATTACATCCAGCGGTCGACCCCACAGATGCATTCATAAATTTTTACATGCTGTTCATCCAAAACAGGAATTTTCTCAAATATAAATTAATTTTATAATATATCAGCATATTGTGCATATATTGGCATAGGGTAGATTAGGTGTTTAGGTTCTGTTGGCGATTATTTGTATTTGTAGTACGTGGGTGAAGCAGTTATAGCGTTGTGGTTTGAACAAAATTCGTCAGTGAAGCACTTGTTCCGGAAGTGTTTGAACGTCATCAGTTGTGAGTCGTGTGTAAACCGTTTTTCATTCACAAACAGGGGTTTGGCGGGTGGATGGAATCACTTTTGGGTCTTTGTTTGGAGGACGGGCTGATTTAAGCGTTATTAATGTGTATCACTTAATGATTCAGTGTCTGCCAGGCTCAACTTCAATATTATATGTGTTTATAATGTAAATAAATTAAACTTTAAATTTAAATAAGAACACTCCCACAATCTTTTAGAGATTGTTTAAACAATCTAATGATATTAATTACATTGAGTAGGGGGGTGTGAACTATACAATCTATTAAATAAATTTATATCTGCTTAGGCTTATCTTGATAGACAAAACACTTTCACATTAATAAAGTATTGCAATAAAAAAACTTTATGACACAGGGCAATAACATTACTCTTCGGGTGACATGCATAGAATAATAAATATTGTCTGTAATATGAGGTGTGATCATTTTAACTATAGTACTCTGGCGATGTTCCTGGATCATAAATGGAAGCTTCTTGTCGTACCTGTATGTTTGAACTAACGAACGAGTTGATGTATGCTTCGTATAGTGTATTTCCATCGTTATTGAATTCACTAAGAAACGTACACAATACTGCGCCATGATAACGAAGGTGTCACACTGCTCCATAAGCTTGAGTTATAGTTTGGCTAATTACCGAGTGATTAACAATGTGCAACCTGTCATCTGGCCCTGGCCAAGCGTGGAGTCGGAGCTCGTGGATTATAATGAGTTTCCACGCCACCACGCCGGCTGATAACGGTTTGCCTCTTGAGGGGTTACTATACTTGTGGGGGTCACCATGTGAGGGTCACTGATTGCGGGGTCGAAACTTGTAATGACATCATAGAACCGTTCTCTGTGTGACATATTTGAATAGTATAAATTGATGCCAAGTCTCCATTGCCCCGTTAAATAGGGTGTTATACCCCTTGTTTTCCTGGATAGGATGTCCACGCCTCATGTGGACAAATAGGATGTCTATCCTCTGTTTCCTGCTAGATTGGCTGTCCAGCCTACATATCTTGCTAGATCGGAAGTCCAGGCCGCGTGTCCTGCTAGATGGGATGTCCATGTCCCTTATCCTGCTAGATAGGATGTCCAGGCCGCGTGTCCTGCTAGATGGGATGTCCATGTCCCTTATCCTGCTAGATAGGATGTCCAGGCCCCGTTCCTGTTGGATAGAATATCCAGGTCCCGTGTCATGTTAAAGATGACACTCCCAAGCCCATTTCCCTAAAGCCTCGCCTTGCATAAAACCTGTTCCATGAACTCGTAATTAAAATCCTCCCTATGAATAAAACATACGGAACACACAATAAACAATAGAACGGCGTCCAGTCCCTGCAAATGTCATATGTAACATGATCTCCTATTGAGCGCAACAGGAGTCAGCACTCGCTTCAGTGTAGCTAGCTAGCATCGTGAAACGCAGCCTCACATCATCAGCAAGGAAGGACTGTAGTATGCATAAAGTGAGCAATTTAAAATAATCGTTTGCGGGTCAATCGTGCATCCGTGACTTCGAGTTTTTATTGATTGCAATATTTTGTTTAATGAACTCGCACAAATACACTGTGGTCACAGCTAGTGGTTACAAATACGCTGTCGTAACAAATACAGTGGTTGGGAATAACGGTTCAGGGTACTGTATATCCTGGATAATAAATCTGCTCATGCAGTTTAAATTAGTTTTTTGTTTTTTTCCGCTTGAACGCTATTTTCTGAGTTTTTGATGCTGTTAAAATGTTAAAGCAACACGAGCAAGAAAAACTAGTTGATAGCTCTTGCATAACTTTGAAAATGTTGAAAAATATGTAAAAAAAAATTAGTTAGCCTAATCATGTTTGTTTAATGGTCGAAAAGTTTTCATTCACACACTATTATTTACTTGTGGCAATATCAGCTCTATATTGCTGCTAGAGCAATAACCCATGCAATATGCTGGCCACATCTGGCTTGACTGTTATCACTACCACATAACTGTCTCACGCCCATGCCCTGCTTGTATATTAGTATTCAACAATAACAGAATTTTTACAATTGTACCTTTGAATAGAAGCGCATATTTACTTCAGCTGTGTCAATTGAGAATTTGTTTGTGCTTTTAAATATGCCATAGTAAAAACATTGTTAATATTAATATAAATATTCGTGTTTTAAAAAGCTCTCGAATTTATGGTAATAATTTAAATTAGGATTGTTTGAACGCTACTCATTACCAACTAATTTCCAGGTATTTCTATCAACGGCCATATCTGTAAGAACGGCTCATCCCACTTGATACATTTATAGTACCAGCTTCGTAAATGGTTAGGGGTAGAGAGGAGGGAAGGGGGCGTGCGGCTTGCTTCCTGACGTTTAGCCATAGTGACTGTAGCTGGGTTGGTTAGGCTTGTCCCGGCAGGTGATGTGCTTGGGTGTTTTATGTCTGGCAAAGCAGTAGCGGCAGCCGCCTTATAAATCTTTGTAAGCTGAAAATTCGTTCTTGGATATTTTCAGTATTTTCTGTCGTGTCTGTACTCTCTCCTCGTGGCTCAGCTCTTATTCTGTCCTATTTCATATCCCCAGGTCTTATCCTGTCCTCTTTCATAAATAGGTGTTATCCTGTCCTCATTCATAAATACGTGTTATCCTGTCCTCATTCATATCCAGGTCTTAACGTGTCCTCATATCCCCGTTCTTAACCTGTCCTCATAACCCAGCTTTTATCTTATCCTCATTTCGCTGCTCTTTTTCTTGACATATCCCTTCCAAGTGCTATATAATCATACTGGCTTAGCGCTCCCCTCCTGATAAGTTACCTTTCTCGATGTGTTATTATACTTGGTTGTCCTGGAGGGTTTGGGGGTAGGAACTTCAGTTTCTAGCACACACTATATATATATTTCCCAGGCTAACAGCTCTCTCTCTCTCTCTCTCTCTCTCTCTCTTACCACACCTCATTTTAAGGCTAATCCTGCATGTTTTGTCCAGAACTCTGTGTCCCAGTTTTTAAATCGAGTAGTGCAGAATGTTATTGATTTCTTGGAAACAGAACTGAATAATCCTTGCAATTGTCTTCTTGCTCTCCTCAACACTTGTCTTTATAGTCATTGAAAATGTTGATTTCATTTTGTATGGGGGACTTAAAAGAGGAAAGAACAGCTTGTATGTATTACTTTCTGTAACAATAATTTGTATGATAATGTGTTGTCTCACAGCACGAGTTGGCGGTGGAGGCGGCCACCACAGGTGTGGCCACCACAGGTGTGTGGCCACCACAGGTGTGTGGTCACCACAGGTGTGCCTACCACAGGTGGTAAACAATAAACAATGCGTCGTCCCACAGCACGAGCTGGTGGTGGCGGCGGAGGCGGCCACCACAGGTGTGTGGCCACCACAGGTGTGGGGCCACCACAGGTGTGGGGCCACCACAGGTGTGTGGCCACCACAGGTGTGGCCACCACAGGTGTGCCTACCACAGGTGGTAAACAATAAACAATGTGTCGTCCCACAGCACGAGCTGGTGGTGGCGGCGGAGGCGGCCGGCAGGACCGTCCACTCAATGGTGCAGGTGACGGTGGCCGACGTCAACGACAACGCTCCACACTTCCTCCAGAGGGACATCCAGGTGGCCGTCGTCGAGGAGGACGACCGCCACCTTCCCGCCACCATCTTCAAGGTCAGTCAGCCATCTTCAATAAAGAGTTGAAGGCTTCGAACATGTTTTTAAAATTATGAATTTTATCTGAAGCACACGGCTTTAGGAGTGTTTGGAAAATTTCCTCTTTTATATTCAAACATACATCATAGGCCTATGTGAAAAATCAGCTAATCATCGTTTCAAATTATACCGCATTGCAGCGAGGGAAAGCCTATGAGACATAGATAAATATTGACCACCGTGATAACTACCATTATCTTCATTCAAATAATTTAGAATAATTTTCTTATATCATAATATATTGACAATAGTATTCTACGTAAAGGGATTGTGGATTAATGTCATAACTAGAATGTTTATATGTAGAATGTTAATAAAGCATCACTTTATTTCACATCTGGACAGTCATGAAATGGAAAAATATTAGACTACAATATTATTATTGAAATACAATTTACTAGAAATTGTTAATACAAATGAATTATCTTACCAGTATTGTTAGTA
>WNGS01001312.1:18051283-18061738 GCA_020271785.1 Procambarus virginalis | reverse complement strand
AACGCCTGCGAGTGTTTGACATTATTAAAAATATGTTCACTTAGTATACTTGATAGCATCGTTGTTAGTAAAAATCCTTTCTTGCAAAGAAACTGTTTTATTTTCTTTTAAGTAAAAGTAATTAGTAACAGTTGAATTGACAGTTTTATTTTATTTTAACGTAAAAGTAATAGTAAACAGTGGATTGACAGTTTGACGAGGCGGGCCGAAAGAGCGAAGCTCAACCCCCGCAACACAACTAGGTGAATACAACTAGGTGAATACTCACATGTCACACCACTCCCCCGCCCCTCAAATAGATAAAGAAACTAATATTTCCCTGATGGTCAATCACAACGCTTCAGATTAAACAAACAAGATAAAATATCGAGAACCCATTCCATTCCTCGTGTTGAGATGGAAGATGCGAGTCCTTTGACGTTTAGAATCTGGCCGTAGAAAACGCTTTGCATAGACAGGCCGCCGAGCCAGCCTAGAGATCGATGCCAGGCGGATCCGGGTCGAAGCTGTCACCTCCTGACCTGCTTCAGACGGAAGGTCACTCCTGACCTGCAACTGGCAGACGAGGACAACACCGCCAAGGAGCCTCGTGGTTCTCGTCATCCGGTTAAATAAGAACTTTGGCCGGATAATAAATGTAATTTTAACCGCCTCTGGGAATGTCGGGTGAAAGTCACGTTCTGTACCGAACTGATCATTTATTACTTAATCGGTTAATTAATAGAGAATGTTTTTTTAACTTATTAAATACTGGAGAGAATAAAATTTGCGATTAGCATGAAAAGTTATGATGGTGGTGGTGTTGAACTACAGTCTTTTTCACTGTAGAATATTTTGTGGGTGACAGACGGAGATAAGGAGAGGGAGACAAACAGACAGACAGACAAACAGAGATAGTGGGGGGGGGGGGAAATAGAGGCAGGCAGACATACATGGAGGGTAAAGTATCATTACTAGAGTCTGTTTCCCTTCAAGAAGGTCGTCCTCGACATCAAGGAGGTCGTCCTCGACATCAAGGAGGTCGTCCTCGACATCAAGGCACAGTCACTAAGATGTACCTCGGAGCTCTGAGAGGTGTCGGCGTATCTATGCGGCACATAGATACTCACTGTGGTCACTGTGTCACCCAAGACACTCCCTCACTGGTCACTGTGTCACCCAAGACACTCCCACACTGGTCACTGTGTCACCCAAGACACTCCCACACTGGTCACTGTCCCACCAAAGACACTCCCTCGCTGGTCACTGTGGCTGAACGATAAATAGTCACTATAGACATTAACAGGATAAATGCAACGTCATGAGGATGGAAACTAACGTGAATTGAAAGAAGAAATAAAGAATGAAGGATAACTGATGTCCCAAATCGAAGGAGCAGACATAATCCATAACCTGACGTTAGAATCAGTTGTATAATACGGTCAGTGGCGTACATCGAACTGGAACCCGTCCAAGAAGCCTCCAAGACATAGACAAATGATCCCACGATTGCCGCGTGCTGTCTCCAGGGGACCTGGGACCGAGGTAGCCATCCAAGCGCAAGAACTTCCAAGGTTAGGTTAACATGAACTGAATGGACGGAAGGTTAGGTTAGGTTAGGTTAGGTTAGGTTAGGTTAGCTTAGCTTAGCTTAGGTTATCATGAGCTGAACGGACGGAAGGGAAAATGTTCAGGAAACTGAAGCTTGTATTTGTAAAAGAAGAGCCTGATGGTGTGGCTAGTGGTTGTGGTGGAGCTGGTTGTGGTGGTACTGGTTGTGGTGGTACTGATGGTACTGGTGGCGCGCGTGTGTGTGTGTGATGGCGGTGATGGTGTTCCAGCAAGCTACTTGAGAAGGATTATAAGTGTGGGTGTCTGTATATTATTTTTAATAACCTGACCTGGGTATATAGTGGCTATTGTCTGGCCGTCCGAGGCATGCTTCGCCCAGCCTGCATGCCACTACCCGGCTTTAATTAAATTTTATATACACTAGCATTAAATATTGCTGTGTATATCATGCCAACTTTAGTTGAAGGCTATTCCAAAAAGTGTGTATATAATAAATATATAAATAAATAAATAAATAAATAAATATGTATGTATATATATATATATATATATATATATATATATATATATATATATATATGTATGTGTGTGTGTGTGTGTGTGTGTGTGTGTGTGTGTGTGGTGTGTGTGTGTGTGTGTGTGTGTGTGTGTGTGTGTGTGTGTGTGTGTGTAAATCACGAAAGTTAACACGTGATGAAAAACACGTGTCTGACACTATCATATATATATATATATATATATATATATATATATATATATATATATATATATATATATATATATGCTTGTGTGTATGTGTGTGTGTAATTACCTCCACAGGTGTTGTAAGAATCTATATTTTCAAAAATAAAATATAGGACATTCAGAGAAAAATGTTCGCGCTTGCCTCGTGTTTTAATTAGTATTTTGTCCTCCACAAAGTTTTTTATCTTTCAATCATGCATTTTGACGGAAAGGCGAAGCGCATCTGGCAATTTCATAAGGAACAATAAGGGACGCCGAAGGAAAAACTCCCAGCATGAGGAGCTGCGACAGCTAGGTGGAGGGCTTCTTATCTTGAGGATATCTTGAGATGATTTCGGGGCTTACACAGCATCAGAGAGACACATTCAGAGAGACACATTCTGAAGCATGGACGAGACAATATGTATGCTGGAAGTATCCCAGTGTTTGTCATTGGGGGAGTCTTGTTGGCGATACCTGATCAACCAGGCTGTGATTCATACGTCAGGCTGCGAGCAACCGCGTCAAACAGCCTAGTTGACCAGTCCAACAACGAGGAGGCCTGGTCGACGACCGGACCGCGGGGACGCTAAGCCCCGGAAACACTTCAAGGTAACTTCAAGGCAAGGTAAGGTAGGCGCTAAGAGACTGCGATAGTATCCCACCGACTGCTTCCTTCAATAAACTTGTGATAGTTTATTCCCATCGAATCTCTCACACGAACCACAACGATATTCATTAGTTCACCAGCAGAGTGCCAGTATTTTTTTTTTCAGAGTTGTTTCTCTCATTCTTAACTTCTGTGTCCGACTTTGAGCGTTGCTCGGTCCAGTTGCAGACGTCTTATCTCCACTGTGTTTCCAGGTATGGGAAATATGCAGGTGTCCCCTAGGAAGTGTCTTTAGTCCTAGACAGTGTCAGCCACCACGTGAAAAGCTGCAGGTTATCATTGATACCCATTGATCATCATTGATAGGGAGCCGGTCGGCCGAGTGGACAGCACGCGGGATTTGTGATCCTGTGGTCCTGGGTTCGATCCCAGGCGCCGGCGAGAAACAATGGGCAGAGTTTCTTTCACCCTATGCCCCTGTTACATAGCAGTGAAATAGGTACCTGGATGTTAGTCAGCTGTCACGGGCTGCTTCCTGGGGGTGGAGGCCTGGTCGAGGACCGGGCCGCGGGGACACTAAAAAGCCTCGAAATCATCTCAAGATAACCCATAATCGCCTAGTTTCTATTCCGTCCTTGTGCAGTAAGTCGGTTTTCCTCGGGAATTACAGCAATTGTGATGACAGCCAAGGTGGTTCCAACTGCATGCTGTCAGCAGCACAAAGACTCAGGTTTCCGGTACCGCGGACCTAACCACTTTAACGACCGGTTGGTTGGATGAAATGATTTCACACTTCGAAGATTTGAGAACGAGGTCCAATATATACACATTCTGGGCCTCGTTCTCGTATATACATCAGTATAACTGACCTGGAGGATCAGAGGAACGAAGCAGCCACAGCATGACGTGACTGCTGTGGCTGCTTCCCTCCTCTGCCAGGCTGCCAAATTCCCAAGGAAAACGAGTCATCAGGAACAGAGTAGTGCTGGATAGAACGAGAATAATACAGAAAGAAAAGAAGAGGTAGAAACATAAGTATAAATTCATAACGAAAGAAAGCCTAGACGAAAAAGCCTCAAAAATATGTAATGTCAATCTAATGGGCGGAGCAGGACCTAAGAGTAGTTCAAAGGGAACGAAAGTGACCTACGTTAATTACATAGTCCCAGGTCATCCTGGAGAAGCTTCGACGGGCTGCTGTGTGCCTTGGCACAAGGTAAACTTGTAGGGGCGAGCACTGGTGTAGGTGTAGTACATGGTTATACACACTCATACACATGCATGTAATACACCAGTTTACAGATCGTTGGAGAAACTTGGGTGTATAAGGAACAGCTATACACATTACTCTCACAAACAAGGATATAGTACACATAGATACATATCGTATAGGATATAGTACATAGGTACACATAGTATAGGATATAGTACACAACTATACACTGTGATAAACAGTGCAACTCTTAGATATACACATTGCTTAACAGGATGCATTACACAGGGTGTATTTCCCAACGGTAGACTTTGACAAACGGTGCAGGACACGGCTTATACACTTTACATGACAAACAAGGGTATTCTACATACAGTTCTACAAACTACCCACTTAATCACACTCTAAAATAATTCAATGTTGTCTCTTCCGTTCCCACAGCGAGCCGTCTGCTGTCTGGCGCTGGGGGTCCTCTGCAGTTCTCGGAGCCTCGCTACTGCCTGGTGGTGGCCGAGGATGCCCCGCCGGGCCTTAGGGTCACCCAGGTCTCCGCCACCCACAAGGACGGTCAGTACCTCAACCCTTCACCCTCACTGCTATTGAATATATAATTAGTGACCTATTGCCTGTGGGCAGTTTACGGGCTCACCATAGCCCGTGCTACATGGACATTTCGTTCTGAGTAGATGGGAGGATAGAGGAGGGCTTTGCGGCAGAAGAGAGAGATAAGAGGAGGAGGAAGAGATAATGTCTGAGGGAGGGGAGGGAGGGAATTTATGAGGGGAAGGCGCCAAGCCATTACTACTATATAGTTCTTCGTCAGGATAAGGATTTGGGATGGGACGGGCGAGGGGGGGGGGGGAGAATGGTGCCCAACCGCTTGTGGACGGTCGGGGATTGAACGCTGACCTGCATGAAGCGAGACCGTCGCTCTACCGTTCAGCCCAAGTGGTTGAGGGACTGCAGGGCTGTGTGGATCAGGCTTCACATCAACAAATACATAATATTTAACTACTGAATAGGTATTTTGACATTTTTGTTCCGAATTTTTGTTCTCTTCTGTACAACTGTTGTTAAGATTAATAATCAGTTATGAACTGCCACGACGCGATACGCAGTTACGATTTACCTTGCAGTGATAAGCTGATGTTGCGAAAGTTTAATTGGGTAGTTCGACAGTGATAAATTTATAAACGTGTACCAGTATTAACTTGCGAATTATTGAGGAAACTATTGTTGTTGCCTCTGGAGTGTGGCAGTGTTATGGTGGCAGCTGAGAGGTCTGCCCCCCCCCCAACCCCACCCCCTGGTTGTGGGCTCCCACCCTTCCCCCACCAGGGGGTTGAGTGCTTCCTACGTCCCCCGCACGCCCACCCCAGCACGCCCACCCCCATACCACGCCTACGCCCACGCACGCCCCACACCTACGCCCACGCTCGCCCCACACCTACCACGTCTACGCCCACGCACCCCCACACCTACGCCCACGCTCGCCCCACACCTACGCCCCACGCTCACCCCACACCTACCACACTACGCCCATTGCATATTTGCATCCGTACGTTTTATGTTTACCGATGTAACACCTATGGCTTAAGACATTCTTATTCTCAAACTTGTAAAGCTCTACTTGTGGAAATGGAAGGCTGTCGCTTCTTCTGCAAAGCTAATCTCCAAAGTCTGTTAACCAGACCACACACTAGAAGATGAAGGGACGACGACGTTTCGGTCCGTCCTGGACCATTCTCAAGTCGATTGTCAAGACCATTCTCAAGACCACAATCGACTTGAGAATGGTCCAGGACGGACCGAAACGTTGTCGTCCTTTCACCTTCCAGTGTGGTCCTGGTCAACTTACTTTAGCCACGTTATTGTGACTCATCGCCTGCTAATCTCCAAAGCTACATGAAAAGTGTTCATATCAATACTCTGCAACACTTTAATCGCGGGGAAAAAAATGTGATGAGAAGTGACAGCAGTGTCGTGGGATCACTTTTTTTCCATCAGACAGCTGTCAACACAGCCAGATGATGATCACCTGTTGACTCCCAGAAGTCAAGAGCCTCGTGTAAGGTGGTTCTCCTCACTTTACCTGCTTCCAAGCTCAGGATCCATTACCTTTCCGCCCGGTCTCTGACCAGATTCACGAAGCAGTTACGCAAGCACTTACGAACCTGTCCATCTTTTTCTCAATCTTTTGGCGGCTTTGTTTACAATTATTAAACAGTTAATCAGCTCCGAAGCACCAGGAGGCTGTTTATAACAATAACAACAGTTGATTGGGAAGTTTTCATGCTGGTGAATTGTTTAATAAAATGTAACCAAAGCCGTCAAAAATTGAGGAGAGATGTACACGTTTCGTCAGTACTTGCATAACTGCTTCGTGAATCTGGCCCCAGCCTCCAGCTGGCTCCTGGTTAACCAGGCTGTTTGGCTCCGCTGCTTGCAGTCTGATGCAGGAATAACAATCCGCTTGAACAGGTATCCTTGGAAGGTGTTGTATTAAGCTCCCCCCTTTTTAATAAACACCTTCACAGGTTTTTATTAAGGGGGTCCTAAGGCATTATGGACTTCCAAGCACCCTGCCTCACTCCTAACTTCACTATTTTCGCCCGAGGAATAAATAACATCCACTACGGGCCTCACCATAGCCAGTGCTACTTGGAACTTCTTGTTTCACGAAGCGAATCTTAACAACAACAACAACAGCCCAAGGAACCCTCCAGGGAGATAGTCTAAATAGACAAAGTGTCGGGAGATAGTCTAAATAGACAAAGTGTTCATATTGTGCACTCGTACATGCACTTACGAGTGCACAATAGAGTTTAGGCCTGTATTACTCATCACAATACTGTTCCTTGGGAGTGAACACCGATTCCGGTGCCTGTCTAGCCTGTTCTGTGCTGGTTGTTTATCACACTAATGACTCATGTTTTTATTTTACTCCAGCTCTCTGTTCTGTCTCCCAGCTCTCTGTTCTGTCTCCCAGCTCTCTGTTCTGTCTCCCAGCTCTCTGTTCTGTCTCCCAGCTCTCTGTCCTGTCTCCTAGCTCTCTGTCCTGTCTCCCAGCTCTCTGTCCTGACTCCCAGCTCTCTGTTCTGTCTCCCAGCTCTCTGTCCTGTCTCCCAGCTCTCTTTCCTGTCTCCCAGCTCTCTGTCCTGTCTCCTAGCTCTCTGTCCTGTCTCCTAGCTCTCTGTCCTGTCTCCCAGCTCTCTTTCCTGTCTCCCAGCTCTCTTTCCTGTCTCCCAGCTCTCTGTCCTGTCTCCCAGCTCTCTGTCCTGTCTCCCAGCTCTCTGTCCTGTCTCCCAGCTCTCTGTCCTGACTCCCAGCTCTCTGTCCTGTCTCCCAGCTCTCTTTCCTGACTCCCACTCTCTGTTCTGTCTCCCATCTCTCTGTTCTGTCTCCTAGCTCTCTTTCTGTCTCCCAGCTCTATGTCCTGACTCCCAGCTCTCTGTCCTGTCTCCCAGCTCTCTGTTCTGTCTCCCAGCTCTCTGTCCTGTCTCCCAGCTCTCTGTTCTGTCTCCCAGCTCTCTGTCCTGTCTCCCAGCTCTTGTCCTGTCTCCCAGCTCTTTGTCTGTCTCCCAGCTCTCTTTCCTGTCTCCTAGCTCTTTGTCCTGTCTCCCACCATCTCTTCCCTGAATTCCAGATCTCTCTTTCTTGATTCCCAGTCGTCCTGCTTGACCCTTAACCCTCCTTTCTGACCCTTAACCGTCTTTCTGACCCTTAACCGTCTTTCTGACCAGGATCCAGCTCTCCTTCACTCACAATTAATCCCTGGACCCCACATTTCACTCAGCCGCTGATCTCCCTAAACTCTCGCTCTTGGAGCCTTCACCCCGGCGTCAGTTCCGCCTGGCGTCTGCACCAAATACATATAAATGTGTTGGTAACGAAGCGAACAAGGTATTCTCTGCTTTCTCTCTCTCTGTCTCTCTCTCTCTCTCTGCCTCTCTCTGTCTCTCTCATCTCTGTCTCTCTCTCCTCTCTCTCTCTCTCTCTCTCTCTCCTGTCTTCTCTCTCTCTCTCTCTCTCTCCTCTCTCTCTCTCTCTCTCTCTCTCTCTCTATCTCTCTCTCTGTCTCTCTCTCTCTCTCTCTCTCTCTCTCAGCGGGTACCAGATCTTGCGCTGACTAGAGTTCTTTCTGACGTGTTTAAATCTCTTGTGACTAGATTCCATCTGTGTCAGCCCGTTCTGCTTTGTTATACTGAATATGGCATTTTCGTCTGTTTATTTTTAGTTTTTTTTTAGAATCTTTTATGTCGTTATCATGTCCTATCTTGGATTGAGTGTGGTGTGAAGTCCAGCTTCTTGATTTCTGTTTAGCGTTTCTAGTTTAGTTTTTTGGCTGTTTTTCAGGCGTGTGGTCTATGCCGAGACTGCATACTCCAGAGCGGGTTTCCCAGCTCTCTTTCCGTTTCCCACTCTTCCTGTTTCCCAGACTTTTAAACGTCTGGACGTTTATAAGGTCCGGAGGACTGCCCAGACGTGTACGAGTCCGGCAGACGCTACAGACATTATTCTGCTAATGTCTCCCACTAAAGTCGTTCTCCTTACATGATGCAGGACGCTGACTCACCTTCATTCTCTGCTACTCTTGTGTTCTGACTTCTGTTCCTATTGTCATAACTTTGCATTTGTGTAGTTGAAATCTAGTAGCCATTTATAAAAAAAAACCACCTATGGAGTGTCAGAACAGATACTACAGATAATAGGAGAAGAGAAACTATAGTGAAGCAGAGAATCAGAACAAGACTCGGAACATTTTACTATATATAGTCTTATGTTGTGATTCTCATTAGTTTTGCATCGTCAGGAAAAATTATTGCTCAAGGTTTGCAAATCTTCTTTGCTAGACTCTTCTAGCTTTTGCTAGCCCTACGTGGTCAAGATGTTACAAAACTTTGCTGCCAATAATAATTACTAAAACCAACATGTATTTCCATATTTTCTAAAGGTATCTAACACAATGCAGATTAAAATGTGTAATAAGCAGAAGGGTCTGTAATTAATGTTGCAGTAATTTTTGTCTTGAAGGAAGAAGTGGATTGAGGAGAATTGTAATTGCTGTAACTCCCTCCGGTGATGTTTATTTTTATTTTTTTATTTCATCTGACGCAGGACAAAGATAGAGAGAAGTCCCCTCTGTCCAGTTCCCCATTCCTCTTCGTTGTTCTGTGAGTGATGAGTGTGGATGGGGTGGAAGGGGCGGGTTCCCTCTCCCTTCTTCCCCCCCTCCCTGTGTTACCCTTCCGGGATCTCTCTCCTTTGTGGCAGTGTCCATCCTAAAGACAGAGAGAGAGAGAGTGATTTACAAATTTATCCGGTACCATAGCAACTATATGATTAATGCTGAATAAACGCTTCATGCATCTAATCTTGGGATTAGGTTGCAAGTCTCAGCTGGACTCCCTACAGGAGTCAAATCCGAAAAGGGATGAGGCTCTGTGGTCACATCACCCACAGAGTTGGTGTTACCCCCTAGACGATATGCTGTGGCCAGAAGATAGGATTCAGGAGTGAAGATTATGCACTATGCGTTGAACTGGGCTCAAGATTTGTACAAGCCAGTTTCATGTCTCCCAATGCACAATTATGATCACCAAACCTGTTCTTCAGATCAAAGTCTATAAATAGGATGCTGGTCTTGGTTAATGTGATATGTCAAAGAACGAAATGTGAACAAATAATAACAGCGTTGGAAGCAACGGATGGATACTGTTTATCTGTTGATAACCTGTTGACGATATCGAGTGATATTCTACTCCCAACAGCCTGTTGTTTGTTCAACTTTCCTGGTGGACGAGTGAGGGTTGTTGTTGTATGTTGTTGTTATAGATTCATGTTGTTATAGTGTTAGATATTGAGTAGCACGGGCTATGGTGAGCCCGTAACTTACCTGTCACAGGAGCGGGCAAGTAGCCGGGCTATGGTGAGCCCGTAGTGGACTTACCTGGCACAGGAGTGTGCTGTGTAGACTGTGTACGGTGCCATCGTTCGGAGTGAGGGGTCGCTGGGAGAGGTTATAGCGACAATCCTCGGTCATTCAGGGGGCCCGCTCCTGTGCCTGGTAAGTCCAATACGGGCTCACCATAGCCTGTGCTACTTGGAATTTTTGAACTCCCAGTAGCTGAATCTATGACAACGTCATTCAGGCACAGGCGGGTCACACGCGCGGCCAAACCCGTCCTCGTAAATAGAACGGTCGCATTTGACGTATACCCAAAGGCCGAAAATCGTCGCATTTTGACGATCGCATTTTGAACGTCGCATTTTGACGTATACCTAAGGCCGAAAATCGTCGTACTAGAAAATGGTAGCGGCTCTCTCGACACACACACACACACACACACACACACAC
>WNGS01001312.1:18019426-18033469 GCA_020271785.1 Procambarus virginalis | reverse complement strand
TTCCAGTACAGTCTCACTACTTGAGAGAACATACTCTCCAACACTGTATCTGTGATTGCCCTGTTATCAGTGACTTCAGACCAAATGGTATGAAGCACTTTGAGCTCTGTATTACTTCATACACTCAGGAATATGGAAGATATTCTTGTGCTGTGCCCAGATTTTGCTAGTGGGGCTAATAGATCAGCCTTACATTTCTTGTTCTCTATTGATTCCATGTATGCCTAACCATCCTGTGACATGGGAGTATTAGATGAATTTATAGCTAATTTTTATCTACACTGTGTAATCTTCCATATAGAATAGGGTAGCAGCACATTACTGTGAATACCTAAGCTTCTTAATAAAAAAATCAGTAATAAAGATTTAAATTATGTTTGTATTATTACCAGTATTATCCTTATTAAATCATGTTAACCATGGATCATTAAGATCTCATGTTGATATGTAATAATCATATTTCTTTTGAATCATTCATTAGATTGTGCATTATGTCTCAATTTTCACTTCTTGCGATATACTGTACAGTACCAAAATATAGGATAAAAATTAACCAGTAATATTTCTGTCATTATATTTATTATTTAAATAACTGCATCAATATTTTTACCGCTGACAGGATTTTTTTTTTACTTACAGGTGCATTATTTGTTAAAAAAAAAATGGGTTTATTGTTACAATGGTGCTACATAGCGTTCCCAGCTTGGAGCCTTCTTTTAATAATTACTGACTTACTGTTACACACATACAAATTGTGTAACAGGAAGTGGACCCTTCCCCTTGATCTTGGACCCCTGCTTCCCACTCTCTTTTTTAACATTCCATAATAGCCCATATAGTCATAATTACAGGCCTAAGTATTCAATGACAAAAGTTGTTGAAGTTTTTACCCTTACCTAACATTATTTGTGCCCTTACCTAACATTATTTGTGCCCTTACCTAACATTATTTGTGCCCTTACCTAACATCATTTGTGCCCTTACCTAACATTATTTGTGCCCTTACCTAACATTATTTGTGCCCTTACCTAACATCATTTGTGCCCTTACCTAACATCATTTGTGCCCTTACCTAACATTATTTGTGCCCTTACCTAACATTATTTGTGCCCTTACCTAACATTATTGTGCCCTTACCTAACATTATTTGTGCCCTTACCTAACATTATTTGTGCCCTTACCTAACATCATTTGTGCCCTTACCTAACATTATTTGTGCCCTTACCTAACATTATTTGTGCCCTTACCTAACATTATTTGTGCCCTTACCTAACATCATTTGTGCCCTTACCTAACATTATTTGTGCCCTTACCTAACATTATTTGTGCCCTTACCTAACATCATTTGTGCCCTTACCTAACATTATTTGTGCCCTTACCTAACATTATTTGTGCCCTTACCTAACATTATTTGTGCCCTTACCTAACATCATTTGTGCCCTTACCTAACATTATTTGTGCCCTTACCTAACATTATTTGTGCCCTTACCTAACATCATTTGTGCAGCATATTTTTCTTTTATGTCTCACCCAGATTTAATTTCAAAATAAAACCAAACAAAATAGATTAAAAAATGGGTATGTATAGCTAAGGTACACCCCTAGCTAGACTTATCGCTAGGTGAACAGGGGCATTTGGTGATAGTAAATGCTCCCACCATCACCTTCTCTCATATTGAGAAGGATCATCACCTTCTCTCGTATGTCATGTTCACCAGTGTTTATTTACTTAATAAATACTGGTATAATATCTTGCTATCATAAAACTAATTCTATCATAAAATACATATTTACTACAAGTTTCAAGAAGAGAATGCATATATAGCTAACACGAAGAACTCCTCTTGACGAGACTCGCCAACTACAATATTTCTTTATAAGAAAATTGATCCTCCGTGTTGGGAAGTAGATTTTTTTTTTAGTTATATCCAGTTTACGTAAAGCTACGAGTGGTCGAGAACAACCTTAGCGTGACGGAGCATACTTACGAAGATTTTCCTTCTTAAATGCCTACCAAAATACCGACGTAGCCACTAGGAAGATGCTAAGAAGAAAAACGTTCGCAAGTACGTACGTAACTGCTTCGTGAATCTGACCCCTGGACACCAGGGATTTTTAAGGCTTGGAGACACTCGCTGACTTCTTCCCAGTTGTGTCAAGCGGGGTTTACTTTTGATATGGTAATATTGTATGTGGCAGCCATTGTCCGGGTGAAGAGAGGAGGGGCGGGGGCCCCGGAGCTACAACACGCATGAATTCCCACACTAGGGGGAGCTTTCTTACGCTGGTCGACCCTCCTACGACCCCGGGCGTAGAATCCGACCCAAGAATCAAAATTTTGAAGGATACACCACCACCACCCACAGCTAACACCGCCTAACTCCCCATTTCAAACTTAATAGGAGTCACTGGGATTTGAAATAGGAGCCGAACCTTCTTCAAGCGGGGCATGGGGGTCGACCCCAGCCACCCTACGACACTCCCCATTCAGTCACACATCACCATGCACAGTTCCGTGTGGCTAGCCCTAAGCGTCTGGCCTCTAACCTTCGACAGACAAACTAACAAACGAACATTATCTTGTATAGATATAGATAGACATACACAGAGAAATCCCATTATCGCGATATATCATTGAACAAATCCACAGGAGCCGACGTTCCCAGAGCGGGCCTGGGAACACCCACCGCATAAGTTCGAACCCTCATCACGGCTCGGGTGGATTTGTTTATAAATGGATATAGATGTGTGTGTGTCTAGGGCGGTGTGTAGGGAGCGTGGTGATGCTCACGGGGCCCCCCTCAAGCTTGATCATCACACCGCCTCCTCGCCTGGGTCAGTCAACCGGAGAGAGGCGTCAGGCCGGCCCCTCCATCACCACTACATTTACCCAGAGGAAGGAACCAGTGTTGCCAAGTACAGCCACCAACCTTTAATGTCCTGTCCACCACAACCTCAGTGTGGAGTGCTGAGTGTACTTGCCCCTCTCCCACCCCCTTCCCTTCTCCCTTCCGCTCGCTCTCTCTTCCAGACTTCCTCGCCCTCCCTCCCAGGCTTCCTTCCAAAAGAGAGAGAGAGAGAGAGAGAGAGAGAGAGAGAGAGAGAGAGAGAGAGAGAGAGGAGAGAGAGAGAGAGAGAGGAGAGAGAGAGAGAGAGAGAGAGAGGACCACTGGAACGTCAGAAAGAGCCCAATGCACTAGTTTCAATAGCTACGAGGCGTCTGCAGTTGTTGTCACTATAGGGCTTCCTGTGCAGGTATCGTCACGAGGGTCAATTATTACCTACGCATGTATTGTCGAAAGGACCATTCACTACCTGCGCAGGTATCGTCGCAATAAGTGTCCCCCGCTCTACCGGTGCACATGTTGCCAAAAGGGATCCCGCTACCCAGACTGTCGCAACCTGTCCTCTTAAAAATAACGTCGCTTTTGGCTGTTTACCCGTATGGTCGAAAGTGGACGTAATTTGAAAATGAAAAAAAAATTAATAATAAATTGGGATTTTGTTTTCAACAACAGTAAGTTAAGGGTCCTCTGATAGGTTAGGTGGGCAGGAACTTCTCATAAAGTTTCAAAACGTTATGAAAAACGTGAAGTGAAAATTTCCTCTTCTAACCATACCGAGTAGGCTGGACGACTCAAACAGAAAACGGGACAGTACATCACTTTTGTGAGTCGATTTAATTTCAAATTACGTCCAAATTTGGCCATAGTGCGCATACGAGCCAAAAGTGACGTTATTTTTAAGAGGACGGGTTGGTCGACATAACAAAAACCAACACCTTTCGGTCAATCCTCGATAATGGTCCGGGAAGGACCGAAACATCGTCAACAGCTTTATTTCCAAATTTGCGGGTTTGGTGTCTCACTTCCCTGGGAACACAAACCGTAACTGTCTCTATTTTCCGCTTGTTACAACTTGTAATAAAGTTGCAACATCTTGGCTAAACGTGTTTATGAGGTATTAGAAGGTTGTTACAACCTGCTATATTGTTGTTATAACTGGTTAGGAGGTGTTAAAAATTGTTCAAACGTTGTACCAACCACGTAGTTTCGGTGTGTGTTTGGCGGGTTGCGCGTGGTTTCACAGGGAAGACTAACTGAAATAAAATTCAAAACGCATCAATACGAGAATTTCCAGCAGTTGCACGTCCAGGCTTCAGCTCCCAAGGCAAAAATATTCTCGGAGAGATAATCCTTTGAGTGCGCTCAACACGTTTCGTTATGATTTATTTGTTATTTTAATGTTTCGCTGAATTAGCTATAAACTGCAGCAATCATAACGGATCCTGACCGGCAAAATGGAACACACACACACACACACACACACACACACACACACCACACACACACACACACACACACACACACACACACACCACACACACACACACACACACACACACACACACACACACACACACACACACACACACACACACACACACACACACACACACAAAAGGGGGCTGGGTGGCTGAGTAGACAGCGCTCTAGGCTCGTGGACCTAGGCACCGGGGTTCGATACCCGCATCCGGCGGAGACAGATGGGCAGAGTTTCCTTAACCCTGATGTTCCTGTTACCTAGCAGTAAATAGGTACCTAGCAGTACATAGGTACCAGCGCGTATCAGCTGTCTAACGACAGCTGATACGCGCTGCTTCCGGTGTGTGTGTGTGGGGGGGGGAGCATTACAGAAACTTCAGAAGGCCGATTGGCCAATACAAGGAGGAGCCTATATGAGGAGGCTCCCATTGGACCATACGTGGAGGCTCTTATTCAGATTCGTCCAAACTTAAATCATATATGTCTAAGCCCACGCCTCAAACAATCCATCTATCTCGGGTCATTAATTTAACTCGATAATTAGTTTCATAAGACGTCAACAATGTTTCCAGACCAGTATTTACCCAGGTCTTTCCTAAATCTAAACTTATCCAATTTCCGTCCATTGTTTCGTGTTCTATTTTGTGCTGAAATATTTAAAATCTTATTTATATATCCCTTTTGTTAAACCCTTTCATCCCTTTATATATATATATATATATATATATATATATATATATATATATATATATATATATATATATATATATATATATATATCAATCATTTCATCATTTCACCCCTTACTCATGAGGGGGGTGGGGGCGTGGATGGAGGGGATGTGGGGGGGGACGAGGGGGGAGTGGGAAGGGGGACGAGGGGGGGAGGGGGGGAGGGGGCGGGTCCCCTGAGGGGTGCCTCCAGCTCAGTGATCCCGCCACAACCAGCAGTGCCATATGCCATGGCACACTCTCCCCCCTCCCCTGCCCATATGTCGTTTCGCGTTTATTTATTTACATACAAGAAGGTACAGTGGGTTGCGAGAGAACAAAACATGAGTGTTCTTACAGTCTTGCAACACGCCTAGCGTACCGGGCGTTACTTGACCCTAAACCCAATCATCTGGCTTAGGTTGCTAAAGCAGATCACTCCTATAGTCTTATTGACCCAAGTGTAAGCATTTGTTCTTTCCGCGAGAGATACGGTACAAACCATTCACGCGGAGGATGGGAACTGTTCACATGTTCTGTGTGTACGTCCAGGGTCGAGGCTTCGGATGTGGTCGAGTTGCTCTTGTACGACAGAGTTCTAATTCAGCGCCGTGGTTGACGTCAGCGGGTCTTGCAGGAAGTCTTTAGGTGATGTGCGTTCATGGTGCCTGGCCGGGTGAGGCGTCTGGCCAGGTGAGGCGAGGCGTGCGTAGGACCGGGTCAGGCCCTCTGGTTAAGGACGGCTGTGTTTAAAACATAGGCTGGGTGTGAATGATGGACGTTCCGCAGTCAGTCCTCCTGAGCGTTCCCAACGTCCACCAAACTGTCGTACTAAAGTGCCCTTTCCTAACCTACCAGAAGACCCAAAACAGAAAACGGGACAGTAGGTCAATTTCGTGTGCCACTCCCATTTTCCAGTGCGACGATTTTTGGCCTTAGGCAAAGTATACGTCAAATTGCGACGTTCTATTTGGAGGACGGATTGCTGCCGTTCCGAGTCACAGTTTCGAACAGTTTAGTACCGAACCACTTTAGTACGTCTAGTTCATGTTAATGAATTAGACGTTTGTTGAAATGTGCGGCTCAAAGTCATAACATGGAGACTGACGGAACGGGACATGAGCGTCAGATTCGCTGACACCTGACCTTACGAAAGTTGACAAGTTGCCACCCCGGTGGAGGCGGAGGTCTACCCCAGGTGGAGGCGGAGGTCTACCCCCGGTGGAGGCGGAGGTCTACCCCAGGTGAAGGCGGAGGTCTACCCCCGGTGGAGGCGGAGGTCTACCCCAGGTGGAGGCGGAGGTCTACCCCCGGTGGAGGCGGAGGTCTACCCCAGGTGGAGGCGGAGGTCTACCCCCGGTGGAGGCGGAGGTCTACCCCAGGTGGAGGCGGAGGTCTACCCCTGGTGGAGGCGGAGGACTACCCCAGGTGGAGGCGGAGGTCTACCCCAGGTGGAGGCGGAGGACTACCCCAGGTGGAGGCGGAGGACTACCCCAGGTGGAGGCGGAGGTCTACCCCCGGTGGAGGCGGAGGTCTACCCCAGGTGGAGGCGGAGGTCTACCCCTGGTGGAGGCGGAGGTCTACCCCCGGTGGAGGCGGAGGTCTACCCCTGGTGGAGGCGGAGGTCTACCCCTGGTGGAGGCGGAGGTCTACCCCTGGTGGAGGCGGAGGTCTACCCCTGGTGGAGGCGGAGGTCTACCCCCGGTGGAGGCGGAGGTCTACCCCTGGTGGAGGCGGAGGTCTACCCCTGGTGGAGGCGGAGGGCCACTATGCTAGGACGGAGGACGGAGGGGGGGGGGGGGGGGGCGGCACATACATCAAAGTGAAGGTTGTGGGAGACGAATGGTGTGATCAGCGGCCCGTCCCGGCATCATATGTGTTGAGTGATGATCTTATTACCCGAGAGATGTGAACCCATTCACCACCTGACTGGCGTTACCAACACCACCCCCCCCCCCCCAGGGGCCAGAGATATCTGCCACCATCTCGATAGCTCCGATATCTCACTACCCTCGAGGGGGTTATCAAACTGTAAGCTTCCTCCCCCCCCCCCCCCCATCGCACCCTCCACCTCCGCTCCATCGAACACAAATAAATACCTGTGGTTTACCTGTGGCCGTTATATAGAGTCGGAGCCTGGCTCGAGGGGGCGTCGTCCCCGGCTTTAACGGCCTTATCACCGCCCAGCTCACCCAACCTAACCTTCCTGCAGGACGTTGTTACATTCACTCGTGAGGACTTCTGTCCTAACTTTGTCCCGGCGATATTTCTTACGTTTGGAGGACATCTGAGGTAAGGCCAGTGTTCTCAAGGTGTGGATATGACACCTTGAGGAGCAACTGGGGGTTTATGCTGCCCCTCTTGTCGGTCATTTCACTCAAGTTGATATAAGATGTAACGACTTTATTACAAGTTGTAACAAGCGGAAAATAGAGACAGTTACCTTTTGTGTTTGCTGGGTTTTGTCCTTGGAAAAATTAGGGGATACAACTCCTGTTTCCCCTACGGAGAGAGAGTACATCTTGAGTGCACTGAGGCAGGCCAGTGTTTAAGGACAAGCTGGAGGTACTCGAGTCCACAGAGTACAAACGCTTCACTGATTCCATACAAGAAGTAAAAATTGTCTGTAAGTTTCATAGCTCAAACAACCCCACTATGATTAAAGAAGGATGGTTATCTTGAGGTTATCTTGAGATGATTTCGGGGCTTTAGTGTCCCCGCGGCCCGGTCCTCGACCAGGCCTCCACCCCCAGGAAGCAGCCCGTGACAGCTGACTAACACCCAGGTACCTATTTTACTGCTAGGTAACAGGGGCATAGAGTGAAAGAAACTCTGCCAATTGTTTCTCTCCGGCGCCCGGGATCGAACCCGGGACCACAGGATCACAAGTCCAGTGTGCTGTTCGCTCGGCCGACCGGCTCCCCATGACCAGGATGGGAACACAAGACTAGTGACTTCTTTAACTTCTCCAGCTTCTCTAACCTAAGGATCAGGATTAGGATTTGGGATGGGAGGGGAGAGTGGTGGTTTGAAGTTAGGATTGGTGCCCAATCACTTGGCCCGGACGGTAGAGCAACGGTCTCGTTTCATGCAGATTGGCGTTCAATCCCCGACCGTCCACAAGTGGTTGGCCACCATTCCTTTCCCTCCGTCCCATTCCAAATCCATATCCTGAACCCCCTTCCCAGTCCAATATAGTCGTGACAGATTTGCGTTTTCTTCTAACAGTTGCCTTCCGTAGGAGGGAAGAAATAGCCTAAGCTACTCTATCCCATTGAGATGCATTTTATTGTCTCAATAAACTTACTTGAACTTCCCTTCCGATAGGTTCGAAGTGCATGTCCTTCAACGCTTTATTCCTTCAATGCCATCGTCTGGGAGAACGATGGCTTGGTGATGGCGCGTCTCCATGTTGCTGGTCTGGTGTAGAAGTTGTCTGATACATGTGGTATACAGGAGCCTCAAGGACTCCTTACTCGAAGTGTTGAAGGCAGTTCTTATGTTGGCCAATGTAGCCATAAGACATATTTTACGCTGCGCCAACATTGTTGATAATGGCCACGAGCAAGACCACTCGTCCGAGGGGAGACGGGACATAAGAGATTATACCAAAGTAACTCTGTGACTGAAAGCCGAGTCGTCAGACTCTTTCTATCCTCTAGTTTTCAATCTCCAAATAATGTTGAAAGGAGGATCTTCCCGACTTCCACTGATCAATCAGAATTTCGTAAACAAATTAATATATGTATATCCGGAGGATATATATCCAGAGTATATTGGACGGACGGGGGAGGGGGGTAGTATATACGGACGGACGGAGGGAACGGACAGTCAAACAGATCAAACATCAGCAGCAAAAAAAAACATGAATAATTTTCCACATGAAAATTGGAAAATATTCCTTGATGTAAATTCCAACCTTTATTTTTTTTACCTTTCATAAATTGCCAATTAACCCCCCCCCCCCCGTGGTAAATTATATAACCAAACTGATACAAATATCAAATTTGGTCATACGGTATATAGCAAACTGTTTCTTTACCCCCTCTGTAAACTAATGGCCATTCGGTTAAAAATTGGAAACCGTTATCTTACAAACAATTTTCTTCCCCTTTCCAGTAAACAATTTTCCCCCTTAGTAACCTAAACCTATTCCTTCCCCCCCCCCCAAATGAAAAAAAGGTCGTGTCGAAATTTATGAAGAACATTCTGGGCGAAAATGATGAATGATTTGACTTTCTTCGGATATAAATAATAATTGTACCCCGTTGAAATGTGTTCAGAGGCCAAGGGGGAACCAGAGTGAATACAGATGAATACAAATGATCTTAAAATTCAAATACTTCCACTTATCTGATGTGTATGGCATGGGGTATACATTTGGCAGAGAGGGGAGGGGGGGATATATGTAGCAGGGGGGGGGATATGTAGCAGGGGGGGGGATATATGTAGTGGGGTGGGGGTCAGTATGTTAAATTTTTCATTAGAGGACGTTCGTTTACACATTACACACAGAAATCACAATAGTGTGATGCATCAAATGAACAAATCCCCAAGGGCCGTGACGAGGATTCGAACCTGCGTCCGAGGCTGCAGGATCCAAGTAAATTCAGTAGAATTTCTGGTTGCAATTCTTATCCATGTCGTAGCTCAGTCGATTAAGGCAGCGTCTGGGATGCTCTCGGACGCAGGTTCGAATCCTCGTCACGGCCCTTGTGTATTTGTTCATTTGTTTACACATCTACAATGTGTAAACAAAGATCCTTTACACATCTACTGGAGGGGAATTGCGTCCCCCTCACCACCTCACTCCGAGGGGATCCGAACCCACCCGACTGAGGGTGGGGTGGTGGTGGTGGTAGGTTCACAACCTGTCCTCTTAAAATAACGTCGCTTTTGGCCGTTTGCCCGTATGGCCGAAAGTGGACGTAATTTGAAAATGAAAAAAAGGAAAAAAAATTTGGTATTTTTTCTTTCAACAACAGTAAGTTAAGGGTCCTCTGATAGGTTAGGTGGGCAGGAAATTCTCATAAAGTTTCAAAACGTTATGAAAAACGTGAATTGAAAGTTTCCTCTTCTAACCTGTCCAGGACCTCTCTAACCAGGACCGGACGACTCAAACAGAAAACGGAACAATACGTCACTTTTGTGAGCCGATTTCATTTCAAATTACGTCCAAATTTGGCCATAGTGCGCATACGAGCCAAAAGTGACGTTATTTTTAAGAGGACGGGTTGGGTAGACACCCACGTGCCACTGTTATCTTGAGATCTTGAGGTTATCTTGAGATGATTTCGGGGCTTTTTAGTGTCCCCGCGGCCCGGTCCTCGACCAGGCCTCCGCCCCCAGGAAGCAGCCCGTGACAGCTGACTAACACCCAGGTACCTATTTTACTGCTAGGTAACAGGGGCATAGGGTGAAAGAAACTCTGCCCATTGTTTCTCGCCGGCGCCTGGGATCGAACCCAGGACCACAGGCTCACAAGTCCAGCGTGCTGTCCGCTCGGCCGACCGGCTCCCTCAGCCGGTCTGTTGGGAAGCTGTTTACCTCAGTTTTCCCAGTGTGACTGAGTACAGTAGTCGACCTGCTGAGTTGATGAGGTTATTTCCCCCTCTATTTCTTAGTGTGTATAGTACACAGTAGGCTGCTATAGTGTGATGTAGTACACAGTAGGCTGGTGTAGTGTGATGTAGTACACAGTAGCGGTGTAGTGTGTTGTAGTACACAGTAGGACCTGATATTGTGATGTAGTACACAGTAGGCTGCTATAGTGTGATGTATTACACAGTAGGCTGCTATAGTGTGATGTAGTACACAGTAGGCTGATATAGTGTGATGTAGTACACAGTAGGCTACTATAATGTGATGTAGTACACAGTAGGCTGGTGTAGTGTGTTGTAGTACACAGTAGGCTGCTATAGTGTGTATAGTACACAGTAGGCTGCTATAGTGTGATGTAGTACACAGTAGGCTGGTGTAGTGTGTTGTAGTACACAGTAGGCTGCTATAGTGTGATGTAGTACACAGTAGGCGGGTATAGTGTGATGTAGTACACAGTACGCTGGTATAGTGTGATGTAGTACACAGTAGGCTGCTATAGTGTGATGTAGTACACAGTAGGCTGCTATAGTGTGATGTAGTACACAGTAGGCTGCTATAGTGTGATGTAGTACACAGTAGGCTGGTATAGTGTGATGTAGTACACAGTAGGCTGCTATATGTTGATGTAGTACACAGTAGGCTGCTATAGTGTGATGTAGTACACAGTAGGCTGCTATAGTGTGATGTAGTACACAGTAGGCTGCTATAGTGTGATGTAGTACACAGTAGGCTGGTATAGTGTGATGTAGTACACAGTAGGGCTGGTATAGTGTGATGTAGTACACAATAGGCTGCTATAGTGTGATGTAGTACACAGGCTGCTGTAGTGTGATGTAGTACACAGTAGGCTGCTATAGTGTGATGTAGTACACAGTAGGCTGCTATAGTGTGATGTAGTACACAGTAGGCTGGTATAGTGTGATGTAGTACACGTGTGAGTACAATGTGTTTTATGGTTGCAGGCGCTGGACCGGGACCCGCCGCTGGGAGAGAGAGGTGGCAGGTGAAGGTACAGGTGCGGGACGGACAGCGGGGTGTCCGCCCTCGCTGGCCGCTGCCTCCCGGGCCTCCAGGCGCCCCCCCAGGCTCTCACACCCTCAGCACCTCCACTCCCACCATCCCCAAGTGCCACCACAGGCCCAGGCTTTCACCACACGCAACCTAGGAGTGCCACCACAGGCCCAGGCTCTCACCACACGCAACCTGGGAGTGCCACCACAGGCCCAGGCTCTCACCACCCGCACGCAACCTAGGGGTGCCACCACAGGCCCAGGCTTTCACCACACGCAACCTAGGAGTGCCACCACAGGCCCAGGCTCTCACCACACTGGATCTTGATGCATCACAAGAGGGTCGGCGTGTCACGCCACAGGACCCTAAGGTGCCATCAGATGAGCAATTTTTCTCACCACGCGACCCAGACGTGCCACCAGAGAGCCAATTTGTCATGTCTTATGACCCCAATATGCCACCAGAGGCCAGCTCTGTCTTCTCACTAGACCCTTGAGGTGCCCCCAGAACGCCTGTCTGACATATCACGCGAACTTCATGTACCACTAGAGGACCAGGTCCCCATGCCACACAACCCTCAAGGATCACTCGAGTCTCGTTACATGGTGAAGGACGAACCCAGTGTGTTAGTGCAGACTCGGTACTTCACTTCTCAAACTCGAAGAGCGGGGGTCAGAACAGCACAAGGTGATGCCGAGCCGCACAAGGACAAAGAAAATGCAGGAAGCAGGCGAAGACAAAATAAACATCAGAGCCCAAAAATTGAAGAGAAAAAATAAACAAAATCCTGAAGCCTTGGTGATACACCTGAGAACTAAACGAGTTGGGATCAACGGAGCCATCAATAACATGCAGGAGAAATCTGAGGACGAAACCCTATTGCAGCAAAATTCGCACGGGGAAAGAGCGAGTTCGCAGAGAGGAGAACGGGGGAAGGGGCAAATAGAAGAAAGCTTCGGGACAAGGTCCACCGTAATGCTAAAGGGGGAATTTTGGCGGATAAACGAACGAGCGGAATAGCAAAGAGGAGGCTGGAGGCGCCAGAAACATCATTAGAGACACACTACGGGGCTAAGGACAGTGATCTTAGAGCTCAACAAACGCCTGCCACAGGAAGGTGGGGCGATGGGCAAAAACGCCCCTGGCTGACAGCGCTCATAGCGGCGAACACTCCACAGCAAGTTCAAAGGCTCCCAGCCCACTAGTAAGACCCCAGCTCAAGCTAAGGTCTATCCCACGAAGGAAACATCAGCTCAGTGGGTGCATCCCGCACAAACGTCTGGCTGTCAAAGGCGTTGTTTAAATTGAAAAGCTCCGAGACTCAGATTAAGGGGAAGAGCTAACGTGGGTAGAGGCCAGTTATCTCTAGGTATCATACCGGAGCCCATCCCCCATGCTAACAGCACTCCGTCTTTAAAGACAAAGCCTCGGGAAGTCACCAGGAGTCGACACAAGAGATCAACAACCCGCAGAGAGACTAGCCGTGAGGAAGGTACAGAAGAACCTGTGCAACACGAGCGTGATAATCCCCCGTCTGCACCAAGTCCCACAAGCACGACCTCTTCAGGAGCCGACTTATTGAAGGTTTCGGGAAGCCTTTTGGGCATCAAGGAGGAGGAGGAGGATGAGGAGGCAGACAAACCGACACCACTTATCAAAAAACGTGCGGCACGTACCCAGGCAATAGATGAGCGACTCTACGTGAAGAGGTTTGGGCAAAGGGTGGAAGGGTGCGGGGACTATGGCGTCTTCTCCATGACTCCAGAGGCGGAGCCATGGTACCTGCAGGATATGAGGCGGGAACAGGTGCACGTGGCGGAGACGGTGGTGACGGTGGTGGTGAAGAGTATCAACGACAACGCTCCCGTCTTCCCCAATGCCACCATGTACGGCGAGGTGCAGGAGAACGGCCCCATCGGTGAGTACTTCATCCCTGGTGTGTACGTTCATGTGTGGTTCATAGGTGCTGTGAACGGCCCCATCGGTGAGTACTTTACTTCTGGTGTGTACGTTCATGTGGGGTTCACAGGTGCAGGAGAACGGCCCCATTGGTGAGTACTTCATCACTGGTGTGTACTTTCATGTGTGGTTCACAGGTGCTGTGAACGACCCCATCGGTGAGTACTTTATTCCTGGTGGTGTACGTTCATATGTGATTCACAGGTGCAGGAGAGCGGCCCCGTCGGTGAGTAGTAGTTCTCTCCTGTTCTGAATGTCCAGGAGATATGTTCATAGGTGCTGAAGGTAGCCCCATCAATGAGTCTTATCATTCATGGCTTGAATCTCTTGAGTAATGTTCATTCGAGCACGTAGTACACAGATTAAACAAACACTGTTCCAGCGGCTAGAGCTACCTCACTAATCTTTTGTTCTCCCCTTTAGAAAAAAGGAGAACC